>SJYG01000399.1:1619180-1630170 GCA_006410535.1 Litocranius walleri | reverse complement strand
CTGCGGATCCAGGACGCGGGGCCTCGGGCGTGAAGGGCCCACCTCACGTGGGCAGCGAGGCTCTCCGGGACCCTCCTGGGGGCGGAGCTGTGGGGTGGGCGTCATGCCGGGACCGGCGTGTGCGGCTCCGCGCATGGCAGGGGTGGGGGGGCGGTCCAGCCAGAGTGACGGCCCGTGCCCCTCCCCCATCCAGTGCACCACTTCAACCTCGGCCGCAGGATCCCCGGCTTCGATTACGGCCCCGACGGCTTTGGCACGGGCCTCACACCCCTGCACCTTTCCGACGACGGGGAAGGTGGGACTTTCCATTTCCACGATCCCCCTCCGCCCTACACCGCGTACAAGTACCCTGACATCGACCAGCCCGATGACCCGCCGCCACCCTACGAGGCCTCCATCAACCCGGACAGCGTGTTCTACGAGCCCGCAGGTGATCCTCGGGGCCTGGGCGCCGCAGCAGGGCCCCATTCTCGCCGCTAAGGTGGCCTCGCTGCAGGGTTGGGCGGGCTCACCCTGCCCCTGCCTCCCTCCGGGGACCCCTCAGCCAGGCCCTGCGGGGAGGGGCTCCTGGGTGGGGGGGGGCAGGTGTGCTGAGCTGAGGCTACGCCCCGCGGCGGGCCCTCCTGTCCAGTGGGAAGCCAGCCGTCGGGGTGGAGCGGAGGGACACGGATGGCTGTCCACAGCCTGGCCGGCCCTGTCCCCCGGCGCACGCAGGAGTCCCCACCGAGTCCCCGTGTGTGCGCTCACACGCTCGCACAGACACAGTGGAGCAGGCGGCTTTGCAAGGCCCGCGCTCTGCAGTGTTTCGTCGGGTGCGGCCCCATAGGTGGGAAACACTTGGGCCTGACTCCTGCCCTGGGGAGAGGTGGTCGCCACCTGCTGGCAGGGGCCAAACACAGGGAAGAGCGAGGGGTGCTCCTGGGGCATTGGGTCCTTGGCGCCTCCGTGGACGGGACAGCTGGAGTGCGTGCGTCCAGCGCGCATGTGGGAGTCGGGGCTGCTGCGCCCCCCTCGGGCAGGCTGTTCCGGGGACCCGCGTGAGGGCCCCCTTTGTTCTGTTGTCAAAGCGTGTTCCTCCCCACCGGGCTTTGCTCACCGTGGACGCTGCTTGCCCACGAAGCCCCCGCACTGTGTAGCTGCAGGGAGGAGCCATTGGGAGCCGCCTTACCCTGCTGACCCGTCTCTTTCTGCAGATGACGACGCCTTTGAGCCGGCGGAAGCCGCCCCTCCCACTGCTGGAGACTGCAGTGGGGAGGGCACGGTGCCCCGGTGCCCGGAGCGCACCCCCGGGGCCCCTCTGGCCGACCTGGAAGACTCAGCCGACAGCAGCAGCGCCCTCCTGGCGCCACCTGAGCCCAGCCTGGGTGGGGGCGCCCCCACCCCAGAGGCGCTGCCAGGGGCCAGCCGGCACAGCCGAGGTTCCCTCAACACCATGGTGTAGAGGACAGCCCGCGGCCCCGACGAGCCGGGCACTTGTCCGCCCTGAGAAAGACACTGGTGCCCATGGGCAGCGTAAGGGCCCGAGGCGGCCTGGGCCTGGGCCGGTCGCACATGCGGTCCCCAGGGAGTACCACCACTACACACCCCCCTGCCCCCCGGGGCTCCGTGAGGGCTCAGACACATGCAGCTTCTGGTTCCTGTCTTTTTCAACGGCGGACGACTGGTAGAGTTCACAGAGGAGGCGCGCAGGCTGCCATGGGGAGGGTCACCCCGGCCCTGCTGGGCTTGACTTGGCCCAGGGTCGGCACACCTGATCTGAGGGCGGCTGGGGCAGGGGCAGGGGCCTAGGAGGCTATGCTGTCACACAGCGGGCCTGGCTGGGGGCTCTTCTGCCAAGGCCCTGAGGTGGGGCTGCCAGCTCTGTGCTGTCTTCCCCGCTGGGCTCAGTGAAGCCCGGTGCCCGCCCCGAGGCTCCCCCAGCGCTGTTCATGGCACCCCCGCAGCCCTGGAGCCAGGCCCAGGCCTCTAGCCTGCCCGGGTGTCCCGCCCTGGGCCTCGCCACCGCTGGAGCCTGGGTGCCCTGGCTCCTGCTGACCCCGCCCCACCCCACCTTGTATGTGCCATAAAGGGTTGTGTCCTTGGGTGGAGGGGCTTAAACTCGCGTCCTGGGCTGTCCACCTGCAAGCCAGGTGTCTGCCCAGCGCCGCTGCCCCTGAAGCCCGGTGGCTGCACGCCGTGCCCAACACCAGGGTGCTGGTGCCCTGTCCCAGGAGCCTTGACGGAGGGCCCCTGTGGCCTGCTTCTGGGCAGGGGCCTTGTCTCCTGGCACGGGCCTTTAGCATTTCCGAGGTTTGGAGATTGAGTGGGCTCTGTGCGATTTTCAGCACACCCGTGTCTTTTCTACGTTGAGCGTCTGGGTTTTTCCTTTTCTGTGTCCATGTGTTTGCAGGCGGTGGCCAGCCATGGGGACTCGCCTGGGTCCCTCGCAGCCTCGGTGGGCCAGCAGCAAGGAGGGGGTGAGGAAGAGGGTGGTGCCGGGCTGTGCCAGCAGTCTCCCGTGGAGACCGTTTTCTTCATCCCAGGTGGCATGAGATGCTCATGCTGCCCACAGAGCGGGGCTCGGCCCCAGGAGCCAGCGCTGGAGGCTGTGCCGTGCAGGGGGTGGTGTGCCCTGCAGGCCTGCGCCCCCCGCGGAGGGCCCAACCTGCTGAAGAGGGAGCAGAAGGGGCATCATGCCGCAACTGTGCTGGGCACAGCGGGCACCACAGGCCTAGCTGGTGCGCGTGAGGCTCGTGAGCACTCTTGCTTTGAGGTGGGCACCCCAAGGGGCCTGGTCCAAGCCTCGGACACGTGCGCACAGGACACGTGGGGACCGAAGGGTGTCGGGCCAGTCAGGCGGGTGAAGGTGTCCTGGGGCAGCCACGGGGCCCACGGTCAGACAAGTCCTGGCCAGCCCTGCTTGAGAGTCCTGTGCACCAGGTGGGCTCCCAGCTGCCTGTACCAGGTGAGTGTCCGCGCTCCACCGTCTCGAGCCTGTCCCTGCTCCATTTCACTGAGGGTTTCTAGTTTGGGTTTATTTTTGGTTGGGTTGCACTAATTCTTTTCTTAAGATGCTGTGAGAACCATTTCATCCAAATGCCAAATAAACCTGTGTTCTGGAAGAAGTGTGGGTGGTCCTTGGTGTGACCCCAGCTGGAGTGGGAGGCCCCAGCCGTCTCCGGAAGCCGGGACAGCTGTGGGGCTCAGAGACCCTGGCCCGTCTGTTTTCTGACTCGCCGGTTGCTGGTGTGGGACCAGCGGGCGCCCAGCAGACGGCCTCAGGCAGTCCTCCCTCCTGCCGTCCGAACCCAGCCTCCCGGCAGCGGGCGGGGTCAGGAGAGGGCCTGGGGGCCCCTAGGGGTTGGGGAGGCGGCCTGAACGCCGGCGAGCGGAGGGCAGCCCCATTAGCACCGCGGACAGCGCCGAGGGGGCGGGGCGCCAGCCGAGCCTCCGGAGCGACTGAGGCTTGGACCGCGGCCCGGGATCCGCTGGGTGTCTGCGGAAGCCGGGGCCCGAGCCCGAAGGGGTGGGGGCGCAGCGGCGTCCCAGACCCTTTGGTCCGGCGGCCGTGGTCTTGGGACTCCCTTTCCAGCCACTCCCCAGAAAGTCAACGGCGCTGGGACCCGAGGTGCCCTCCCCTTCGAACGTCGTCCGTGCTGCTGGCCTTGTGTCACTCCCGGTCCCCAGCCTCCATTTCCTGGTCTGTAAGGGGCGTGACAGTAGCACCCCTACCCAGGACTAATGGGGTAATGGGGGAGGGGGCGGCCATGAAAGCGAGTCGTTCAAGTGGAGACCCGCCCAGCTGTCTCCCAGGCTGGAGGAGCCGCCCCTTCGGTCCCCTCCGGGCCTGGAGCCCCGAGGCCTCAGCCACGCCCCTGGCCCTGCCGCCAGATAAACGCTCCGCCCTTGCCCTCCACCTCTCACCGCCGCAGCGTGCGGGCCAGCCCTGGCGCTCGTCTTCCTCGAGGTGCTGCTGGCGGTGTGCCCTCTGACTCTGAATCTGTTGTCTCTGATCCTCACCTCGCGGGATGCTCCCTCTTCTCCACGTGACGCCCTGCCCCTGGCGAGGGGCGTCGTTTGAGAAGGAACGTGGAGTCGGGGAAGAGGAGGCCAGGATCTGCTTGGCATCCGCTGGCCCGAAACGTGGCTCCCGCCCTGGGACAGCGCTCAGGCCGGGATGGCCCGCGTCAGTCCGCAGGTGCCTGGCGCTAAGACTCCCGGGCCCTAAGATGTGCTGAGAACACCAAGCTGCTTGTAGCGGGTGGACTTGCGAGCCCACGGTGTGGCCAGCCCAAGTGGGAACAGTCGTGGAGGCCGCTGGGGTGGGAGACCCTCCCCGCCCCCTTCCCGGGGAGCCCCTGCCCAAAGGGCCGCCCTGAGACAGCGCCGCGCGCACTCTGGCCAGGCAAGGTTGGCTGGAAGGGCGGTGGTGACCTGTCCGGTGGGGCCTGGGTGTGTGTGGGGGGACCACCTTCCTCTGTGCCCCTACGTCTCCTGACCCCCCCCCCCAGAGACCCAAACCTGTTCCTCCAGGCCCCACCCATTGGAAGGGGACGGCCCCAGCCCAATCCCCATCAATATCGCCTTCACTGGCCCAGCTGGACCCGCTCTCGGGCTCTTCATCTTCCAAGAATATGACTTGGCCCCTCCAGGCCCAAGGACCCTGGAGAATGGTGGTCATACGGGTCAGCACCCCTACCTACAGGAGCACGGTCCCCTGCACAAGGATCCGGACCCCCACACAGGAGATGAGGCACCATCCAGGGGCCAAAGACCACCCACGAGGGTCAGAAAGACCCACACATGGATGAAGAGCCTCTACATTTGGGATGGGATGCCCCCACAGGAACCAAAGTCTCCATAATCGACACAGGAACCACACAGTGGTCGAGTCCCCAGCAGAGGTCAGGGGCCCAGCCCCCAGGAGCAGGCAGCTACTGTCCCCCGAGGCCCAGGACTGAGGCCTCACCCAGAGCTCAGAATGCCTGGGGCACCACGCAGTCACCCCAAGCTGGCAGTCATGGAGCCGAGGTGGGTCAGGCCCCAGATAGTCGGTGCTCTGCTGGTCCTAGGGCTCGGCCTGTGGCTCTGGCAGGGCCCCTGGGATGCAGGCAGGACCCCCTTCCCACAGTACAGGACACACGCGGTGACCTTGGCCTCCTGTGGCTGGGGGGAGGGACGGCCTGGGTGCACCTCCGATCTCCCCAGCCTCACCCAGAAGCCCAGACTGCCCTAGTCCCTCTCGGGGAGATCGTGCCCACCCTGCCACCCCACACTTTGTCTGAGCCCTCGGTGAGATGGAAGGAGAAAGGCTGCCTGCCAGTCAGTGCCTGCAAGCACACGATTTATTCTATAAAGGAGCGGGCTGCCCAGCCCAGACACCGTGCGGCTCGGTGATGCCTCTGGCTGCCACTTCACTGAGGCTGGGAGATGAGACAGAGCCAGCTCCTGCTCTGTGCCGGAGGCCTCGCTGGGCAGGCGGCCCCTGGGTAAAGTGTGCCGGGGAGGCTGCTGTGGGTGGACACTGGAGAGACTCTGCGGTCAGGTGACTGCCCGCGGCGAGGGTCTGTGAGTGGCCTTGCTGATGGTTCTGGAGGCACAGCGTCCAGGAGCAGTGGGGACAGCAGGGGGAAGTGAAGCTGGCTGGGTTCGGGGTGCAGTCCAGGGCCCGCAGTAGAATGGGCTGGGCATCGGAGCGACACTGTCCTTGTGAGCCGGTGTCCCCGGTGCCTGCTGGACTTGGTGTGTGGGTCAGGCTCGCCACCCCAGCACCGCACAGCCGGTCTCCTCCCTGAGACCCTTCAAGGAAACACGTATAGCGCCTCCCCGAGGCGGGGGGCCCTGGGCTCTTGCTCCGCGGTCTCCCGAAGGCTGACAGACCTCCAGCCCCGCCCTTCCCCAGCGCTGCCCCTTTCGGTGCCAGAGCGCTAGCGAGCGCCTTCGGAGGACCCTTCTCACTCCGAGCCACGCCCCACGAGCCCCGGTCCATTTCGGAGTAGCAAAAAGCGGCGCCGCCCCAGGCCCTGGCCCCAGACTTAATCCCCGCCGCCCTGCGGGGCCCCGGGCGGCACCGGGGTCTTCTTGAGGTTCTTCCCGGCCGGGGCCCGGTTCGCGCCGCCGTCGGCCGGGCCGTCTGAGGCATCGTCGGTGGGCCTCGCGCCCGCGGCCAGGGCGTTCACGGTGCCCAGTGCCCGCAGCAGGGCCGGGCCTCGGGGGACGCGGGGCTCGCGGCGGACGGCCGGCGGAGGCGGCAGCAGCACGCGCAGGGCGTCCAGCTCGGCCCGCAGCTCCACGCGCAGCGCCTCCAGCCCCGCGCCAAGCTCCGCGCGTACGGCCGCCAGGCCCTCCTGCAGCCGCTGCTCGCTCACCTCCAGGACGCCCGCCGGATAGGTGGCCCCGCCGCGCGGCTCGCCGCACACGGAGCACACGGAGCCGCGGCTGCGCTCCTCCGCCTGCTCCCCGGTCTCCGCCGCCCCCGCTGCGGCCCCCGCGCGCTCCACCAGCCGCAGCAGTCGGGGCGCGTCGGCCCGCGCCGCCGCCTCAGCCCGGAGCTGGCCCCGCAAGCGAGCCAGGCGGCCCGGGCCGCGGGCTTCGTCGGGGCCCGGCCCATTGGGCTGCGGCCCAGGATCCCGCCGGCGGCCCACCGCGCGCCGTAGCGCCTCGCTGGCGCCGTAAGCGCTGCGCGCCTGGATCCATGGGCGACGGGGCTCCGCCGCCATCCGCTCGGCTGCCGCCTCCACCGCCGCTTCCAGAGCGCGGCCCGGCCTGAGCCCCAGCCTGCAGCCTAGCGACCAATGGGGCCTGGGCGACGCTCCGTGGAGAGGGCCCCAGGGGTGCGGCTGTGGAAACGACCGTGACCGTAAGCCTCGGGGGATCCGGCCTGGGGCCTGGGGAACCCTGGCAGGCCTGATACCCAAGGAGCCAGGGGAACAGCGCCGCGGGCATAAGTGAGCAGGGCTTGCCCGCGAGACCACGCTGTCAGGGGCTTGGACAGGCGTCAGACAGAGGCGATGGGGACGTGGAGACACTCAAAGCCAAACGGGGAACCGGGCTCACATCCTCTGCTCAAAGCCACTGTCTCGGCCCAGCCAGGGCAGGAAGGCAAGCAGTCCGGGCTGCCCAGCCCTGCCCACTGGCCGAAGCCCCTTCCCTCCAACCAGGTCCGGGCTCTGTCTGGACCCCCTCACTCCAGTGAACTGCCGCGCCAGCCTTCGAGCTCCGCAGGGTCCCTGGTGCGCTCTGCTGGCTGCCGGAGGTCGCGCCGTCTCTCGCTGTCTGTGTGCCGGTTCCGTCCTCCTCCTCCTAGCGACCCTCTCCGCCCCCTAGGCCTTTGCCTCGCCGCCTCGGGGGATCCCTCTCCTGGCTGCCCCAAAGCATCCCGCTGGGGCAGGGCAGCCTTCCTTGACCAGCTGCCGCCCCCACCCCGGGGATCTCGGCCCCTCCCCCACGGCACCCTGGCAGTCGCAGTTAAGTGGCTCTGTTCTCTGTCTGCCTCCGTCCACAGCAGGGTCCCCAGACCTGTGGTGCTTAGCGGGCTGGACGTCGTGAGACGGGGTCCTTGGCTGAATGCATCTGGGGCTGAGGGGCCCAGGTGGGGCTACCCAAGGCCAGCATACACCTCCCGTCCCTCACTTCCTCACCCCTGCACCCCCTCCATTCTCACTCTGCTCCCGTGGCGTCTGCACCATTGCGCCTGCCCACTCCTGGGCCACGGACAGGGCACCGTGGGCCCCTCTGGAGGGCAGGTTCCCACCACTCCCCCAGGGCATGTTGTGCTCAGGCACCAAGGGACTAGTTAGGGCTGTGGGCGCCCTGGCAAGTTGTGGGCGGGGAGGGCCTGGCAAGGATCCAGGCTGGACGGGGAAAGGCGATGGCAAGACGGCCGCTGGCGCCTGTGTTCCCAGAACCCCCAGGGACTCTCTGCAGCCCTGTGCTTGTGTGTGTGTGACTAGGGGTGCAGTCGACCCTGTCCATGGGCAGCCCTGGCCCCACGTCACCCTCTCACTCATTAACCAACTGTTGGAGCCTGTCACCCTGGAAGGTGCAGGGGGAGGGGAGAATCTGGCCCTCAGTCCACCCCCCAGGCCCCCTTCCTGCTGAGTCACCCCGCCCCCCGGGGACACCCAGCATCTGGCCCAGCTGCTCCCTGGGGCCTCGTTAACCATACCCACCCCCAACCTCCCCTCCGTAATTAAAATAAGGCTGACACAGGAGCCCTGGATGGCATCCCCAGGCCCGCAGAGCCCAGCTGTGTGACCCAGCCTTCTGCCCTCTCTGAATCTCGCCCGTGGCACCCAGGAGGCCTCAGATCCCCAGGAGGGGGCCGCAGGGAGGCCCTAAGGGTGTGAGCGGGTGTGGGGGTGACTCCAAGATTGCTGACCGGTAGGTGGGAGTGTGAGAGTCTTGAGGGGCGAGGGTGGGTGGCCTGGGCCCTGGGCAGACAGAGGCCAGCAGATCGGGTGTGACAGGCACAGACAGACGGGAGGAGGGGCCCCGTGGGTCCTGGGAGGTCGCAGAGGTGTCGGCCAGGGTGAGGAGGCTGGGTGGTCAGCACAGCTCTGACCCCCAGAGGCTGTGTTCAGAGTCAGGAAGCCAGTTGTGCAGACCCCAGCCCGGCTTCGTAGGTGTAGGAGCAGCACGAAGGTGAGGCCTGGGGCAAGGGGCGGGCCAGGGCATCCCTGCGGGGGACGGAGCTCTGGGTGGGGGACGGAACTCTGGGCGGGGGCCGGAGCTCTGGGCGGGGGCCACACCCGGGCCTGCTCTCCGGTTCCTCCCAGGAGCTCCCCAGGGCGGGGCCTGCCCCGGGGGAGGGGGTTCCCTGCACGGAGGTGCTGACAGGCCCAGCTTGTGCCCCACTGCATCCCCGGCCGAGTGCCAGGGCCAGGCCAGCCATGTCCGTGGGCAGCCACCAGCTCGGGCGTCCCCAGCCCGGCTCTGCCTCACACTGGCCCTCCCACCAGGCCTGGCGGGCGAGTAGCTGCCCAGTAGCTCGGAGGAGAGAGGGCCCTGGGCTTCTCCGTGCAGAGGGGGCGCTGTCATGCCCTGGGATTTCCCTGTGGTCCCCCCCGTCCTGTTTTCAGAGCGGCCACCCAGCCTGGAGGTTTTCTTTCCCGGGGTCAGAGGGCACTCAGGAGCCAGGGGCGTGTCGCATGCTGGCGGAGTTCTGGGGGCCAGGGTGGGGGGTGCAGCCACGGGGCTGTAACCTCAAGGTCCTCAGGCTGTATCTGAGGTGCAGGTGCCCAGGTTCCACCGCTAGGAGGCAGAGAGGGGGTGGCTGAACGCTTCTCAGCAGAGCGGTGTACGCGGTGAGGCAGGTGGTCCTGAAGCCGGCAGGGACGCGGCACAGGGGCCCGAGGGGGACAGGACCTCTGAGCAGGGCACCCACCGTGGGGGGTGGTCTCGGAGCTGGTCTTGGAGGGCACAGTGTGGGCCGGGCTCTAGGTGGGGGTGGCACTCTCCGTCTGGGAATTCTGGAGGGCGAGCAAGCAAGGCTGGCTGGGCGAGGTCTGGACCAGGGGCCCTCCAGGGAGGGAAGGCAAGGTTGTGGGGCCCCGAAGCACACACAGGAGGCCGCTTCGTCCTGCCTCACAGGCCACGGGTGGTCCCTGGGGTCTGGCCTGTCTCTCCCACCCCACATGCACGTCGGAGCCCAGGACACATGAGGCCCGAGGGCCGCCCCCTCCAGGACCAGAGCCTCCTTTAAAGAGTCAGAGGGGAAGTGACTCGCCCAGGGCCCCAGGGCAGGAACAGAGCTTCCTGTGGGGGCGGGCCCCGGGCGCAGTGTGCCCCGCCACGCCCGCTGCCCACCAGGCCCTGGGACTGGGCCCTGGCCTCCTGGAGGCCCTGGCCGCCCCGGCGTCCCCTGGGAGCCGCACCTCGCCACCCGCTGCTGACCTTGGCGGCCTCAGGGCCTGGCCATGGCCTTGTCCGCCTGGCCCAGCGTCCGCGGCCCTCACTGTCTGCCCTCGCGCTGTGGCCAGGGGTCACCGTCTCTCCTCATCGGATCTCTCCGCACCGGCAGGCTGGCCGTGCCTTCTGCTCACGCCCTGTGGGCCAAGCCAGAGCGTCCGCCAGGCCCACTTCTCCAGGCCTCGGCTTCGGCCCCGACCCCTCGGGTGCCCACAGCCTCCAACCCAAGGGCCGCCCGCCTCCCGCACAAAGCCCAGGCTCGGTCCGGCCCCCCTCCCCGTGCCAGGAGCCTCCTGCCCCCGGCCGGTGTGAGCCGCCCCCAGGAAGCTGTGAGGGGCGCCTCCGCCTGTTCCTGCCTGGGGAGAAAGGCCCGCTCGCGCCCGCGTCTTTACTCTTCTCCCCTCCCTGCAGACAGCACCGCACTCCTGCGCCGAGCCTCCCCCGGGAACCGACTCCAGCCCAGGCCGGGCGGCCGAGGACTCGCCGGCGCACGGCGCACCCCGAGGCGGCGCCACACCCCACAGGCCGAGGGCTCAGACCCACAGGCCCTCCGCGGCCCCAGACGCCCGGCCGCGCTCCCGGAGCCTCTCCTCAGGCCCCTCCATCGCGCGGGGCAGCCTGAGGCCCCGGAGGCCCCGGCGCTCGGCCCTCCCGGAGCGACCCGCGCGCAGCACCCGGCCCCCGCGGGGCGGCTCCCAGCCTGGCCCAGCGGCGTCGGAGCCCCAGAGCGGCCGGCCGCTCCGCGCGGGCTCTCCACGCGGATGCTCAGGCGCCCACGCCCCGGGCAGGGCGCCCTGGAGCCGTGTCAGCCCCACCCGGAGGTCGCCCAGCTGGAACTCTCCACGCTCACCCGCCAGGGCGCACACGGACACACACCACACACCTTACATACACACCACAGACACCGCACACATCACAGACATGCCACACACATACGCCACACACAGACACATCCCACAAACATCACCCACACAGCACTCACCATACACACACACACACACCGCACACACACCACACCACTCATATACACCACACACACACCACACAGAGACACATCCCACAAACATCACCCACACAGCACTCACCATACACACACACACAC
>SJYG01000399.1:1589015-1617600 GCA_006410535.1 Litocranius walleri | reverse complement strand
AGGCCGGTCGGCCCGCGCGGGCCCGGGAGGCGTGGCTGACAGGCTGGCGCGGCGCACCACGGGCCGGGGGCGCAGCCGGGCGCGCCCGGCGCCTGCGGAGCCCGCCTGACCCCGACCCGGCGCGCAGCCGAGCCCGCGGGGCCTGCGAGGGAGGGCGCCATGGACACCGCGGAGACCCGGGGGGCAGGTTCGGCTGGCCCGTCCGCCGCGGGCCGGGGTTTGCGCGGGGAGGGCGGGCAGGGTTCCCGGAAGCGCCCCGAGTCAGGCCGCCGCCGCCTCCTCCCGGCGGGCACGGGGACGGGAACGGCGGCGCGCTTCCTCCGTAACTGGGGTGTCCGAGACGCCGAATGGCAGGATTAGCCCCAGGTTCTCTCTGGTTGTGCCGCAGCTGGGGCTCGCCTCTGACTCCCCTGATTCTCCCTGGGCCGGGGTGCCCGGTGCCTCTGGACAGAACAGCCCCGTTGACTCTCGTCCTTTCCAGATCCTGCTCGTCCCCTCAAAGAGATTCCAGAAGATACATTGCCTCAGGGTCTCCTGGAAGCCAGGTCCGAGGTGAGTGGCTGTCTTTTTTTTTTTTTTTTGAGCATCTCGTTCTTTATGAGCAGGGTTGGCATCGTCCTTCCATCATCCAGGCCGTTGGTCATCCAGGGCCCCACGATCTGGGTGTCTGTGCTCCAGTCCTCAGGAGGATCTGGGCCCGGGTGGTGGGGGGACAGGTCCGGTGACGCCCGGGTACACCCTCCAGGCGAGTGTTGCTTCCCGCCGGGCACAGCCCAACGGTGGTTCCTCGCTCAGGACTGCTGTGTGCCCAGCACTGTGCCAGGAGCGCTCGGTGGTGGTTTTACTGCCACGCACACCGAGTGGGCGGCAGCTCCCATGAGGCCGCTTGGCTCATCTCCACATGCCGGCCCAGGGGATGCCTGCTGCGGTTGATCCTTGTTCGGGGGCGTTCTCTGGGAGTAAGGTAGGAGGACCTGGAACAGCTGATGGGAGGGCTGGGTTGCAGCACTGGGGGTCAGAGTGACGGTAGAGCGTGCGTCCCGATGTGCTTTTTCTCTGCACCCAGTTCCTGACACAAGGCCTTCGTGGAAAAATTTGAAATTACGGAGGCTTTGGCGGCTCTGAAGGGAGTTAGCCTTGGGGCTGCTTCTGAAGCTGCTGCTGCTAAGTCACTTAAGTCGTGTCTGACTCTGTGTGACCCCTAGACGGCAGCCCACCAGGCTCCCTTGTCCCTGGGATTCTCCAGGCAAAAACACTGGAGTGGGTTGCCGTTTCCTTCTTCAATGCATGAAAGTGAAAAGTGAAAGTGAGGTTGCTCAGTCGTGTCCAACCCTCAGCGACCCCGTGGACTGCAGCCCGCCAGGCTCCTCTGTCCGTGGGACTCTCCAGGCAGGAGCGCTGGAGTGGGTGCCGCTGCCTTCTCCACTAATGCAGCTGAGTGAAGCACAAATCACTCCTTTTACAGACTTTGGGTTTTTGCTCATCATTTTGTTCCACCACCTACCCCTGTCTATCCTTCCTAGTGTTCAGAAAGGTGCAGTTGATAGAGACAGTATGGGTGAAAGGCTTGGAGAGTTGAGAGTCCTTTGTCATTTTTAGGATTTGGTAATTCTGTTAACCTGTCGCTTGAAAGGTAGAAATGACTGTAAAACATGTATGGTGAGATGGGCCCAGCTTCTGTAATGTTAGAATGTTCTGTAAAACACTCAGGAGACGTGACGAGCACACGAGATAGGCACATGGTCCTTAGTGGGTCACAGATCCAAAAGTCCTGTCAGAAGCATTTGTAAGTGTATTTCAGGTCGCGCTGTATCAGTATTCAACTTCGTGGGTGTGATGACGGTGCTGGGATTGTGTAGAGAACATCCATGGTAAGTACAGGCTGAAGAATGTAGGCTGAGACCTTCTGTTGTCTGCAGCTGACCTTGAAACGGAGGAAAAAGCAGGGTGTGTTTTGAGAGCGCCACCTCGGAGGCACGCCCCTTCTCGTGCACAGGTGTGAATCCTGAAACACTAGCTTTCCGGGGTTTTGAATAGCGGGTCCTCTCTCTGAAGTGCTCTGCTCCCCCAGCAGTCTCGTGCTGTGGCAAGGGTCCTTCCCGGCTGGGACAGTCCACGGTCTCTTCTGACTCCTCTGCGGCTTGCATTACCAAGTCTGCCTTTGATTCCACACCCTTTTGCTCCCTGCCTTGCAAAGTGAAGACACACTGGGCGTGGGCTTCTCCAGGTAGTGGAGTGCCCCTAGAGAGGCCTCAGCATGGCTCAGGTCCTGCTCTTGCCTGTCGACAGCCCTGCACTGGGGCCAGGGGGCCCCTGAGAGCTTGGTTAGCAGCTTCACGGTCTGAGGTCTTGCTGCTGCCCCCTTCGCCTCCTCTCCGCCAGCACCGTCTCGCTTCAGCCCTGAGCGCCTCAGGCTCAGCGTGTGTCCTCACCCCACCTTCTTGTCTCCCTGAAGTCCATCGGGCTGGCTGCTGTTCAGTCGCTGAGACACATCCGACTGCAGCCCCATGGAGTGCAGCACACCAGCCTCTCCTGCGCCTCACTCTCTCCTGGAGTTTGCTTAGATTTATGTCCGTTCAGTCGGCAATGCCATCCAACCATCTCGTCCTCTGTCGTCCCCTTCTCCTGCCTTCAATCTTTCCCAGCCTCGGGGTCTTTCCGAGTGAGTCAGTTCTTTGCATCAGGTGACCAGAGTAGTGGAGCTTCAGCTTCAGCATCAGTCCTTCCAGAGAATAATCAGGGTGGGAGTCTTCTCCAGCACCACCGTTCAAAAGCATCAGTTCTTCTGTGCTCAGCTTTCCTAATGTTCAGCTCTCACATCCATACATGACTACTGGAAAAACCATAACTTTAACTATGCGGACCTTCGTAGCAAAGTAACGTCTCTGCTTTTTAATACACTGTCTAGGCCGGTCATAGCTTTTCTTCTAAGGAGCAACTCTTTTAATTTCATGGTTTCGGTCACTGTCTGCAGTGGCTTTGGAGCCCAGGAAAACAGAGTGTGTCGCTGTTTCCATTTCGCCCCCATCTGTTTGCCATGAATTGATGGGATTGGATGCTGTGATCTTAGGTTTTTGGATCTTGAGTTTTAAACCAGCTTTTTCACTCCTCTTTCAACTTCATCCAGAGGCTCTTTAGTTCCTCTTTGTTTCAGCCAATAGAGTCATCATCTGCATATCTGAGACTGCTGCTATTTCTGCCCGCAGTCTGAATGCCTGCGCGGGGCTCGTCTAGCCCAGCATCTTGCACGGTGTGCACTGCGTGTGGGCCAGCAAGCGGGGTGGGAAGGTAGACCCTTGATGCTCTCCCTTCCCAGTTTTGAGCCAGTCCATCGCTCTTCGGAAGGCTCTGACTGTTGCTTCTTGACCTGCATACAGGCTTCTCAGGAGACAGGTGAGGTGGTCTGGTATTTCCCTCTGTTTAAGATTTTTCCATAGTTTGCTGTGATCCACACAGTCAAAGGCATTAGTGTAGCCAGTGAAGCAGGAGTAGATGTTTTTTGCTTTTTCTGTGATCCAGTGAAGTTGCCCCTTTGATCTCTGATTCCTCTGCCTTTTCTAAACTCAGCTTGTATGTCTGGAGGTTCTCGGTTCACATACTGTTGAAGCCTGGCTTGAAGGGTTTTGATCATTACCTTGCTAGCTTGTGAAATGAGTGCAGTTGTGCGGTAGTTTGAACAGTCTTGGACATTGCCCTTCTTTGGGATTGGAATGATAACTGACCTTCTCCAGTCCTGTGGCCACTGCTGGCTTCTCCGGAGTCGCTGGCATAGCGAGTGCAGCACTTCAGCAGCAGCGTCTCTCAGGCTCTGAAATAGCTCGGCTGGAGCTGCATCGCCTCCTGAGTCTGCAGTGATGCTCCTCAAGGCCCCCTTGGCCCCGCGCTCCGGCCGTCAGGCTCTGGGTGAGTGCGCACGCCGCTGTGGACGGCCCGGCCGTGGAGGACTGTCTGTGCAGTTCCGGGCAGCATTGGCACTGTGTAACCTCGTCCGCTTCTCTTAGGGCCTTGCTGGTTCTGTCCTTCATTGTGCCTGTTTTTGCATGAAATCAGTTCAGTCACCCGGTCGTGTCTGACTCTTTGCGACCCCAGGGACTGCAGCATACCCAGCCTCCCTGTCCATCACCAACTCCTGAAGCTTACTCAAACTCCACAGAGTCAGTGATGCCATCCAGCCATCTCATCCTGTCGTCCCCTTCGCCTCCCGTCTTAAATCTTTCCTAGCATCAGGGTCTTTTCCAAGGAGTCAGTTCTTCGCATCAGGTGGCCAAAGTATTAGAGTTTCAGCTTCAGCATCAGTCCTTCCAGTGAATATTCAGGACTGATTTCCTTTAGGGTGAGCTGGTTGGAACATTGCATGAAATGTTCCCTTGGTGTCTCTAATATTCTTAGAGAGATCTCTAGTCTTTCCAAAGTATGGGAGCTTCCGTATCCATCCTTATAATGAATGTTCAGGGTTGATCTCCTTTAGGAGTGACTGGTTGGATCTCCGTGCAGTCCATGGGACTCTAGAGTCTTCTCCAGCACCACAGTCGAAAGTGCTGATTCTTTGCCGGGCAGCCTTCTTCTTGGTCAGACTCCTGAGGTGTGATTATACAGGAAGCGCTCTACAGTGTTAGGCATGTCGGACTTGGTGAGTGTGGCACACACGTGTGGTTGTGTGAGCACCACAACCAGGACAGAACTTCTCCATCACCCAGAAAGTCCCTTCACGCCCCTTTACAATCCGTCTTCTCAACCAAAATAACTTTGCCTTTTGGAGAATGTCGCATGGAATTACATATGTGATTTTTAAAAATACGTATCTATCTTTTTGCACCAGGTCTTTGCTTGTGGCATGCAAACTCGTTGTGGCACGTGGGGTCTAGCTCCCGACCAGGGATCAAGCCCGGGTCCCCGTGCTGGGAGCACGGAGTCGAGAGGCCGCAGGGACGCCCCTGGGTGTGTGATTCTGTTTCTGACTTCTGTCACTTAGCACGATGCTCTTACACCCGTGTCCTGATGTGCGCCAGCAGCCTGTTCCTTTTGACTGCCGAATGAGACCCTGCTCCGCTGTGGGCTGCCAGGCTGCCCTATCGAGATGCCGCGGGCTCGGGCCTCGGGCCTCGGGCCTCGGGCAGTAGGCGAGCCGTGTGCCCTGGCTCTGGAGGCCGGAAGGCTGAGGCCAGCGTGTGGTGGGCTCTTCTGAGCTGCTCTCCTTGCTCTGCGGACGGTGCCTCTCCTCATGCGTCCTTCCCTGTGTACGCCTCTGTGTCCAAGTTCCATTTCCTTATCATGACACTAGTCTTATTCAGGGCCCATTCTAATGACCTTGTTTACTTTAATTATCTCTTTAAAGACCTCATCTTCAGGTCGAGTCACATTCTAACGTATTAGAGCTTAGGGCTTCAGCAAACTAATTTCCATGCATAACACCATTGTATACGTACCCCACCGTTTGTTTATCTGCTCACCAGCTCATGAAGGTTTAGGGGTTGAGTCCAGGTTTAGGCTATTACCAATAAGCCTACTATAAATATTGGCGCCCACGTTACATGTATGTTTTCTCTCGCATAAGGACCGAAGAGTGGGATGGCTGGGTCTGCAGTGAGCTGGCTTAAAGAGTGGGATGGCCGGGTCCGCAGTGAGCTGTGTTTGTTTACTTGTTGGTCTTTGCAAGGAGCCCTCTGTTGGTCTCCTTGGTTGTTCTCCCCTGACTCTCTTTTCTCTTCACTGATTTCTGATTCTTATTTCTTGTCTTCACTTTCTTCCCTCCGTTATTTCTTTCTTTCACTTTCTTCAAGTTGAAACTTAAGTATTGTTTTGATACCTTTTCTCACATAGCATTCACTGCTATAAAGTTCATTCTAAGTCCTTTTTAGGTTTATGGTGAACATTTTGGTATGTTTTGTTTTCCTGTTTCAGTTCAAAGAAGTCTCTACAATTTTTTGGCGATTTCTTCTTCAGCTCCGTATTATTTAGGAGTCTGTTAATTCTAAGTAGGGGGAGGACTTTTCGGGTGTCTTCTATTGTTTCTGATTCTGCTGTAATCAGAGAAGGAACTGTGTGTGATCTGAAGTCTTTGAAATCCACAGAGGCTGCTCTGTCTCCCAGCCTGCGGTCTGTCTTGGTGAGTGTTCTGTGTGCTCTGGAGGAGAACTGCGTCTGCTTTGCTTGGCTGGAGTGTTGCGGATGCCAGCTCAGCCTTGAGTCACGGTGTCCTTTGGGTGTTCTGTGTTGTGACGTTTTCTGCCCGTATGTTGTGTCAGTTACTGGGAAGACTGTCGTTAAGGTCATCTAGTGTAATTGTGGGTTTGTCTGTTGTGCTTTCTTTTTTTATGTATTTTTGTGTGCTGGGTCTCGTTGCTGCACAGGCCTGTCTCTGGTGGTGGCGGGTGAGGGTTGCTCTCGAGCTGTGCCGCGTGGGCTTTCTGTTGTGGAGTGTGGGCCCCGGCGGGGAAGGCACTGGCAACCCACTCCGGTGCTCTTGCCTGGAGAACCCCAGGGACGGGGGAGCCTGGTGGGCTGCTGCCGTCTGTGGGGTTGCACAGGGTGGGACACGACTGTAGCGACGCAGCAGCAGGCCCTGGGTGCGCAGGTCCCAGAGGCTGCTGCCCATGAGCTCAGTGTCTCCGTGGCACGTGGGGTCCTCTGGATGGCAGGCTGGCAGCAGAGTCGCTGCCGGGGCCTCGGGGAGCCTGTCTTCCGCCCTGAGGCTCTGCTGCAGGCCCAGCTTTGTTTGCGACTCTTCAGAGCCTTCCCGAGTTGATCCTGTGGTGATCGCTGCAGAATCCTGTGCTCCTGCTTTATCTCTGGTGTCCCTTGCTCTGAAATCTTTGCTGCTGATGCAGCCACCTCCGTTTCCACCCACCGGCTGCACACTGCCTGTCCTCTCCCCCTTCCAGCCTGTCCTGCTCTCTGTGTGCTCTGCACCGTCCCGGCGCAGCTGGGCTCCTCCGCTGCACTCTGGAGGCCCCCGTCTCCCGGGCTGCTCCGGTCGCTCGCGTCCCCCCCGGTTCCCGGGCTGCCCGGGCTGCTCTGGTCGCTCGCGTCCCTACGGTTGTTGCTGTGGTTGAATGAGTAGCTGCCCTTCTGTGTCTTTTCTCCATCTTGTATCTTTTTGATTCTGTTTCACCCTTAACACCTTCTTTTGAGGTGAGCAAGCACGGTTCTGCCTCAGCTCTGGTTTCACTGGCTTTCCCTTTAGCTGCGTGGTTGGATCTGGACGGAGTGGACTCTGGGAGCTCCTGTTGCCGCGTGCTCACTGCAGGGCCGCTGGTGTCTGCTGCAGAGCAGAGCTAGCCACGCGCATATGCGCAGCCTCTCCTGTTGGGCTTCCTTCCCGTCCAGCTCGCCTTGGAGCACTGAGCGGAGTGCCCTGAGCCGCAGAGTAGGCTCTCCTGACTCAGGTGCACGCACAGCAGCATGTGCACGTCAGCCCCCGTCTGCAGCTTCGTCCCCCCTTTCCCCTTTGGCGCCTGTGTGAGTGCTGGATCTAACTCCTCACGTGCTCTCGGAAGTGGTGAAATTCCTTCGTGTGCAGCTGGATCTTTCTGAGACTTTTAGGTTTTGGTGTGAGCCCAGAGAAGCCTTTACTCTCCGGCTAATCTTGCCCAGAACACCGGGGTTCCGGACCAGAGTCGCACGGAGAGTCAGTGGCCCTTTCAGGACACTTGGAGCGGGAACGACCGGAGGGGGCACCGCAGACCAGGGGCCGGTGTTGGGGGAGGGTAGGAGCAGGTTAGGGCAGGGCCCCTGGCGAGAAGAATTTGGGGGCAAGCAGGAAGGACACAGAGGGATCCCGTTCGCCCTCGGGGCACGGTGCCTTGCCTGTCTGGGACTGTTGATGTCTACAGCGCAGCCTTTCGGCCACACTCAGGACAGCTCCCGAGGTCTCCGATGCTGAGCTCCTCCATCACCCAGGAACACAGGTGGGTGAGAGAGAAAGAACACGTGTGTCCTTCCAGGAGTCCGTGACTTTCAAGGACGTGGCCGTGGACTTTACCCAGGAGGAGTGGGGCCAACTGGACTCTCCCCAGCGGGCCCTGTACCGGGATGTGATGCTGGAAAACTACCAGAACCTTCTCTCCCTGGGTAAGATGGTGCCCAAGGTGAGGAGGCCAGGTCCGGCATCTCTCCTCGGGGCTGGGCCTGGCAGGACGCGGCTGCCTGTCTCTGCCCTGGGCCCTTGTGTTGCCATCGGCATCTTTGCCTGCAGGTGGGGCCTGGAGGAGAGGGAGGGGTGGACAGGCCCCGGAAGCCCAGCCTGCCCTGGAGGGGATGTCAGTCTCTCTGGGGTCCTCAGGCCCGCAGGTCAGCGTGGGTTCCTTGTCTGAGCCCCCTTCCTCAGCACTGGCACACAGAGCGCCCAGAGCCATGCTGCTTCCTCCCCGCCAGGGCCTCCGGTTTGCAAGCCAGATGTCATCTCCCACCTGGAGCGAGGCGAGGAGCCATGGCGGGCTCCCAGAGGCGGGCCTGCGGGGCCCGGTCCAGGTGAGCTGGGCGCAGAGGCGGAGCCCCTCCCCGCCTGCTCAGCCCCTCCTGCCTCCCTTCCCCGAGCACACATTGAGCACCGACTGTGTGCCAGCACCCGTGCTGGGGGCACAGTGAGCAGAACGGACACAGCCGGCTGCCTCGAGCTGGAGGGAGACAGGAGCGTCTGCACGTGGAGTGCTCGCACGTGGCGTGTCACTGTGGGCTCAGAGCCCCCAGGGCTCCTCCACCCCCTGCCGGCTCCTTAGAGAGCGGCCTGGCTCCTTCGAGACTCCAGCCGCCCCGCCTCCTCCCTGCGCTCCGCCTGCGCCGCCGCCCCGCCCGCCGCTCTGCCCCCGCCGGTGTCCCTCCGCGTGCTCTCAGAGGGTGGCCTCTCCCTTCCTTCCAGAACCAGGACGGGAGCCCGGGCCTGAGGCGGAGGAGACGCTTGTTTACAAGGAAGAGCCGCCCTGGGAGCCGATCACAGACGGGCTGGCGAGGACCGGTGTGTACTACCCCGGGTTCGGCAACGGGTGTACCTGGGGGGCCCTGGCGACTGCTCTGACCCGAAGCGAAGCCTCCTACGCTCGTGGTCGGTCCGCCGAGGAACGCCGGCAGGGCAGCTGTGAGTCCAAGAAGGCGCTTGGCCTGCAGAGCGCCCTGCCGGCCCAGCCCCGCCTTCCCGCGAAAGGAGCCTCCCTGGAAGGCCGGCCTGGGAGAGTGCGATCCTCCGAGGCCGGGAGCCGGCGCCGGAGCCAGGGTGCGGGGAGCGGCTCGTTCGCGTGTGGCGAGTGTGGCAAGGCCTTCCAGCGGAGCGCGGCGCTGGCGCTGCACCGGCGCTGGCACGCGCGGGAGAAGGCCTACACGTGCAGCGAGTGCGGCAAGGCCTTCAGCTGGAGCACGAGCCTCCTGGAGCACCGGCGCGTGCACACTGGCGAGAAGCCCTTCCGCTGCGGCCAGTGCGGCAAGGCCTTCAGCTGCAGCTCGTCGCTCAACGTGCACCGGCGCGCGCACACGGGCGAGCGGCCCTACAAGTGCGGGCAGTGCGCCAAGGCCTTCAGCTGCAGCTCGCTGCTGGGCATGCACCTGCGCGTGCACACGGGCGAGCGGCCCTACCGCTGCGCGGAGTGCGGCCGGGCCTTCAGCCAGCGGACGCACCTCACGCGCCACCGCCGCGTGCACACGGGCGAGAAGCCCTTCCGCTGCGCTTCGTGCGGCCGGGCCTTCGCCTGCCACTCGTCGCTGACGGCGCACGAGAAGCTGCACAGCGGCGACAAGCCCTTCCGCTGCGGCGACTGCCCGAAGGCCTTCAGCAGCCGCTCGCGCCTGACGCTGCACCGGCGCGCGCACACGGGCGAGAAGCCCTTCCGCTGCGGCCAGTGCGCCAAGGCCTTCAGCTGCCGCTCCTACCTGGTGGTGCACGAGCGCGTGCACAGCGGCGAGAAGCCCTTCCGCTGCGACGAGTGCGGCAAGGCCTTCAGCTCCCACTCGTACCTCATCGTGCACCAGCGCGTGCACACGGGCGAGAAGCCCTTCGACTGCAGCCGCTGCTGGAAGGCCTTCAGCTGCCACTCGTCGCTCATCGTACACCAGCGCGTGCACACTGGCGAGAAGCCCTACAAGTGCGGGCAGTGCGGCCGGGCCTTCAGCCAGAACCACTGCCTCATTAAACATCAGAAGACCCACTCGGCGGAGAAGGCCCTCAAGTGTCCCCAGCGCGGCGAGGTGTTCAGCTGGAGCAGGCCCCTGGCAGAGCACCACAGGCTCCATAGCGGCGAGGAGCCCTTCGCCGTCCAGTTGGACCAGCGCTTGCTGAGCCCCTACTACGTGCCCGGCGGCCTGCTGGGCGCAGGAGCCTCGGGCGGGGGCGGCGGGGGCCCAGTCGATGCCCTGGACGTGGCCGAGCTCCTGGGTGTGGCCCCGCCCTCGGGCAGCAGGAGTTTCCCCCTGGGGAGCAACCCCGGAAATTAACTTGTGTGTGTGACACACACACCTGCCACCTGAAACACGCCTAGAGGTCGTGGGCTGCTGGAGAGGGAGCTGGTGGGAGAGTGCCCAGGGCACCCTGTCCTCCTGCTGATGATCAGAAGGCGGGGAGGGGGCGCTCGCCTCAGGTAAGAGGCCCTGTCCACGCGTCCTTGGACAGCCGCCTCCTTGATTTCCATCCCGTTTCTTCTGTAAACTCTTCTTAACATGATAACTAAAGGGGAGAGAAGACAGGAGACTCACAGACAGTATCACTTCTAGGTGAGCACTCTGTTCCAGGAGGGGCGAGCAGGCTCAGATGGTGGGCCTTTGGGAAGAAGCGAGTTCCCTGGACTCGCCACACTCACACGCTAGTGGCCGTGCAGCCCAGCGTCCTGTCTGGCCACCCCATCCATGGCGGACGCAGGCTTTCTACCCCAGCTGGCGAGGCCGCCTGCAGGGCTGCCCCGGACCCCACGACACTCGGCCCCTGAGAGGAGGCGCGCCTGGTGGTCCCGGGGAGGGGGAGATATGGCGTCCCTCTGGGACTTGGTCATCCCGCTCAGTTTAGGGCAGAGACCAGCTGCTGGCTCACGTCTGTACAGAGTGCTGGAGTCTATGATGCTTACTAACGCATGTGTGGAGGCTGATAGCCACGCTTCAGGAAACAGGGAATTGAGGGAAGCGGCAGCCGTAACTCTCAGTAAAGCTGCGTTCTGCGCCTTGGTGCGGCACCGTCTGCTTTCTGATGGTGCGTCTTCGCGTTTCTGCAAGCACAGCGTGCGCGCCTGTCATTTTGGCCCCCAGCGTCCTCACCACGTGGCCGGCCTCTCCAGCAGAGCCTGCTGTCTTTGGAGCTGAGGTTCTGAGTAGGGTGGGCTGTTCTGTTAGCTGTTCTTCCGTTGGATGTGAAAGTTATTTCCAAGCTGTCACTGTTATAAACCATCCTTCATACGCCATCTGTTTGCGTTCATCTTCACGGTCCTACGGTAGATTGCTAGGGGTGACAGTCTGAGATAACGGAAATGAACCGCGGGCTGCGCCATCCAGTGTGGTTTTGGTTGTGTGAGAACAAAGTGACACCGTCTCACTGTGAGGAGAGCCGGCGGCACTGGTCGGGCACCACCCGGTCCTGGAGGCTCCGGCTGGTCCTGCCAGGCTGGCTTCTGGGCCCTCGGCGCCGACTCGCTGCTCCTCCAGCATCCCTGAGGCTGGCTGCAAGCCTTCCCTGCGGCAAACAGGGACGCTCTGACTTCACTGGCAAAGAACGAGTAGAATCTAGCTTTGTTGCCATGCCTCCTAGTTTAAAAGAAATTCACATGCAAATTGGCACATGCACACACTGCTGCTGCCTGCCCGGCGGGGCTGCCGGGGCAGCACCTTGCCGCTTCGAGCGACACCTTTGCATAATGTGCAGCGGCTCAGTCGTGTCTGACTCTCTGTGACCCCATGGGCTGAGCATGCCGGGCTTCCCTGTCCTCTACCAGCTCCTGGAGCGTGCTCAAACTCCGGTCCATTGAGTCAGCGATGCCATCCAGTCATCTCGCCCTCGGCCGTCCCCTTCTCCTCCCGCCTTCAATCTCTCCCAGCATCGAGGTCTTTCCAGTGAGTGAGTCCTTTGTGTCAAGTCCCCGAAGCATTGGGGCTTCAGCTTCAGTCTTTCCAATGAATATTTAGTATTGATTTAAGATTGATTGGTGATCTTGCAGTCCAAAGGACTCCGGTACCACAGCTTGAAAACATCAATTCTTTGGCATTCAGCCTTCTTTATTAAGGTCCAGCCCTCACATCCATACATGACCACTGGAACAACCATAACTTTGACTATATGGGCCTTTGCCGGCAAAGTGACATCTGTGTTTTTTAATATACTGTTGGCGTTTGTCAGCTTTTGTTTCAAGCAGCAAGTGTCTTGGTTTCATGGCTGCAGTCACCATCTGCAGTGATTTTAGAGTCTAAGAGAATAAAGCTACGCTTCAGGAAACAGGGAATTGAGGGAAGCGGCAGCCGTAACTCTCAGTAAAGCTGCGTTCTGCGCCTTGGTGCGGCACCGTCTGCTTTCTGATGGTGCGTCTTCGCGTTTCTGCAAGCACAGCGTGCGCGCCTGTCATTTTGGCCCCCAGCGTCCTCACCACGTGGCCGGCCTCTCCAGCAGAGCCTGCTGTCTTTGGAGCTGAGGTTCTGAGTAGGGTGGGCTGTTCTGTTAGCTGTTCTTCCGTTGGATGTGAAAGTTATTTCCAAGCTGTCACTGTTATAAACCATCCTTCATACGCCATCTGTTTGCGTTCATCTTCACGGTCCTACGGTAGATTGCTAGGGGTGACAGTCTGAGATAACGGAAATGAACCGCGGGCTGCGCCATCCAGTGTGGTTTTGGTTGTGTGAGAACAAAGTGACACCGTCTCACTGTGAGGAGAGCCGGCGGCACTGGTCGGGCACCACCCGGTCCTGGAGGCTCCGGCTGGTCCTGCCAGGCTGGCTTCTGGGCCCTCGGCGCCGACTCGCTGCTCCTCCAGCATCCCTGAGGCTGGCTGCAAGCCTTCCCTGCGGCAAACAGGGACGCTCTGACTTCACTGGCAAAGAACGAGTAGAATCTAGCTTTGTTGCCATGCCTCCTAGTTTAAAAGAAATTCACATGCAAATTGGCACATGCACACACTGCTGCTGCCTGCCCGGCGGGGCTGCCGGGGCAGCACCTTGCCGCTTCGAGCGACACCTTTGCATAATGTGCAGCGGCTCAGTCGTGTCTGACTCTCTGTGACCCCATGGGCTGAGCATGCCGGGCTTCCCTGTCCTCTACCAGCTCCTGGAGCGTGCTCAAACTCCGGTCCATTGAGTCAGCGATGCCATCCAGTCATCTCGCCCTCGGCCGTCCCCTTCTCCTCCCGCCTTCAATCTCTCCCAGCATCGAGGTCTTTCCAGTGAGTGAGTCCTTTGTGTCAAGTCCCCGAAGCATTGGGGCTTCAGCTTCAGTCTTTCCAATGAATATTTAGTATTGATTTAAGATTGATTGGTGATCTTGCAGTCCAAAGGACTCCGGTACCACAGCTTGAAAACATCAATTCTTTGGCATTCAGCCTTCTTTATTAAGGTCCAGCCCTCACATCCATACATGACCACTGGAACAACCATAACTTTGACTATATGGGCCTTTGCCGGCAAAGTGACATCTGTGTTTTTTAATATACTGTTGGCGTTTGTCAGCTTTTGTTTCAAGCAGCAAGTGTCTTGGTTTCATGGCTGCAGTCACCATCTGCAGTGATTTTAGAGTCTAAGAGAATAAAGCCAGCCACTGTTTCCCCATCTATTTCCCATGAAGTGATGGGACCGGATGCCATGATCTTCGTTTTCTGAATGTTGAGCTTTAAGCCAACTTTTTCACTCTCCACTTTCACTTTCATCAAGAGGCTTTTGAGTTCCTCTTCACTTTCTGCCATAAGGGTGGTGTCATCTGCATATCTGAGGTTATTGATATTTCTCCCGGCGATCTTGATTACAGCTTGTGTTCATCGAGCCTGGCATTTCGCATATAAGTTAAATAAGCAGGGTGACGGTACACAGCCTTGACATACTCCTTTCCTAGTTTGGAACCAGTCTGTTCTTTCATGTCTGGTTCTAACTGTTGCTTCTTGACGTTTCTCAGGAGGCAGGTAAGGTGGTCTGGTATTCCCATCTCTTTAAAAATTTTGATATGGAACATGTTATTACTGTTCTTCAAGAAAACCGTTGAAAATACCCTTTGCCCCCCACCTTCCATTGATGTCTCAATGCTCTTATTTACATACAAACTTTGTGTTCTCATCATACACATAATACGTGTATATTGAAGAAATTGGGGAGTGGAAGTCAGGTGTACGAGAATTAAAACAATCCTCAGTTCACAGTCACGGCCTGGAGAGGCATTTACTCTTGTTTTTTTCTCTGCATGTATACACTTTATTTTTAAGTGTAAAGGGCTTTATTATAGGCAAAATAATTTAAGTCAATAAATTTTTAAGAAATTATACATGTTCTGACTCATTTAACTGCCAGGCACCTTAGCTTTCTCAGTGTTTGAGTGATAATCTTCACAATAGCCCTTCCACAGAGAATTCCGGCTCAGTCCACAGTTGTAAGAGTCAGTCCACGATTCTTCTAGTTGGACTTCTTTGGTCTCCAGGGGAATAAGGACACGTGTGAAAAATTCCCCACCTGTAATCACTGGGATCCAGCGTCCTCAAGCAGCTTGCTCTAGGATCATGTTCAGGGTCAGCGGAGACGGCTCTGCCTGGCTCTGAGTTCCAGACATCCTCCAAGCATGCTTTAGGGCTTCTCTGGCGGCTCAGCGATAGAGAATCTGCCCAGCGATGCAGGCCCCTGGGTCAGGAAGAGCCTGTGGAGAAGGGAATGGCTACCCAGTCTAGTACCCTTGCCTGGGAAATCCCAGGGACAGAGGAGCCTGTTGGGCTACAGTCCATGGAGTCGCAGAGAGTCCGACGTGACTTAGCAGCAAACGTACACCAAGTGCAAACCATGGGCACTCCCAGGCTGTCACAGCCGAGAGCTGCTGGTACATAAGCCGCTAACGCGTGAGATTAAAAGCAGCTTGTCCAGCGTTGGCACTGCACACTTGCACTGCCAAGGGCACCGGGCTGGCCCCTCGTCAGGGAACTAAGATCCCACAGGTCACAAGTGCAGCCAAAGGAAACGTTTGGTAGGTTTTCATAGTTTATTAGCAACTCTGCTTGCTCTCTCCTCCCCCCAGAGCTAACAGCCTCTGAATAAACAGAACCACGTGGTCACTCTGTGAGGTGACCACAGCCACGTCAGCCTACGGGAAAAGCTCCATCAGGATACAGTTCATGAGACACTTCTCTCTGGCCGTGCCACGCGGCACGTGGGGTCTCACTTCCTCAATCAGGGATCGACCCCTTGCCTTGGCATGAAAGCGCAGTCTTAACCCTGACTTGCCAGGGAGCGTCACCAGGAAGGCTGCGTGCTGCCGCAAAGCTGAGGCAGCCCAGGAAATAAAGTTTTAGAAATCGAGCTATTTGTTCCTTCATTTCAACAGGTTCGTTTTCTCTTTTGCCCACTATTCCACTTTTAGGTGTACACAAATACACGCAGTGAAGATAGGCACAGCACTGTGCACAGGTGTGTACAATCAGTGCGTGCACAGGTGTGTACACAGTGCACACAGGGCCTCCCTGTATCTGTGCTTTTTAAAAAATTATTTTCTGGCCATGCAGCACATGGGATCTTAGTTCCCTGACCAGGTATTGAACCTGTGCCTGCAGCACTGGGAGCGTGGAGTCTTAACCACTGGGCCCGCAGGGAAGGCCCCCCTGTATGTATTAACGGTCGCCTTGCAGTGCAGGGGACACCGGTTCAATTCCTGGTCTACAAAGATCCCACGCGCCGCGGGGAAACAGCCTGTGTGCCACGACTTCCGAAGCCGTGCACCCTGGAGCCTGCGCTCCACAGCAAGGGAAGCCGTTGCAGCAGAAGCCGTGCTCCACAGCTGGAGAGCAGCCCGCGCTCACGGCAACTAGAAAAAGACCTCACTGGCGATGAAGATGCAGAGCACTCAGAAACAAAAGAAAATGCTTTTATTAAAATAGAAAACAATATTAAAGCAAGACACCTTTAAAATATACGTGTACCTATATACAGTACGCACACATATGTCTATGCAATGTGCACACACATGTCGCCCTAGAATGAACATTTTCTTTGTTACTGCGTTTTCAGCGCACAGAGGTTTTTGAATTCTGTGCAATCGGGTCTATTCGATTTTTCTTTCCTTTATTCTTTTTCTTGGCTCAAAGAGGCCCTTCTTTGCATCCTTTTTTGGTTGTATTTTATGTTTTCTCTTAAATCCACCCATCTGGGATATAAGTGTCCACGGTTCCATCCCCCACTGTTGAACTTCATCCCCCACTGTTCCACAGACCTGCCTGTCTTCTCCATTACTGCTGCTCTGTAATTCATAGACAGTAGGACTGGGGTCACATTTTTAGGAGGTTTAAAAAAAATTTTTTTTTTTTTCATTTTTCTAAGTGAGCCAAGCAGGAATCATTTTCCCAGAACTTGGCCTCTTCACACCCTGCAGATCTCCTTGGGGTTTTGATTATAACTGGCCAGTGTGGAAAGAATTAACATAGTTCTACATGAGATTAGGTCTCCACATCAAAGAACACGGTAGAGGACTGCTCATCTGCGTCTGCCTCTAACAGCCAGAAAAGCCTTACAGGGCCTCCCTGGCGGCCGGGATAAAGAATGCAGCCACCAACGCGGGGACGCAGGCTCGGCCCCTGGCCCGGGGAGACCCCACTTACTGCAGGGCAACGGTGCCCTGAGCTGCAACCCCCGAAGCCTGCACACCGCGACTGCAGCAGCCCCCGTTTGCCGCAACTCGAGGAAGCCTGAGCGTAAAGCCAAGACCCAGCACAGCCAAAACTAGATGAAAACGAGATTAAACGGAGAAAGCGCTTATCATCGCCTTCATATGTGTTCACATATGGATGGTTGAGTTCAGTGTAATTTTGTGGGGTTTGTAAATCAGCCACGTGATGAGACACAGAGGCAACTCTTGCCTTCAGTTACCCCTTTGTGTATTTCACACCGAGCAGGTTTGCTGGGTCATCCCAGAAAGTCTCTAACGCTTTATTGGTTTATCCTGTTTTCTAGGTAAAGACATTACTTGGAAATAAAAAGCTTGCCTATACTTTTGTATGATAGCCTTTTATTTCATATCTTCTTAAAACCCACACTGGCTAGCACTTCAGGGCAACACCAAGCTGGTAGCAGTGGTCACCTGTGGCAGACTCTGTGGACTCAGGATGTGTTCACCTCAACACTTCGGCCTCTAAAATGGGTGCAGCTGTGCTAGCCACGTGGCTCGGTTCTGACGACCAAGTCTGCTAGAGGTTTGGGGAAAGTGTTGGCTTTCATGATAGGAGACTCTGCTCCTTCCTCTCCCTGGAACTCAGATGCAATTCTTGGAGGTGCAGCACCCATTTTGCAACCAAGAGACAACTGAGGACAAAAACCACATATACTGAGAGACAAATGAAAGAATCTTGGGCCCTGGATGGAATTTGAGCACCAATTTTCACCACCGACATTCAACTTCCTGAGTTCTTATTATGAGCTTTTAGCTGTTTTTCTCACATCGGTCCTTCCCTGAAGCTGTATTCCTCACCAGTACAGCATCTGGGTCTGTAACCAAACCAGGTTTGGTCTTGCCTCATGCACAGCAAACCAAAATCCTGAGACGCCCAGCCTTGTAGCCAAGCAAGGAGAGCTAGTCTCAGACACGCCTTTCCCCCAGCTCAGCTCAAATGAGACACAGCTGACTCCAAGGTCTTAGAAAACAAGGTGGGCAAATCCCTCAATGTCTGCCTCCTGGAGGACAAGCATGTTCTGGAAGGCCCTGAGGGGCTTCCCCGATGGCCCAGCGGCCAGGCCTCCATGCGCCCAGCACAGCGGCATGGGGTCAGTCTCTGGTCGAGGAGCTAGGGGCCCCTATTCCGTGAGGCCTGACCAGAAAGAATTTCTTTTCTCAATCAAAAAAGAAGAAGATAAACGATTCTGTTCAGTGATGGCAGGGGATGAACCTGACCGATCACCCCAGGTTCAGCACCCCCCCCGCCCCTCCCCATCTTTGTCTCTCAGTGCTGAGGATGACACGTGACGGACGCTCTGTCTGCTTGCTCTGATGGGGCATAGACGCAACAGGGGCTGAGAAACGGCTCGCTTAGCACTCACCTGAGGACATTCTTTTGTCTGGTTTCAAGTTAACATTTTGATCCCAATAAACGTACCGCCCACAGGCCAGCTGCTAAGGCATTCATAGGCCCCAAACCATAGACAAAGTGTGCCTCAGGGGACATGGCGAACGCTGGACATATGGTTAAATTTTAAAAAATTTTTCTTTTTTTTAAATTAATTTTTGTTGAAGTTTTGTTAGACTCTTATACATAGGGGTTTGTCTAGGATACGTCATGCAGTTATTTAATTTTATCAGAGGACAGGAGGAGGGAACCAAATTTCAGCCTCATCGAGGGAAAAGGGGACAGGCGATCCATCTAATCTTACACGTCACATCTGAGGAGGGTAGGGATGGCGGAAAAATGAGTGACAAGGTGTCAGCGTGATCAAATGCAGGCAGAGGTTCCACTGACAAATCCAACAGCTAGAGAGATGACCTGCCAGCGTCTGAGAAATCCTAACCACTGAATTGTTTTCCCAAGCTGGGGGGTTAAAAACAAAGAAAACATCAAAGAGAAAAGGATAGTCTTTCTGGCAACTGAGCAAAGTTTGTAAATTGTGTTTTGGAAGGGCCAGATGCTCTGGGCTGTGCTTAGTCACTCAGCCGTGCCCACCTCTGCAACCCCCTGGACTGCAGCCCACCAGGCTCCTCTGTCCATGGGAGTCTCCAGGCAAGAACACTGGAGCAGGCTGCCATGCCCTCCTCCAGGGGACCTTCGAGACCCAGATCTCCCACGTTGCAGGCAGATTCTTTACCGTCTGAGCCACCAGGAAAGCCCAAGGACACGGGGGCGGGCAGCCTTTCCCTCCTCCAGGGGAACTTCCCGACCCAGCCAGTGAACCAGGGTCTCCTGCATTGCAGGCGGACTCTCCACCAGCTGAGGCACCAGGGGAGCCCCTATGCGGACGATGTGAGACTACTTATAGTGAACCCTGAGAACGCCACACAAAACCACTAGAACTGATCAGTGAATTCAGCCAAGCGGCAGGATCAAGATTAGCATTCGGAAACTGACCGCATTTCTTTATACGAAACATGAAATATCAGAAAGGCAATGCAAAAAAAAAAAAAACCTCTTAAAATCACAGCAAAAGAATAACCCTGACCAAGGAGGAAAGCAGGCTCTTGGAGGGGCTCTGAGGACCCTGGGCAGGGAGCACGGGGCCGCCTCACCACATCCCAGGCTTTCTCCCGGAAGCCACCAGACCAGACCAGCCACTCGCTCTCCGCGGCGGGAGGCGGCCCAGACGCCCCTGCTGCCCCTTTGCCCACCTTGGACCTGAGTCCCTGAGCGCCCTGTCTGCACAACAGGCGGGAGCAGGACACAGACGCCCTCACCATGCTCCCAGAGCTGCGAGTGTGCTCCTGGGGCCCTGGGCTACTTGCTTCCCAGACCTAAACAAGTGTGAGTGAAAGCCACTCAGGCGTGTCCAGCTCTTTGCAACCCCAGGGATTCAGCCCATGGGGCTCTCCAGGCCAGAACACTGGAGTGGGCAGCCTTTCCTTTCTTCAGGGGATCTTCCCAACCCAGGGGTTGAACCCAGGTCTCCCACCTTGCAGGCAGATTCTTTACCAGCTGAGCCACAAGAGAAGCCCAAGAATACTGGAGTGGATAGCCTTTCCCTTCTCTAGTACCGAAACCAGACTGATTATATTCTTTGCAGCCGAAGATGGAGAAGCTCTATAGAGTCAGCAAAAACAAGACCCAGAGCTGACTGTGGCTCAGATCATCAGCTCTTTATTGTAAACTTCAGGCTCAACTTGAAGAAAGCAGGTTAAACCACTGGGCCATTCAGGTATGAACTAAATCAGACCCTTCATGATTATACAGTGGAGGTGACAAATAGATTCAAGGGACTAGGTCTGATAAGCAGAGTGCCTGAAGAGCTATGGATGGAGGCTCGTGACAGTGTTCAGGAGATGGTGACTGAAACCATGCCCAAGAGAAAGAAATCCAAGAAGGCAAAGTGGCTGAGGAGGCCTTACAAACAGCTGAGAAAAGAAGAGAGGCCAAGGAGAAAAGGGAAGATACACTTGTCTGAACGCAGAGTTCCAGAGAATAGCAAGGAGAGATAAGAAAGCCTTCCTCAGCGATCAATGCAGAGAAGAGGAAAACCACAGAATGGGAAAGACTGGAGATCTCTTCAAGAAAATTAGAGATACCAAGGGAACATTTCATGCAAAGATGGGCTCGATAAAGGACAGAAATGACAAGGACCTAACAGAAGCAGAAGACATTAAGAACAGGTGGCAAGAATGCACAGAAGACTGTACAGAAAAGCTCTTCATGACCAGATAACCACGATGGTGTGGTCACTCACCTAGAGCCAGACATCCTGGAATGTGAAGTCAAGGGAGCCTTAGGAAGCATCACTACGAACAAAGCTAGTGGAGGTGAGGGAATTCCAACTGAGCTGTTTCAAATCCTGAAAGACGATGCTGTGAAAGTGCTGCACTCAATATGCCAGCAAATCTGGAAAACTCAGCAGTGGCCACAGGACTGGAAAGGGTCAGTTTTCATTCCAGTCCCAAAGAAAGGCAATGCCAAAGAATGTTCAAATTACCATACAATTGCAACCATTTCCCATGTTAGCAAGATTATGCTGAAAATCCTTCAAGCCAGGCTTCAGTAGTAAGTGAACCAAGAACTTTCAGACGGACAAGTTGGACTTAGAAAAGGCCGAGAAGCCAGAGATCAAATTGCCAGCATCTGCTGGATCATGGAAAAAGCAAGAGAGTTCCAGAAAAAATCTGCTTCTGCTTCATTGACATTGCTAAAGCCTTTGACTGTGTGGATCACAACAAACTGTGGAATACTCTTAAAGAGGTGGGAATACCAGACCACCTGACCTTCCTCCTGAGAAATCTGTATGCAGGAAAAGAAGCAGCAGTTGCAACTGGACATGGAAGAACAGATTGGTTCAAAATTGGGAAAACAGTATAAAAAGGTGTATACCATGACCCTGATTAACTCATATGCAGAGTACATCATGCGAAAAGTGAGCTGGGTGAAGCCCACAGTGGAGTTAAAATTGCCAGGAAAAACGTCGATAATCTCAGATGATAGAGGCTGATGATGCATTTTGCAGATGATAACTCTATTGGAAGAAAATCAAGAGGAACTAAAGAGCCTCTTGAGGAAGGTGAAAGAGGAGAGTGAAAAAGCTGGCTTAAAACTCAATATTCAAAAAATGAAGATCATGGTATCTGGTCCCATCACTTCATCACAAACAGATGGGGAAAAAGTGGGAACAGTGACTGATTTTATTTTCATGAGTTCCAAAATCAATGCGGACAGTGACTGCAACCATGAAATTAAAAGACACTTGGAAGAAAAGTTATGAGAAACTTGACAGAATATGAAAAAGCAGAGACATCAACTTGCCAGCAAAGGTCTGTTTAGTCAAAACTGTGGTTTTCCCATTAGTCATGTCTGGATGTGAGAGCTAGATCATTAAGAAGGCTCTATGTCAAAGAACTGATGCTTTTAATCGTGGTGTTGGAGAAGATTCTTGAGAGTCCCAAGGAGATCAAAGCAGTCCATCCTAAAGGAAATCAGTCCTGAATATTCACTGGAAGGACTGGTGCTGAAGCTGAAGCTCCAATACTTTGGCCACCTGATGCGAAGAGCTGACTCACTGGAAAAGACCCTGATGCTGGGAAAGGCTGAAGGCTGGAAGAGAAGGGGGACGATAGAGGATAAGATGGCTGGATGGCATCACCGACTCAATGGACATGAGTGTGAGAAAGCTCAGGGAGATAGTGAAGGACGGGCGTGCTGCAGTCCATGGGGTTGCAAAGAGTCAGGCACGACTTAATGACCAAACAACCCAAAGAAATCTTCAGATTTAGTTTGATCCCCATCGAATTTCCCATGAAAATTTCACGGAACAAGGATAACCAAAACTCTATATGAAACATCTAAGACCAAGTATTGGCTAAGCAAGTCTCAGGGGAAAAAACCAAAGCAGGAGCCGAAAGCCTCGAAAAGCTCGGATAACAGTACAAAACCAATCCACGCAGCGCAGCAGCGGCACAGAGACAGACACGCCCGTCTGCAGAGCAGAGAGCCCATGCAAACCCACACATCCGAGAGCAATCAACTTCCAACAAAGGAGGCTGGAATGTAAGACGGGAAAATGACTGTCCATTCAGCAAGTGATGCTGGGAAAGTTGGCAGCTGCATGGAAATCAAACACACCCTCACACCAGGCACAAAAATGAACCCAAGTAACTTAAAAACTTGACCGTAGCTATGACGCTGTTAAACTCCTAGAAGAGAGCATGGCAAAACATTCTCGGACATAAATCCTACCAATGTTTTCTTAGGTCAGGGTCTTCCAAGGCAGCAGAGACAATAACAAGAGTAAAAATAAGTAAATGGGACCTAATCAAACACACAAGCTTTTGCACAGCAAAGGAAATCATAAACAAGATGAAAAGACAACCTATGGACTGGGAGAAAATATTTGCAAATGATGCGACTGACAAGGGCTTAATCTCCAAAATATATAAATGGCTCATACAACTCAGGAACAACAAAAAACCAGACAACCCAATCAAAAAATGGGCAGAAGGCCTAGACAGACATTGCTTCAAAGAAGACCTGCCGATGGCCCGCAGGCAGAAGAACTGTTGGAGAAACACAAATCAAGGCTACGATGAAGCACCGCCTCCCGCCACTCAGAATGGCCATCGTCAAATGGTCCACAAATACCAAGTGCTGCGGAGCATGTAGAGAAAAGGGCCCCTCCTACATGGCTGGCGGGGAGCACATCGGTGCAGCCACCGTGGGAAATAGTATGGAGGGTCCTCAAAAAAAAAAGGCGTTGCCATATGATCGCGCAATCCCACTCCTGGCATATACCCAGACAAAACCCTAACTCAGAAATACACACGCACCCCGAAATACACATGCAGCACTGTTTACAACAGAAAGACACAGACGGAGCCGAAATGCTCCTCAGCAGAGGGCTGGGCACGGAGGGCATGCCGCATTCACACGGCGGGACGCGCTGAGGCGCGCGAGACTGGGAGTCGTCAGTCGTGTCCGGCTCTCTGTGGTCCCCGCGGACTACACAGTCCGTGGGATTCTCCAGGCCTGAGTACTGCAGTGGGTGGCCTTTCCCTTCTCCAGGGGATCTTCCCAACCCAGGGATCTAACCCAGGTCTCCCACATTGCAGGCGAAGTGTTTACCAGCTGAGCCACAAGGAAAGCCCATGAAAAAGAATGAAATAATAGGAGTTCTCCAGCGGTCCAGGGGTTAGGGCTTGACAGCTCCATGGCACGGGGCCTGGGATTGACCCTTGGCCAGGGAGCTAAGCTCCTGCATGCCATGTGGCACAGCCAAAGGACAGAAAAAGAGAAAGAAAGAAAGGACGGTATCTGTAGGAACATATGTGCCACTCACCTAGAGCCAGACAGCCTGGAGTGTGAGTCAAGCAGGCCTTAGGAAGCATCACCACGAACAAAGCTAGCGGAGGGGATGGAATTCCAGTGGAGCTGTTTCAAATCCTGGAAGATGATGCTGTGAAAGTGCTGCACTCAATATGCCAGCAAATCTGGAAAACTCAGCAGTGGCCACAGGACTGGAAAAGGTCAGTTTTCATGCCAATGCCAAAGAATGCTCAAACTACCACACAATTGCACTCATCTCACATGCTAGTAAAGTAATGCTCAAAATTCTCCAAGCCAGGCTTCAGCAATACGTGAACCGTGAACTTCCAGATGTTCAAGCTGGTTTTAGAAAAGGCAGAGAAACCAGAGATCAAATTGCCAACATCTGCTGGATTATGGAAAAAGCAAGAGAGTTCCAGAAAAACATCTACTTCTGCTTTATTGACTATGCCAAAGCCTTTGACTGTGTGGATCACAATAAACTGTGGAAAATTCTGAAGGAGATGGGAATACCGGACCTCCTGACCTGCCTCTTGAGAAACCTGCATGCAGGCTCAGCGGCCGTGGCGGCGGGCTCGGCTGCCCCGGGGCTTGTGGGATCTGCCCTCCTGTGCCCCCTGCGTTAGCAGGCGCACGCTTCACCGCTGGACCGCAGGGAAGCCCAGCTTGTGTGGCTCAACGCTCATATCTGGGTCTCCTCATTTGAAAGCAGACAATACTTGGGATTCAACACTCATGTTATGCAAAAAAAAAAAAAAAAAAAAAAACCTCCTTCGGACCCGGCACAGCAGCAAGCAGAGTCCCGGGCTCAGGGACTGTTCACTCTCGCTGTTTCAGCGGCTGAGTCGCCTCTGACTCTCGGCGACCCCGTGGACGACTGCCCGCCAGACTCCTCTGCCCATGGGGTTTCCCAGGCAAGAATGCTGGAGTGGTTTGCTGTGCCCTCCTCCGGGGGCTCTGCCCAACCCAGGGATCAAACCTGTACCATTGAGGCAGATTCTTTGCTGCTGAGCCACTTGGGAAGCCCATATTCACCCCAAAGCGTCTCCCAGACTCCAATCCCCCAACCAGACCATCTGCTGCAAAACAAAACCGAGCAAGCGAGGTCTCAGCACCCACTGGGACAGCCCGGGGCAGGCCCAGAGCAAAGGCGCCAGGCCGGGGCCCAGACTCGGCCACAGCCTCCCGGATCTGGCCTTGGATGAGCCTCAGCAGGAGGCCCATCTGGCCCGGTACCGGCCTCGGATCTGGCCTCGGATGAGCCCCAGCAGAAGGCCCATCTGGACCGGTACCGGCCTCGGATCTGGCCTCAGATGAGCCCCAGCAGAGGGCCCATCTGGACTCACCTCTCTGCTGGCAGCTTTAGTTAGCTGGAAGCTGAGCTGCGAGGAAAAATAGCCACAGAGCCGCCTCCCCGAGGGCCAGGGCCAGGGTGCCTGCAGGACGAAGGGGCAGCACAGCCTTGGCGTGGGGCACGTGGGGCCGGCTGCGGGGGATGGGCAGGCGCAGCTGGAGGGCATGGTGGGGGCTCTCAGCTGGGCTCCACCAGCGCAGCTCAAACGAGACACAGCTGACTCCAGACACCCAGAAAACGACTCGGGCACACTCCTTGTTCAGGCCCCGTGGCCCCTGGAGGACTCCACGTCTTAAGCCCACGTGGCTCTGCGTTGGCCGGTGGGACGAACTTGGCTGATTACCCGTGGGCTCAGGTCTGTCTCCATCCCGACTTAAGGGTGACAGAGCTGATATTTCAGTATGGGGTGAAATACCGACCATTGGCCACAACTGATTTTCACCCATTAATAAACTATCTCTGGGCTTCCCTGGGGGCTCGGCGGTAAAGAATTCGCCTGCCAGCGCAGGAGACATCAATGCAGGGGTCACAGGTCCGATCCCTGATCCAGGAAGACCCCACATGCTGTGGAGCCACAAGTACCGAGCCTGGGCCCAGAGCCTGTGCTTCTCAGCAAGAGACGCCACCGCAGCGACAGGCAGTCGGAGACGAGCCCGCGCAGTGGCCCACCACCGCCAAGAGTAGAGAGACACCCCCGAAAACGCACGAGAACCTGCACTTGTCCCGATAAAATGCGAAAGATAAACAGGTCGGTGAACTACCTGTATGAGCCTAGTTTGCTAAGTCTCTGGAAAATCGCTGCTGAAGGCTGAACTGAGCAAACCCCTCGGCAGCCCCAGAAACGGCCGCGGGTTTGTTTCCTTGTGGAGGTGCAGCTGGGCTGTGAATAGGTTTTCAACCACCCCATCGTCTTTGTGTTTCTGGGATTAACCCCGTTCGGCAGCGGTGCACTAACGTTTAGGGTGTGTGCACTGTGGGTGCCACCAGCCGCCCAGCGGTGAGCCCCAGACGTCACTCTGGCCTTGGCCCAGAGTGGGAGGGCCCGGAGCTCAGCTTCGCCTGCGGGGCCGGCCTCCTGCTCACTCAAAAGCAGAACAGGAAATAAAGAATGAAGTGGGGTGGGGGCCGGGACGGAACCCGTGAGGACCCCCTAATATTTGCATCGGATTTCTTTCTTTTTTTTTTTAATATTTATTTATTTCTTCATTTGACTGCACCAGGTCTTAGTTGCAGCATGTGGGATCTAGTTCCCTGACCAGGGATTGAACTTGGGGCCCCTGAATTGGGAGCCTGGAGTCTTAGCCACTGGACCACCAGGGAAGTCCCTGCATCGGATTTCTAGGTGATGAGTCCCGTTCTGAATTATTAAAATGACAGACACGTTACTTCTGTAATCAGCACAAAAAGCAATTTCTACCTTGAATGGTAAACCGCAGGGGCCTGAGGTTTTCCCATGGCGCTGCTCGGGAGTGACACGCTCCTTCCTTGTATCCAGAGCCGGGAGTGACGGACAGTACGGGGGGAGGGCAGCAGCCAGGCCACCTCCACGTGCTCCTCAAGAGCCGGAAGGTGACAGGCTGGCAGCAGGCCTGTCCTGGGAGCACAGGGCCCCGCCCTGTGCCTGAGATGAGCCTCGGCATCTGGGTGCTAGTCAGAGTCAGAGAGCAAGGCGGGGAGAAAGCTGCGCCCAGGCTGGGAGTGGGCAGTGGGGCCAGGGCGCTGTGTGCTGGTGGCCACGGCCGCCAGGTGTGCTCCCTCGCTCCAGCGCCGCGGGCAGAAAGTGGCCTGCCCTCACTCAGGGGCTGCTTCGGGGCGGGATGCCAACTATGAAACAGCTGGCAGGGTCCAAGCACTCTACACTGCGCTGGGCACTCCTGGCGCCAGGCGGCAGGGGCGGGCCAGTCCGCCTTTGTTTATGAAAGCGTGCTCCAGCCAGATTTGGGCCCTGGGCTGCTGCCGGCCAATTTCTCCCGCGGATCGTAGAGAAGGGAAGGTATGGAGCGTGAATAGGACGGGGACCGGCCCGTGGCTCTCGGCAGACACGGAGGCCCTAGGTGGCCAGGAATTGCTGGGAAACACCTAGGACCTGGTTCCCTCAGGCAAAAGCACCAAAGCCCCCACCAAGGAAAGCCCCCAGGTCGGAAGGTCCCTGGCTGCCCCCTCCTGCTGTGGGCGCATTGCGACCTGGGCTTCCCCAGTGCTCAGAGCTCAGAGGGAAAGAGGCCACCAGATTCTTCCGGAGCCTGGCTCCCTCTCCTCTGAGATTGCCCACTATCAAGACGGGTGTTCTGATTGGAATAAAATAAAGCTTTGCTCCTCAGTTCTGGCCTAAGGCCCGGCAGAGTTGCCTGAGCCATGCAAATTGTTACTATGGCCCCAAATTCATTCAAACAGGGACCTGAAGGCGGAGATCCGGTACACCAGATGTGAAGAGAAGGGGTGATGATCCCCCCTCTTTATCTAGTGAACAGTCCAATGTGGCCTGGTTTTCAGCCGAGAAAGGATGAATGCCATCTTGTGGTGAACTGCTGTGACCCAAACCAGCGGCAGGGGCGGCCTGTCCCAACAGCCACGGTGGCCCCGCAGGCAGTGGTCCACCGGCCGGAGCCCTGATGTTACCGCTGCACTCCTGTGTCCCACGGAGGCCTCGTTCCTGCAGCCGCCAGCCTCCACTCACAGTCACCTTTCATACAGTGATTATGATAAAATACAAAAAGCTGTGACATCACTTTCCCGACAAAGCTCTGTATAGTCAAAGCTATGGTTTTCCTAGTAGTCATGTACAGATGTGAGAGTTGGACCACTAAGGCTGACCGCTGAAGAACTGATGCTTTTGAACTGTGGTGTTGGAGAAGACTCTTGAGAGTCCCTTAGACTGCAAGGAGATCCAACCAGTCAATCCTAAAGAAAATCAACCCTGAATATTCACTCGAAGGACTGATGCTGAAACTGAAGATCCAATATTTTGGCATCTGATGCAAAGAGCCAGCTCACTGGAAAAGACTCTGATGCTGGAAAAGATTGAGGGCAGGAGAGAATGGGACGAAAGGGGATGAAATTGTTGGATGGCATCACCGACTTGATGGACATGAGTTTGAGCAAGCTCCGGGAGTTGGTGATGGACAGGGAGGCCTGGCGTGCTGCAGTCCATGGGATCGCAAAGAGTCAGACATAACTGAGCAACTCAAACAGCAACAGATAACAGCAATTTTACTGGTTTTTTTTTTTTCCTTCTTCTGTTTTTTCTACGTTGCTCTCAGGATCTTAGTTCCCTCACCAGGAATCAGGATGGAACCTACCTCCCCTGCATTGCCAGGCGGATCCTTAACCACTGGACCAACAGGGTTTTTTTAAAAAATTCTTTTAAAATTTAAATTTAAAAAATTTTTTTAAAACCAACAGGGTTTTGATTTTAATCAAAAAAAATTTTTTTTTTAATTTTTTTACAAAAATTCCGCAGTTGGTTGCAAGGAGCAGCGCACTCCCTGCCTATGCCGGCGATACCTGGAGGGCAGAGTGGGTGGACGCCTGGGGCACGCGGCGGGCTGCCGCCTCCGCCTGTGGGTGTGGACACGGTCCCGGTGAGGTCTCGGGGAAGGTAACCAAACCCGCGGCTGTGCAGGCCCCGCCCCGCCCCCTCGGGCCCCGCCCCGCCCGCCCGCCTCGG
>SJYG01000399.1:1559602-1569896 GCA_006410535.1 Litocranius walleri | reverse complement strand
TGATCCCGGGCCAGCCGCGGCCGGCCAGGCGGCAGCGCCCGCCCCGCGCGCCAGACCCCACCCTCCGGCCGTGCCGCCGCCCCTCCGCGCGGCCCCCGCCCCCAGGCGGCCGCGCGCAAACTTGGGGCGAACTTGGAAGGGGCCCGCCGGCGGAATCCCCGGCCGCCGCGCCTTTCCCTCCCCGCCCAGACACCCACCCGAGAAGCGGCCCCTGCGCGCTCCCGACGAGGCCCGGCCCCGGGGCGGCGGGAGGCGGGTGGGCGCCAGGAGAGGCGCACCAAACTCCCTGGCCAGCGGCTCCTCAGGACCTCAGGTCAAGGCCGCAAGCCGGCCTCTGCTCCCGTGGCGAGGCCCTCCTGCGCCTGGCGGTGCGGTCAGCGCCTTCCAAACCGGGCGCAAAGCCTGCAGAGACGGCGGCGCCCGATGCTTGAGGCCTTGGGTAGTCTGGGTATGGACCAGAGGCCTGGACGAAGGGGCCCTGTAGGGACAGACAGGAGCGCTGCCCGCAGCAGAACGGCCCGCGCTGGCTCTGAGAGATCCTGGAGGTAAAGGCAGGTGGCAGAGGCTGCGGGGGCAGCGGTGGGGGCAGCCAGGGATGCAGCCCCTGCCTGCAAGCCCTGGTCGAGGTGAGAAGGTGAGATAGGGGCCTGGGAGAGGGATTCTGCTTGAGAGGCCGTTGGTCCCAGAGGGTTTCCAGAAGGTGGAGCCAGGCCTGGAGGCCCAAGCCTCCGAAATCCAGAGTGGGGCAGGGGCAGCAGAGAAAGGGGATGCGTGGGGCCTGGGGGCCTGGAGGAACAGAGGAGCAGAGGGGTCAGACCCAGCTCCAGGCCCGAGGAGCAGGGAGGGCAGGCAGGCCTGGGGAGGGGACAGCAAGGGACAGCCAGCTCCCAGTAGAGCTGAGCTGGGCCTCTGGGGACCTCAGAGCCAGAGGCAGGGCCAGGGTAGGGGCGGGCTTCGTGCGGGCTCTCAGAGGAGGGCTCCTGCCTCAGTCATATGGGGGTCCCTCAAGGAGGAGGGGATCTGGTCAAAGGCCCCGACAGGCCCGAGGCTGTGGGCACTGCTGGGCTGCCAGCAGACGGGGTGGGAGGGAGCCCCGGGGGTTTGGGGCCCCCTCTGGCAGCCCCGCTGGTGCAGGATGGGGGCTGCCTAGGACAGGGTGGTGGGAAAGTCGAACTCCTGTGGTCACGAACGCAAACACTTCTCTGGGGCAAGTCAACAGGCCAACCACTTCCGGGCAGCCCTGCAGGCCACAGCCCGATCTCCCAGGGCCCCGGCCCCTCCCACGGAACCCCCGTTGGCTGCCCTCTAGGGTGGCCAGCAGAGGTCTGTGCGGCCGCTCGGTCCGCCCTGCTCCTTGCTCTAGAGGTGTCGCCCAGCTGGGCTGGGTTCACAGACAGAACTTCAGACTCCATCACCTCCCCGCCCCCCTCCAGCCCCAGAGCTCCTTCAGCCCCAGCTCTGTGACGGGCACCTCAGGACAGATTGAATGCAACTCTACCCGGCCCTGGCCGTGCGCCACCTGTGTCTGCTGCCCGCAGGACAGGACCATCCCCAGCCTGTCTCAGGCCCACCTCGTGCCTGATGGCAAGTTTCCCGGCCCCACCCATGCCCCTGCCAGAAGCCTGGGTACAGGCGGAATAGGGGGCCGTCCGTCTGCCTGGCCTGTGCCAAGTGGATACCAAAATGAAGGCGTGCCCATACGACTGGCCAGCAGAGAGGCCAACAGTGGAGGCTCTGGGCCTGGCGGGGGTGGCTCCTGGAGGAGGCTGGCTTTGAAGGGAGAGGGTGGCCTGGAGGCTCGACTGCAGCCGGGGAGCCTGCCCAGCTGGCAAGGGCTGCCTGGGCTCAGCGGGGAGGGGCGGCGGCTGGCTGTGGGCCGGCGCTGTGTTGGCCCACAGCAGGGCCCCGCTACAGCCTGGGTCTCAGGAACCCTTCCAGGCCTCATGTCTACTCCGCCCCACGCCCTGGGGGCCTCACAGACCCCCCTCCATCCCCTGCAGACCAGAGGCCTCTCGCAGCCAGGCCTTGGTGCCTGGCTGGGGAGACAGCTGCGGCAGGCCCGGACACTCTGGGGCGGGACTGACGTCTTAGCCCTTCTCCTTCACAGAAACCTCCAAGGTCTGCAGGGACTGTGACCCTGGCCTGCAGGGTGGTGGCAGACACAGAAACGGGGGCCCTACTCCAAGCTCAAGGTCCCGCACCTCACCCTCGGGAGTCGGATGGCCCTGAAGTGGCCGTCCTGTCCCATGGGAAAGGCCCACCAGGGTCAAGGCCGGGCTCGCTGCCTGGCATGTGGTGTCATGTGGGGTGAGGCGTGGGGACAAAGGCAAAGACCCAGAGCAGTGGGGTCTGCAGGGGTGGGTAAGAGGACCCCATAGGAGCGGACAGTGTTCTGGTGCAGATTGGGTGGTGCGGAAAATGGCGTTGGAACCCACGCCTGTGGGTCCCACCCACTCAGGAGGGTCCTTGAAGCTTACCTGGAGAAAATGCAGAGGCCCCTCTGCAGGACACGCTCAGATGCAGGAGACAGGCACACCCGCCCCCCCACAAGGCTCTCGCCCTCCCTCCCCAGGTGCTGAGCTTCCCTTGGCACCAAGACGGCCACCAGAACCTTGGGTCACAGCAGAGGTCCGCAGCGGGAGATGCTCCAGCCAGGGTGGTGACGCCCTCCAGCCGGGGCTGGGCTCCCCCCCCAGAAGCCACGCCCCCGGAGCTGAGTGGAAGCAAGGCCCAGGCCAAAGGAGAGCAACGCGCCTCGCAGAAGGTGCTTTATTTCATTTATCAAGAACACGGGGGCAGGAAGGCCCAGCTGCAAGACCCTGTTATCACAACCAGCCTCGGGCCCCTGGCTGGCTCTCTGCTCCCACTTCCGTCTCAGGAGCTGCTGGGCTGGCGATGGGCTCAGTTCGTCCCCCGCGGGAGCCGTCCCCAACCCCCTTGGGAGAAGGCGCCCTCTCAGCCCAACAGTGACTAGGGCTGCTGGTGGTGCCCGCCCCCAGCCACGCCTGCTGAGAGGCCTGGGGGCTGTCTGGAGACTGGGCCTTTCCCAGAGCGTTCCCGCCACAGGTCTGCGAGCCCCCAAAACACCTGCCTACCTGCCGACAGGCAGGGTGGCGGACGCCTGGGATCTCCCACCCCCCGCCCCGGGACCCTAGTCCTCGCTGGAGTTGTCGAACTCCTCCCAGTCAGACACGCTCATCACCTCAGAGGCGAAGTCCGGGTCAGCCTGGCTGCGGTCGGGGGTCCCCTGGGGCGGCTCGAGCAGCAGGGACCTCGGCAGGGTGAGCACACAGGCGGCCAGGCCCGAGATGGAGTTGTCCAGCTGCGGACCCTCCTCCCAGCTGTCCTTGCCCGCGTCGTAGATGTGCACGTAGCCCGTGCGGCTGCCTCGGTTGTGTGAGCGGCCGCCCAGCACGTAGATCCTGCTGTCGAGCACAGCGATGCCCGGCTCCCCGTGCCCGGCCGGGAGCGGGCAGACGGAGGACCACTGCCCGGATCTGCAGCTGTAGCAGGCCACCTGCAGGGCAAAGTGTGGGCTCTCAGGGGCTGGGGTCCCCAAGGGAGGGCTCCAACCGGCTGCCGCCCTGCGCCACCTCCCCAGCCCCACAGCCGGCCGGTGGCCCCAGGCCCATGGCTGTCCCCCCTTTGGCCTGGGGGTGCTGGCTCACTCCCCTCCAGCGCTGAAGCCGAAACTTAGAAGCCAAGTGCATGGAGCACCGGGCAAGACGCAGATAAAATGAAGAGACAGGCTTGCTGAGTCGTGATGACCGCCAACACTCTCTTGGGAAGTGCCCAGCGGTCCAGTGGTGAGGGCTTGCACTTTCCCTGCTGGGGCCCCAGGTTCAATCCCTGTTCAGGGAACTAAGATCAAGATCCCACAAGACATGTGGTGTGGCCAAAAAAAGAGAAAAAAAATCACCTTGCCTTCAAAGCTACCCTAAATAGTAAATGTGGGAACCGAGGGGAATGTTCAGCCTACCAGTAATCCAAGAATTGCAAAACAGAACCTCAGGGACAAATCGTCAGCTGTTAACGAGTGGGTGCTGGGGAAGAAAAGGCGCCGGCCAGGCTCCCATCTGACCAGTTAGGGCGGCAACGTGCACAGCTGCGCAGAGCCACGCGGACGCCAGCCCTGCCCCTCCCGCTGCGAGGAGGCCTGGCCGCCAGGGGCTGAGCCGGCCTCTGCGGGCAGTACGCGCAGGGATGTGGACACGGGCTGACGGGTGACCCTGGATTTTCGGGGGACCCCTAATTGCACAGCCCTTGGAAGCAGCAAGGGACGTGTGAAGGCCCAAGATGGGAGGGGAGCTGCCAGCTTGGAAGAGGAAGGGGCCCAAGCGGCCGGCCCAGAGGCTTCCAGAAGCCAATAAAGGCTTCAGCTCACAGCGGCGAGGAGCAGGACCTGGCCCTACCGCAGGGGCTGAGCTCTGCTGACACCCCGGATGACCCTGCCTGGGCTCTGCTGAGGATACACCCCTGGGCTGCCAAGTGCCAGCCTGCCACCACAGGCTCCTGTGGGCTCATGCCCCGCCTCTGTGGCGGGCGGGCCCAGCTGCCACAGGAAATGAAACGCTGGAGTCTAGTGGGCCTCAGCACTGGAGGGTCCCATCGGGGAACATCCAGCTAGGTGGGCTGAGGGCCACGGAATCTGCATTCCTGGTGAGTTCTCTCCTGACGTGGGTACTGCTGGCCCGGGAGCCACATTTCGAGGACCATGGCTCTCACCTAAGGAGATGACCCAAGATACCCAAATTGCTCCATGGAGAAACCGCTGTTTCAAATGTTACCTGAAACAGCCACAACTTGACCAACCCCCACGTCAGCAGTCGGATGAACTCTGCACAGCCACTGGGTGGTGTGGGGCGGCCCTCAAAGGGGAGGACACATCCACGGGCACCAGGAGCCGGGACAGGTGGGTGGACGTTCGGGAGGGCTAACACTCCTGGTCGGGGGCCAGATTTCAGGAATTCTTGTCCCCTTTCCCCAGAGCTCTGCAATGTGGTTATACTAACTTTATAATTAAAGCTTCTAATAGTGGAGGCAGGTGACACTCTTCTCTGTGACACCCTAGTGGTGGACACGTGCCGTTTTTCTCAACCCCAAGTGTGCATGCCCAGGAGTGACCCCGGGCCAGCCGTTATCAGCGGTGAGGACGCCACCCTGAGGTGGGGGTGCCAAGTGCGGGGAGGTAGTGGGCGCGGGGGCGACGGGAAGCCTCGCTGCTCTCTGGAAGCTGCAGCCGCTCCAGGAAAGGCAGCCTAGTCACCGGGAGCGTGTCCGTGTGTCCCCCGCAGCCTGCTTACCGCCGTGGCCGGCTCCTCACTGACACGCGAGGGAGGCGGCCCCGCTCACCTGGTGCACGTCTCTCCGGTAGCCCGCGTCGTTGTTGCTGCCCCCGATCACGTACAGCTTGTCCAGGAGGGTGGCCATGCCGTGCCAGGCCCGCCGCACCGGGCCGTCGGCCAGCGTGTGCCAGGTGTCGCTGCCCGGCTCGTAGCAGTGGGTCTCCTTCAGGTAGTCCTCCCCGCGGCGGCCGCAGGTGACGTACATCTTCCCGTCCAGCGCGGCGCCCGCGTGGGCGTACACCTGCGGCCGAGACCGGCGTGTGGGCGTGCGCCAGGAGGCCAGGGGCCGCGCGCGGAGCCCGCCTCCTCCTAACCCTGCATCCTCCCTGGACGCCCCGTCCCGCCCCCAGCTTCCCCAGGAAGATGATTCCAGGGCCCAGAGGCGATGCTGCGCTTCCCTGAGGGGAGCCACAACCCCTCTTTCCACACCGCCCCCCCAAGCAGACATGTGCACGGGACCGAGAGGAGACCATCACAGCCCCATCTTCACAGAGGCCTCCCGACCCCCATGCCCGCCGACCCTCCAGGCCTGTTATCAGCTCCTTTTTCTGCTCCGATATGATCCTGCGATTTTAAACGTGGTGAATCACACTGGTTAAATTTCGAGTATGGAACCAGTCTTTGTAATCAACTCTATTTGGTCATGAATTTCTTTTGGAGGAAGAGGGGAGTTTGCTAATATGTAGTTACAAATATTCACATGTAATTGTATGTATGACATAGTTGCTCTATTTTTGGGGGGGAGAGGCTGCTGTCTTGTATGGTTTTGGTTTCAATTTAATAATAACTCCCAAGGTGAAATGAGAAGTATTCTCCCTCTTCCACTTTCCAGAAAAAAAGAATCGGTGTTTTCTTTAAAAGTTCGGTAAATTCTCCAGTTAAACTATCTGGGCCTGGACGTCATTTCCGTAACAGGTACTGCTGCTGCTGCTGCCAAGTCACTTCAGTCATGCCCGACTCTGTGTGACCCCACAGACAGCAGCCCACCGGGCTCCTCCGTCCATGGGATTCTCCAGGCAGGAGTCCGGGAGTGGGGTGCCATCACCCTCTCTGGTAACAGGTACAGGGCCACTTGAATGACCTGCTTGGCTCTCTGGGTGTCCTAGCACGCTGTTTCTGAGGCCCTGGTGTGTCTCGCCGCCTCCTGACGGCGTCAGTGGCGCAGCCCCTCCCGTGACCGCTCCTGGCTCTTAGCTGTGCTGCTTCCGCTCCTTCCTCAGGCTCCCAGAGGCCTGTCCCTTTCACTGATCCTGTCCAGACCGCTAGATTCTTGAGGAATGAGTTCAGATTACTCATTTTTCTCTTCTTCCCTAATGAATGCTTTCAGTGCTACAAATTTCCCTCTCAGCATAGCTTCAGCTGGCATGCCACAAAACTTGACATGTCTTTTCATTTCCACTCAGATCAAGGTCCCCAGATCCCTTGCTGGGTTGTCATCTTATCTCAACCTTCTGAGTTTTCCAAGTTTTATACACATATCCAGAGTTCCAGGCAGTGCTGAGCAAGAGAAAGTGGGAAGGACTCTGAGACAGGTGGGCGCGTGTGCCCACCCTGCAGGAATCCTGAAGGCCCCTGTAGGGGCTGTACGCCCACATCTGCAGAACCGTGGGCCCCTTGGCCTAGCAACGCCCCCGAGCTGATCAGAGCTGACCCGCAGCCAGCACAGCCTTGCACTCACAACATCTCCATCTCTCATCTAACCTCCCAAAGCCTGGTTGCCAACCGGCTGTGCCCGGCGGCTCACTTCTGTCATGTCCTTCCCACAGCCCACGCTCCCCCTCCACACACTCCCCTTGTCCCGCCTCCTCCTCCCAGCCTGGAAGGCTCTGTTTCTCCCAATGGCTGCCATCTTTCCTGGACATGGTCTGACGGACACCTCCCCGCCCCCACAAACAGTCCAGCGAGGCCCTCCTCGAGCACTGAGCACCACCGCTGGGCTCCGCCCGAGGCCCTTTCCGGATCTGTGCTAGGCTCAGCCACTGCCACCACTGGATCCCTGGGGCTGCTGAAGCAACAGACCAAAGCAGGAGCCTGGCCACCAGGCTTCTCTCCCAGCAGGGAGAAGCACCAGCTGAAAGCCGAGGCTGCCCCTCCGTGGCCAGGCTGAGAAGCGCAGCCTCCCGTCCAGACAAAGAGCCCCTGGAGGCCCTCCCCCTCCCCTTTCCTGGCTCTTAGCTGTGCTGCTTCCGCTCCTTCCTCAGGCTCCCAGAGGCCTGTCCCTTTCACTGATCCTGTCCAGACCGCTAGATTCTTGAGGAATGAGTTCAGATTACTCATTTTTCTCTTCTTCCCTAATGAATGCTTTCAGTGCTACAAATTTCCCTCTCAGCATAGCTTCAGCTGGCATGCCACAAAACTTGACATGTCTTTTCATTTCCACTCAGATCAAGGTCCCCAGATCCCTTGCTGGGTTGTCATCTTATCTCAACCTTCTGAGTTTTCCAAGTTTTATACACATATCCAGAGTTCCAGGCAGTGCTGAGCAAGAGAAAGTGGGAAGGACTCTGAGACAGGTGGGCGCGTGTGCCCACCCTGCAGGAATCCTGAAGGCCCCTGTAGGGGCTGTACGCCCACATCTGCAGAACCGTGGGCCCCTTGGCCTAGCAACGCCCCCGAGCTGATCAGAGCTGACCCGCAGCCAGCACAGCCTTGCACTCACAACATCTCCATCTCTCATCTAACCTCCCAAAGCCTGGTTGCCAACCGGCTGTGCCCGGCGGCTCACTTCTGTCATGTCCTTCCCACAGCCCACGCTCCCCCTCCACACACTCCCCTTGTCCCGCCTCCTCCTCCCAGCCTGGAAGGCTCTGTTTCTCCCAATGGCTGCCATCTTTCCTGGACATGGTCTGACGGACACCTCCCCGCCCCCACAAACAGTCCAGCGAGGCCCTCCTCGAGCACTGAGCACCACCGCTGGGCTCCGCCCGAGGCCCTTTCCGGATCTGTGCTAGGCTCAGCCACTGCCACCACTGGATCCCTGGGGCTGCTGAAGCAACAGACCAAAGCAGGAGCCTGGCCACCAGGCTTCTCTCCCAGCAGGGAGAAGCACCAGCTGAAAGCCGAGGCTGCCCCTCCGTGGCCAGGCTGAGAAGCGCAGCCTCCCGTCCAGACAAAGAGCCCCTGGAGGCCCTCCCCCTCCCCTCTGTGGGAGGGGGGGTGTGCCCCAGAGTCCGCTGTGTCTCAAGGACCCCGGTCTCTCCCCAGCACAACGTCCCCCCTTCTCCTGAACAGGCAGGGAATGCTCTCCAGAAGGGCTTCCTCCCCAGAGTGGCCGAGGAGCGGGGGGCTGGGGAAGGGGGGCGCAGTAAAGAGGGGACAGGAGGGAGAAGGGGGGAGTGGAGGGGAAAGGGGGAGGGAAGGGGAGGGGAGGGGAGCAGGAAGGGTCAAGGAGGCCAAGTGCCCATCTGGCCAAGGCCTCGGGCAGGACACAGCCATCCTTCCTCTGCTCTGCCCAGTGCCCAGAGGTGCTCACAGATGCTGCGACCTGGGGTGCAGCACAGACCAGCAAGGGCCCCTCTTGCCCTGAGGTCCTATGTCTGGTTTGGGGGCCAGGGTCTCAGCACCCCAAGTCCTTAAGCTCAGAGAGCCACCCCCTTCAAGCATCACCTCTGCAAGATGAACAGGTTAACATGTTTAAGCTGTACTGTGCGAGACACAGGATTTACAGAAACAGACCGGAAAAACGGCACTTCCGAAACGTTTCTGGCTTCATGAAGGGCCTGCCCTCTGGGGGTCTGAGGCTGTGGGGTCCTGCCTCTCCCGTCCCTCCCGTCCCCCACTGGACACGGCCCGGCTCACCAAGAAGCAGGCAAGGGGCAGGCTCCGTCCACACTGAACTGCAGGGTCACAGTAGCTGCCGGGGTCCAAGGTGAGGAGACCCAGAAAGGGATGGAACTCGGGAAGGGGCCTCTCCCAGTGCCGCTGGGAGCCCCCACCCAAGCTCAGGGCACAGCTCGTGGAGGCAAGAGGGGCCTGGCCCGGCCTCCACTGCGTGAACCTGGGAGGGGTCCCTCGAGGGGCTTCCTTACCTCCCTCTTGAGCGGCGCCACGTAGGCCCAGGAGTTGGTGGCGGGGTCGTAGCGCTCCACGGCGGTCAGGTCGTTGTGGTAGTCACGGCCCGCCACCGCGTAAATGTAGCCGCCCACGACGCACACGCACAGGTCCGCGTGCTCCTGCTGCAGCGGCTGGATCTGGAACCAGCGGTTGTGCCTCGGGTCGTACCTCGTGAGACAGGGGACAATGCATCAGCAGGCCCCTCCGCCAGCACGCCTCACAGCCTGGAGGGCAGGGCCAGGAGCCTCCTGGTGGGCTGACCACCCCGCGCTGCCCAATGGCTGTTCCTACACAGCACCTCCATCCCACCGTCTCAAGCCAAGGTCCCCACAGCTCTGTGCTCAGGGAGGCCCCCAATTATGGTCTCTCGACTGGACGCCTGGGCACAATGGCCTCCAGCCAGACACCCCATTTTTAGCCTTCTTTGCCCCAAACACAAGTGAAATGCACTAGGCAGTCGCTGCTTCTCGCAGTGGCCCCTCCCTGCCGGCCAGGAAGACCACCTAGAGCCGGGTGTGAGTGCATCTGGGCCTCAGCTTTGTTCGCTCGGCTCCGTGCCAGGTGGGGTGATGCTGCCTGCCAAGAGAAGCTACCACGAGGGACCGCGGGGTCGACACATGTGATGAGGCCCTTAAAGCGCTGGGGCTCACGCCTGTGGTCCTGCGCCCCGGGGAACCTGGCTCGGGCAGGTCACACTCGCTCTGCTCAGGAGAGACCAGGCCGAGTGAGGCTCTCAGTGGTGCAGCCGGTCACTCACTGGGTGGACATCACAGCCCTCGGTGCTGGCACCCAGGGCCTCCTTCCTCTGCAAGCCAGGAAACAGGCCAAAGGGAGCAGAGCCCTCATCAGCCTGTTCCCGGGGAGGAGGGCCGGGCTGAGGAGGGGGAGGGGGAGGG
>SJYG01000399.1:1508015-1548205 GCA_006410535.1 Litocranius walleri | reverse complement strand
GCGGGGAAGAGGCGGGGAGGGGAGAGGCGGGGAGGGGAGAGGCGGGCGGGGCGGGGCGTGCCCAGGGCTGCGGAGGGGCGGGGCCACAGGCCTGTCGCGGGGCCCGGACAGAGGCGGAGGGCCCGGGCTGCCGAGTCGCCGCGCGGTTCTCGGTTCCCTACCCCCTCTCCCGGCGCGGCAGACCCAGCAAAGAATGAGGACGTGAAGGAATGCGTTCTGGCGAGGGGTGGCGCCCTGTAAATCCGTTTCCTCCTTCTTCCCCTCTGTCCCTCCCTCGAGGTCCCCTGAGTCGCCCGCCGCCTGCTGGATGCTGGCGAGGACATAATCACCGCCAGTGTGAACAGGTGTTTTCCTGTTTACCGAGATTCTAGAGTCAGTCTAAGAAGTCAAGAATTACCTGGCGTAACAGGCAAACTTGGCCTTGGAGTACAGAATGAAGCAGAGCAAAGGCTAGTACAGTTTTGCCAAGAGAACGCCCTGGTCATAGCAAACACCCTCTTCCAGCAACACAAGAGAAGACTCTACACATGGACATCACCAGATGGTCAACACCGAAATCCGACTGATTATATTCTTTGCAGCCAAAGGTGGAGAAGCTCTATACAGTCAACAAAAAACAAGACCAGGAGCTGACTGTGGCTCAGATCATGAACTCCTTATTACCAAATTCAGACTTAAATTGAAGAAAGTAGGGAAACCACTAGATCATTCAGGTATGGCCTAAATCAAATCCCTTATGATTATACAGTGGAAGTTACAAATGGATATAAGGGAATAGATCTGACAGAGAGAGTGCCTGAACAACTATGGATGGCAGTTCGTGACATCTTACAGGAGACACGGATCAAGACCATCCCAAGAAAAAGAAATGCAAAAAGGCAAAATGGTTGTCTGAGGAAGCCTTACAAATAGCTATGAAAAGCAGAGAAGTGAAAAGCAAAAGAGAAAAGAAATATATACTCAATGCAGAGTTTCAAAGACTAGCAGGGAGAAATAAGAAAGCCTTCCTAAGTGATCAATGCAAAGAAATAGAGGAAAACAACAGAATGGGAAAAACTAGAGATCTCTTCAAGAAAATTAGAGATACCAAGGGAACGTTTCATGCAGAGATGGGCTCAATAAAGGACAGAAACGGTCTGGCCCTAACAGAAGCAGAAGATATTAAGAAGAAGTGGCAAGAATACACAAAAAACTATACAAAAAAGATCTTCACGACCCAGATAATCACTATAATGTGATCATTCACTTAGAGACAGACATCCTGGAATGTGAAGTCAAGTGGGCCTTAGAAAGCATCACTACGAACAAAGCTAGTGGAAGTGATGGAATTCCAGTTGAGCTGTTTCAAATCCAGTTAGATGATGCTGTGAAAGTGCTGCACTCAATATGCCAGCAAATTTGGAAAACTCAGCAGTGGCCACAGGACTGGAAAAGGTCAGTTTTCATTCCAATCCCAAAGAACGCTCAAACTACCACACAATTGCACTCATCTCACATGCTAGCAAATTAATGCTCAAAATTCTTCAAGCCAGACTTCAACAGTACATGAACCGTGAATTTCCAGATGTTCAAGCTAAATTTAGAGAAGGCAGAGAAACCAGGGATCAAATTGCCAACATCCTTTGGATCATTAAAAAAGCAAGAGAGTTCCAGAAAAACATCTACTTCTGCTTTATTGACTATGCCAAAGTCTTTAACTGTGTGGATCACAATAAACTGTGGAAAATTCTGAAAGAGATGGGAATACCAGACGACCTGACCTGCCTCTCGAGAAACCTGTATTCAGGTCAGGAAGCAACAGTTAGAACTGGACATGGAACAACAGACTGGTTTCCAATAGGAAAAGGAGTACGTCAAGGCTGTATATTGTCACCCTGCTTATTTAACTTATATGCAGAGTACCTCATGAGAAACGCTGGGCTGGATGAAGCACAAGCTGGAATCAAGATTGCCGAGAGAAATATCAATAACCTCAGATATGCAGGTGACACCACTTTTATGGCAGAAAGTGAAGAGGAACTTAAGAACTTCTTGATGAAAGTGAAAGAGGAGAGTGAAAAAGTTGGCTTAAAACTCAACACTCAGAAAACAAAGATCATGGCATCTGGTCCCATCACTTCATGGCAAATAGATGAGGAAACAATGGAAACAGTGGCTGACTTTATTTTGGGGGGCTCCAAAATCACTGTAGATGGTAACTGCAGCCATGAAATTGAAAGACGCTTACTCCTCGGAAGGAAAGTTATGACCAACCTAGATAGCATATTAAAAAGCAGAGACATTACTTTGCCAACAAATGTCCGTCTAGTCAAAGCTATGATTTTTCCAGTAGTCATGTATGGATATGAGAGTTGGGAGTATAAACAAAGCTGATCACCAAAGAATTGATGCTTTTGAACTGTGGTGCTGGAGAAGACTCTTGAGAGTCCCTTGGACTGCAAGGAGATCCAACCAGTCCATCTTAAAGGAAATCAATCCTGAATATTCATTAGAAGGACTGATGCTGAAGCTGAAGCTCCAATACTTTGGCCACCTGATGTGAAGAAGTGACTCATTGGAAAAGACCCTGATGCTGGGAAAGGCTGAAGGCGGGAAGAGAAGGGGGACGATAGAGGATAAGATGGCTGGATGGCATCACCAACTCAATGGACATGAGTTTGAGCAAGCTCTGGGATTTGGTGATGGACGGGGAGGCCTGGCGTGCTGCAGTCCATGGGGTTGCAAAGAGTTGGACACGACTGAGCGACTGAAGTGAACTGAGAGTAAATATGCTTGCCAGCCTGCAGCCGGGTCCCTGCGCTCCAACCAGAGGCTCCTGTGCTCATTTTTCTTTGCCGCTCCGCAGAGGACCCCATCCTGCGAGGCTCAAGCACGAAGGCCGTGTCTGGAGGATGGAGAGCTCTGAGGGGAGGACAGAGCTGGGATAGCTCAAGGTTGAAAAGATCGGGGCAGGGGCGGGGGGCTGGCAACCGTGGATGAGGGAGAAAGTAAGTGGAGATGCCCTGTCCTGGTCGCGCACCCCACTGCGTGAGGCGCCAGACAAGCCGAGCAGACCGCGCCTGCCCAGGAGCCGATGTTCTCAGTGGGAGAGGCCCTCCAGGAGGCCTTTCTGGAGGTGGTGGCCACACAGCTGTGTACCAGATGAGGACTTCGGGGGGGAGCACAGACAGCATTCCAGTTTGAAGACTGTGTCCGCAGATCCAGTCTAGCGAGCGGTCAGCCAGCTGCCAGGAATTTCTAAGCATGAAAGGAAACTTGGAGACCAGACCCAGCCCTCCAGCCTGGGTCAGCCTGGGCAGGCAGATGCCAGCTCATGGTGCAGAGACTGGCCTGGAGGGGCAGCAGGGAAGTGGTGGCCCTCAGTGGGGAAAGAATCAAGTTCGGAGGGCAGTGTTGGCCGGAAACCTGGGGAGGAAGCAGGTTCCCCAGTACCTGTAGAGGGGAGCGATGCGTGAGGAAAGGTCAGCCCAAGTCACAATGGGGGACAGCCAAGCTCTCTTCATCACAAAGAGACTGGAGCAGGAGCGGGTTTAGGGAAAGACAAGGCCCTCCAGGGGCCCAGGACGGTGAGGAGGCCGCAGATGTCCAGCTGAGGGCCTTTCTGGGGGAGTCATGCCCTTCTGGAGGTGATACACCGAGCCAGGACAGGGATGGGGAAAGAAAGGTGAGCCGAGTGCAGAGCACACTGGTTTTCCAAGGGCACCCAGAGGGGCAGGGAAGGGGTGACCGCAGAGGCCCAAAGGGGCTGGGAGAGGGAGTCCTCTCCTGAGGAGGGCAGCAGCCAGCCTGCACTGACTGAGCTGTGAAAGGAGGGCACAGGCCTCCGATGGTTCTACAGATGAGGAGGGAGACTGGAGGAGGACACCTCCTGGGCAGGAGAGAGGAGCCGGCGGGCGAGGAGGACAGGAGGCCCGGAGCAAGGCCGGGGTGCTGGCCGGGGACTGTGGGGAGAGGACAGGCCCCCGTCTTCTCTGAGCTGGAGGGACCCTTATCTCAAAATACAGCCGGCTCAAGTCAGTGGTCCCCGCGACGGGAACGTCTACAGCAGAGGAGGGGCAGGGCGGGGGCGGCCTCAGGGAGGGACGGGCAGGATAACCTGGTGTCCTCCCAGGGACGGGTCAGCTTCCAAGCAAAGCCTCTGTTCCCCGAAGGTCCAAGCTCTGTCTGCTCCTCCCTGGCTGCACTTCTGCAGGGAAAGCAGGGCTGGCGCTCGGGAGAGTAAGAGGAGGGAGGCGAAGCAGGGAGAGGCCAGAAGCGGAGGCCCTAGGCCGCAGGCTGCAGGAGAGAGCGGGTGCGGCATCCTCGCCCAGCGGGAGGCCTCAGAGGGGAGCAGCGCCCGTGTCTGTCTGCAGAGCAGCTTGATCACAGCCATCCTAAGCAAGCAAAAATCAGTCAGGACTGGTGAAGACACTGGCAGCAAGTGGCAAAGAGTCTGTGAAAAAATTCATCCAGGGAATCCCCTGGAGGCCCAGAGGTTAGGATGTGGTGATTTCGCTGGTCAGGGAATTAACAATCCCGCAAGCTGCACGACACAGCCAAAAGTAAAATATTTTAAGTGCAAAACAATAACAAATGATATTGAGTCCATTAAATGAGTGGAAATGAATGTGAGCAGTTAATACTCAAAAGAGGACAAAACCCAGAGAATTCCCTGGAGGTCCAGTGGTTAGGAAGCCTGGCTTCCAATGCAGAGGGTGCGGTCTTCATCCCCGACTGTTAACGAGACCCCACACGCCGCAGGGCGACGGAGTCCTGGCGCCCTGCAGTTAGGGAAGCCCGTGCTCCAAGGGGGATGAGCCCCTGTGCCTCAACGAAGACTGGACCAAATAAATAAATATTTTTAAGTATATACATCAGTGAAAGTAAAAAAGCAAGCCCGCGCGTGACACTGTACAGCAGTGAACGCATTTGCGACGTGACTGACAGTGACCACTCAGAACGCACCAGGGAGCTTCTCCCCCAGCGACGGCTGCTCTCGGCTGGCGGGTCTTGCCCGCGGCACAGGCTTTTCTCCGGGTGCGGGGCGGGCCGCCCTCCCGCGCCGCGGGGCCTCTCTCTGCGCCGGCGGCTCCTGCTGCCGTCCTCTAGGGGGCACAGGCTTTAGCTGCGGTGGCACGTGGGCGCAGTTGCCCCTCTGCACGTGGGGTCTTCCCGGCCCAAGGGTCTACGCTGGCAGGTGGACCCCTAACCACTCCAGGGGCTTTTTTTTTTTTTTAATAAGAACTTTTAAAAGTTAAGAATTAGAAAGTCAACCAACCTGAAAAATGATAAAGGGTCTTTACCAGAAGCTCACAGAAGAGGAAGTCCCAGCGGGTATAAACAAAGGAAGTCGAGTTCAATGCCGGTAATACTCAGGAAATGCAAACGCTACACCTCACTTTCCCACGCTGGTGAAGAGAATATTATTCTGAGACCTGTGGAAACAGTAAGAAAGACGATTCAGAAGACTACTGCCGCCCTCGGGGGCTCTCAGTGGGGGAGGGCTCGGGTCACCTCTGAGTACAGCGCAGGCAGCTAGTGCCAGAGTGGAAGATTACTAATGTGAGATGTCAAGGGTGGGGGCTTTGTTGATGCCCTGGCCTAACGGGATTATCCAGGGTGGGGAATGAGGAGCTTGAATAAGTATCAAGGCTGGGTGTGCTCCCAGAACCGACCAGGCGAAGAGCTTTATCTGGGCCAGGCTAGGCAGTCAGGAACAGGGCAGACGCCAAATGGGCCACTTAGAGTGGTTTACAAACACGCCTGCAGGGACGTCCCTGGGCCCAGTGATCACAGCCCACTCCCCAGGGCAAGTGATGCCGCTGAGTGCAGAACTGAGCTCTCACATGCATCAGCACAGACCCAGCGCCCCGCATCTCGGACCCGAGGCAGCAAGATAAATAGATTCATTTCTAAAAAACAAACAAAAAAAATGCCTGGAAGATCTTGGGCTCTACTCCCAGCAACGGGTGAATCCCAGTTTTTCTTCCTGCCCTTGAACGTGGCCTGGACTTCAGAACTGGTTCTAAGGGACTGAATGAGACATTAGGGAAGTGTGTGATGATAAAAGGCCTCAAGGCTTGCGTCTGCCTCTGTCTGCGCTCTGTGAGCCCTCGCCCCTGACCCCGTCGTAAAGACACTCAGGCAGCCCTGCGGAGAGGCTTGCGTGGACCCCAGACCTCTGTCAAAACCGGCCCCCACTTGCTTGCCAGGAGCCAGCTGTCTGGCAATCAGACTCTTCAGCCCAGCCAGGCTGTCTGAGCACGCTGATCCCCGGTGTCCCATAGCTGTTTGGAACCTCACAAGACACTGAGCCAGGGGCTTCCCTCTGGTCCAGTGGCTAAGACCCTGGGCTCCCAGTGCAGGGAGCCCAGGTTCGATCCCTGGTCAGAGACCAAGACCCAGCACAGCCAAATTTAAGAAACGAGAGAGAGAGAGAAAGAAACAAGAAAAGAAAAGGATGGAGCCAGAACCTTGAATTCCTGGCCCACAGGAGAAGGCAACGGAACCCCGCTCCAGTGCTCCTGCCTGGAGAATCCCAGGGACGGGGGAGCCTGGTGGGCTGCCGTCCATGGGGTCACTCAGAGTCGGACACGACTGAAGTGACTTAGCAGCAGCAGCAGCAGGAAGGATGGAAGACAATGGATGTTTATTGTTGCCATTTTCAGCTACTTGGCTGTGGTGTAATTTGTTACATAGCATTACATAACCGATACCCAGAACTACTGGTATCTGCTATCGACACTTAAATAAATGCACAGTGGCTCTCTGCAAAGCAGCAGTGCCAGTTCTGGGTATCAGAGGAATTCCCCAGATGAAAGCAAGACAGTGTATGGAGGGTATTCACCGCGGCAGACATATCCTCAGCTGTGAAAAAGCAGAACCAAAGCGGACGTGAGACAGGAGGGAAGGGGGCAGGGAAAAACCAAGACAAGAACAATACAGCCATCGAGGCTGTGACATTAACTGGTCAGAACCAAGTAGGCCCCAGTGGCAACAGACTTGACTTCCAGTGGAGCTTGAGTCTCGTTATACGCTTATTATAATCCATCAGCTAACTGACACAGCCGCTGAGGCCAGGACAGTTCCCAGGTCAGTCACAAAAGGCCAGAAGGTAGACAGCAGTCTAATTCCTGGAAAGCCCTACCCGCTCACCAGGGAGGCCTAGGGTGCCACAGTCCATGGGGTGGCGAAGAATCGGACACAGCTGAGCGACTGAACTTAACTGAGCTGAGCCCCTTCCTCAGAGGACTTGGCACGACACTCCCACTTAGCCACCGAAATGTGGTGTTGCTGTTCAGTTGCTAAATTGTGTCCAACTCTTTGCCACTCAGCACGCCAGGCCTCCCTGTCCTTCATCACTTCCTGGAGCTTGCTCAAACTCAAGTCCATTGAGCGGGTGATGCCATCCCACCATCTCATCCTCTGTTGTCCCCTTCTCCTCCCACCTTCAGTTCTTCCCAGGGTTGGGGAACCAGACCGGAGCCATGGCAGGCTCGACAGGTTGCACTGGGCCTAGGTTTTGAATTCTTGTAAACCTGGGTCATGATTCTAGGAGACTACCCCCTAGCAGGGTCCCACTCACCCTAGCATGAAGGGCCTGAGCTACTCCATCTTGTTAAAGAATTCCATCCTGCAAAGTCCCGGGCAAAAGAACTTTGGACGTTACCCAACCTAAGCCCACTACCCATAGCCAATCAACCCTCAGATTACCTAACCTAGCCCCACTGTACACGAGCCAATCGGTCACTAGGCTAAACCTTCTGACTTAACGTTCAGGAGCTTGTGATTTACCTTGGAAGTAAAAACCAATCAAGAATCTACACACAAATCCTATGGATGGAAGTAACCAACCAGCTATCTGTCAACTTCAACACCCCCTAAAGTGGCCAATCAGCTGTCCTCCTGCTTGAACACCCCCTTCTTGTACCCTTTTACCTGATTAAATTCCCTATAAAAGCAGAGCAGCCCAAGACTCGGGGCTCCCTCCCTATAACTGCTGCGTCAGTGCTGGGGGAGCCCTAGCTCGTGCTAGCAATAAACCCCTTTATGCTTTTGCATTGCCGTGGACATCTTATTTCTCTCAGTTTTGGGGACGCAGACTTTGGGCATAACACCCAGCATCAGGGTCTTTTCCAGTGAGTCAGCCCTTTGCATCAGGTGGCCAAAGTATTGGAGCTTCAGCTTCAGCATCAGTCCTTCCAACACTGTTCAGGGTTGATTTCTTTTAAGATGTGCTGGTTGGATCTCCTTGCTGTCCAAGGGACTCTCAAGAGTCTTCTCCAACGCCGAAGTTCAAAAGCATCAATTCTTCTGGGCTCAGCTTCCTTTATGGTCCAACTCTCACATCCACACATGACTACTGGAAACACCACAGCTTTGACTGGCCGGACCAGCAAAGTGGCATCTCTGCTTTTCAATATGCTATTTATGTTTTTCACCCAAACTGTGAAAACGAAACACCCTGCAAACCAGAGCTGCCTCACTTTCTGAGGGACGCGTCCTATCCATGGAACCTGTTTGTCTGAACGTAAACTGGCTTTTACTCTCCCAGAGCTCACTCCTGGATTCTTGCCTGCGTGAGGCCGAGGCTGCTCACTTGGCAGCTGGTCCCAGGGACTCACCTGATTTCTGGGACATGACCATCCACTCACTCCCTTCTCTGGCAACTGCTGCTGCTAAGTCGCTTCAGTCATGTCCGACTCTGTGCGACGCCCTAGGCGGCAGCGCGCCAGGCTCCCTCGGCCCTTCTCTGAAACATGGCCCTTAAGTAAACTGGTTAGGCGCCCGACCTGAAGCAGGCGATTTAGGGGCTGTGATGCAGCAGTGGCTCTTTTTTTTTTTCTTAAATCAAGTGACCAGGGATACAGCCTGGGCCCCAGCAGTGAAGGCACCAAGTCCCAACCAAGGGGCCGCCAGGGAATTCCCAATTAACTTCTCCAAATAGCCAAGTAATCCCATTTCCCAACTGTTCTCTACATGTCCTTCCTTGCTGAATGTTGAAATTTATTGGCATCGAGGTTCAAACAAGGTCCTGGCATTGAAGACAGGTGGGGTGCCTCTGGCTGGCCTTCCCAGGCGGTGCGAGTGGTAAGGAATCCTCCCGCTACTGCAGGAGACATAAGAGATGTAGGTGGGGAAGGGCCCTGGAGAAGGAAATGGTAGCCCGCTGCAGCGTCCCTGCCTGGAGAATCCCAGGGATGGAGGAGCCTGGGGGCTACAGTCCCTGGGTCGCAAAGAGTTGGACACGCCTGAGCAACTTAGGGTGGGGCACCTCTGAAGTGTGTCTTTGTTTATCTTTGGGTTCCCCTTCACTTGTATTCTTCTTCTTCTTTCTTTTCTTTGTTTTTAGATAAGAAGATTTACTCGGATTCAGAGAGAAGCACACTCCACAGAGAGTAGTCTGAGGGAGGGTGCGGCAGCCTGCATTTTTCTTCCCATTGAGGAAACTTGATCCTTTGTTTTGCAGCCTCACCCTACCTGGGTTTGCAATTCGTAATGTGACAATCGCTGCTGGGTACACAAAGTGCTACCTGCTTGGGAAAAAAGGTAAAAAAAAACCTGTAAGGGTTATGTGATATGCTCTGGGCCCATCTGGACCACACTTCTGGGCTATCAGATTTTTTACAGATAATCACGGTGCAGAATAATTCTTGTCCTTAGACGTGCAAATTCTGCCAGGTCGGGGGAGATCCCATTGATCTCTCTCACTCGCTGGGGAGAGGTCAGTCTTGCCTATATTTGCATATTCATTTTGAAATGGAGCAGGAGCCTGTGGTCCTTGCTTCCCCCACCAACCACACTCCATGTCCTATACCAGCCTTTTGTCTGTAGAGAACCTTAGTCAAAGAGTAAGTTTAATCAGATAAATGAGAAATGCAGAAACAAAGGAGAACAGGTGAAGAGAGCAAACGATAATCATGTAATCATTAAGCAGAGTCAGGGACCTTTAGCTCTTTCTCAAGGACTATAGGTGATATTCTGAGCCATATCCTGTGAGCTGTCTTACAGATACTAAAACCCCAGGTGGAAGATGGTAACTCCATGATGACCAGACTGTACCCATGGCCCAAGCTGCCACAGTTCCGAGAACTGGCCTCAAATAAATGGGAACAAATGACCTTGGAACTTAAGAGTAACTGGACAAGACGATGCCGGTGAGACCACCCGCCGTCCGATCTGGAGATGACTGTCGGAGCTGGCTGTGCTGTTTCCCGCCTGTGGTCCCGCAGCCCCTACACTCGTGTCTGTAGAAGCTCTTGCCCCACTGGCTGGCCGGGGGTGGGATGGGGGCCGGGGAGTCTGCCTGTGGACAGATGTCTCCACCCTCCCCTGCCAGTTGCCAGCATTGCAGTGAAGCGCAGGCCCCTTGCCATCAGCCTGGCCTGCTTACTGGCTTTCGAGCAGTGAGCAGCTGGACCCCCACACACCCCTCTAACAGCTTCAGTACTCCTGAATATTAAAATGCTGCTAAGAAGTTACAGTGTCAGACTTTATATTTTGGGGCTCCAAAATCACTGCAGATGATGACTGCAGCCATGAAATTAAAAGACACTTTCTCCTTGGAAGAAAAGTTATGACCAACTTAGATAGCATATTCAAACTCGGTGCGAGTGGTAAGGAATCCTCCCGCTACTGCAGGAGACATAAGAGATGTAGGTGGGGAAGGGCCCTGGAGAAGGAAATGGTAGCCCGCTGCAGCGTCCCTGCCTGGAGAATCCCAGGGATGGAGGAGCCTGGGGGCTACAGTCCCTGGGTCGCAAAGAGTTGGACACGCCTGAGCAACTTAGGGTGGGGCACCTCTGAAGTGTGTCTTTGTTTATCTTTGGGTTCCCCTTCACTTGTATTCTTCTTCTTCTTTCTTTTCTTTGTTTTTAGATAAGAAGATTTACTCGGATTCAGAGAGAAGCACACTCCACAGAGAGTAGTCTGAGGGAGGGTGCGGCAGCCTGCATTTTTCTTCCCATTGAGGAAACTTGATCCTTTGTTTTGCAGCCTCACCCTACCTGGGTTTGCAATTCGTAATGTGACAATCGCTGCTGGGTACACAAAGTGCTACCTGCTTGGGAAAAAAGGTAAAAAAAAACCTGTAAGGGTTATGTGATATGCTCTGGGCCCATCTGGACCACACTTCTGGGCTATCAGATTTTTTACAGATAATCACGGTGCAGAATAATTCTTGTCCTTAGACGTGCAAATTCTGCCAGGTCGGGGGAGATCCCATTGATCTCTCTCACTCGCTGGGGAGAGGTCAGTCTTGCCTATATTTGCATATTCATTTTGAAATGGAGCAGGAGCCTGTGGTCCTTGCTTCCCCCACCAACCACACTCCATGTCCTATACCAGCCTTTTGTCTGTAGAGAACCTTAGTCAAAGAGTAAGTTTAATCAGATAAATGAGAAATGCAGAAACAAAGGAGAACAGGTGAAGAGAGCAAACGATAATCATGTAATCATTAAGCAGAGTCAGGGACCTTTAGCTCTTTCTCAAGGACTATAGGTGATATTCTGAGCCATATCCTGTGAGCTGTCTTACAGATACTAAAACCCCAGGTGGAAGATGGTAACTCCATGATGACCAGACTGTACCCATGGCCCAAGCTGCCACAGTTCCGAGAACTGGCCTCAAATAAATGGGAACAAATGACCTTGGAACTTAAGAGTAACTGGACAAGACGATGCCGGTGAGACCACCCGCCGTCCGATCTGGAGATGACTGTCGGAGCTGGCTGTGCTGTTTCCCGCCTGTGGTCCCGCAGCCCCTACACTCGTGTCTGTAGAAGCTCTTGCCCCACTGGCTGGCCGGGGGTGGGATGGGGGCCGGGGAGTCTGCCTGTGGACAGATGTCTCCACCCTCCCCTGCCAGTTGCCAGCATTGCAGTGAAGCGCAGGCCCCTTGCCATCAGCCTGGCCTGCTTACTGGCTTTCGAGCAGTGAGCAGCTGGACCCCCACACACCCCTCTAACAGCTTCAGTACTCCTGAATATTAAAATGCTGCTAAGAAGTTACAGTGTCAGACTTTATATTTTGGGGCTCCAAAATCACTGCAGATGATGACTGCAGCCATGAAATTAAAAGACACTTTCTCCTTGGAAGAAAAGTTATGACCAACTTAGATAGCATATTCAAACGCAGAGACATTACTTTGCCGACTAAGGTCCGTCTGGTCAAGGCTATGGTTTTTCCTGTGGTCATGTATGGATGTGAGAGTTGGACTGTGAAGAAAGCTGAGCGCCGAAGAATTGATGCTTTTGAACTGTGGTGTTGGAGAAGACTCTTGAGAGTCCCTTGGACTGCAAGGAGATCCAACCAGTCCATTCTGAAGGAGATCGGCCCTGGGATTTCTTTGGAAGGAATGATGCTAAAGCTGAAACTCCAGTACTTTGGCCACCTCAATGTGAAGAGTTGACTCATTTGAAAAGACTCTGATGCTGGGAGGGATTGGGGGCAGGAGGAGAAGGGGACGACAGAGGATGAGATGGCTGGATGGCATCACGGACTCGATGCACCTGAGTCTGAGTTGGTGATGGACAGGGAGGACTGGCGTGCTGTGATTCATGGGGTCGCAAAGAGTCGGACACGACTGAGCGACTGAACTGAACTGAAGAAGTTACCAGCTTTCTCATCAATGAGTTAATGAGAGTTGTGATTTTACCTTTTCAAAAATATGTTTTAAATTAATGTACAAAATGAAAAAAATGAGTTAATGTATTTTTGGCTGGGTCCTCACTGCTGAGCGCAGGCTTCCTCTGGCAGTGGCACATGGCCTCCAGACCACGTGGGCTCAGTAGCTGTGGCGCCTGGGTTTAATTGCCCTGTGGCATGGGGGGGTCTTAGTTCTCCGACCAGGGATCGAACCCACGTCCCCCGGATTGAAAGGTGGATCCTTAACCACTGGACCACCAGGGAAGTCTCTGAAACCACCTTCTTTTCATCGAGATCACACACCTGCACTCAGGATGCAGTGAAGCTCAAGTTACTTACGTGTCATCACAGAAAGAATTCAGTGAAAGACAAAGTCATAGGTGAAGAAGCGGGTTTATTTAGAGAGAAACACTCCATGGAAAGAGTGCAGGCCATCTCAGAAGGTGAGAGTCTCCTGCATTGGTGGGTGGACTCTACCGCTGAGCCAGCAAGGAAGCAAAAAAAAAAGGCGACTGTACTCCAATAAAAAAAAAAGTTTCTACTGTGTTGCTTTTAGAAGCAACAACTGCCCGCCATCTCCACACTCATAAATGATTGCAGGCTCCAGGACAAACATAGAAAAGGGGTTACATCTGGCAAGTGCTGGCGTGGAAGTGAGACAGGAGAGAAGGGCGCAGGGCGCAACCTTTAAAAGAACAGCATAGCCCTTGAGGACAGGACAAAAACTAGTTAGAACTGCCAACGTCCAAGAAGGTGGAAGATTCAACTTCCAGTGGACCTGGAGCCTCATTACACACCCATTGTAATTTAATAGCATCTAAATGCGTGCTCACAGGGGCTGTGATTGTTCCGAGGCTGACAGTTCAGTTCAGTTAAGTCGCTCAGTCATGTCCGACTCTTTGTGACCCTATGAACTGTAGCACACCTGGCTTCCCTGTCCATCACCAACTCCAGGAAGTTACTCAAACTCATGTCCATTGAGTCTGTGATGCCATTCAACCATCCCATCCTCTGTCGTCCCCTTCCCCTCCCCCTCCTGAGGCTGACATCTAAGGCCAAAAAGTGGGTGGTGGCCTGGTTCCTGGAAATCCTCACCCAATCTCCAAAATAGTTGGAAGAACCCTCCCATCTATTAGCCTATGAAATTACCCAGCCCTTAAGAACTAACCACCACATATTTGGGGACTGCTCCCGCCCTTTGAGAGGAACTATATTTTATCTATGGGAAGTGTTTCTTTCTAAATAAATCCACTTCTTACCTGTCACTTTGCCTCTCGCTGAGTTCCTCCTGCCCAGAGCTGGATGGCATCACGATGGACGTGAGTCTGAGTGAACTCCGGGAGTTGGTGATGGACAGGGAGGCCTGGTGTGCTGCGATTCATGGGGCCGCNTTACCTGTCACTTTGCCTCTCGCTGAGTTCCTCCTGCCCAGAGCTGGATGGCATCACGATGGACGTGAGTCTGAGTGAACTCCGGGAGTTGGTGATGGACAGGGAGGCCTGGTGTGCTGCGATTCATGGGGCCGCAGAGTCAGACACGACTGAGCGACTGAACTGAACAGAGACGTAAAGAACCTTAGCTTCATTAAGTCCTGAGACCAGGTGTGCCATTCCAATTAAAAGACAGTGGGTTCGAATCTCAGTCTGGATTTTGGCCGGGTCCAGCCCCGTATCCGAGGTATGCGGTGTCAGGAGGCGCAGGTCAGCACCTTCCAGGACTGAGCACCAGAGTGAGGAGGGGACTACAGGGGGTCCCCGTGCAAAGCTGGAGGGGAGGGCCAGAGCCTTCAGGAGGGTGTGCGAGGCTTTCTAGAGGGAAGCTTCCAGCCTCTGCCTCCTGCAGGGCCCAGCATGGTGTCCGCCAAATGTGTGGCCGGTGACGGGGTCCAGCTATGGCGAGGTGGGCTCGGGAGCCAGCAGAGTAGGGGCTTGGCCCAGCGCCTCGGCTGGCTGCAGAAAGGACCCTGCCTCCAGTCAGCTTCAGCTTCCTTTGCCATTTCTCGCCTGGAGTCCATTCGGGACCCACCCTCCTGCGTCTCCCCATCTCCCCCTGAGGCCAGGAGGCCTGTGCCCATCTCTGCCTCTCTTACCCTCGCCACCATCCAGACTCTACCCAAGCTGCCATCACCTCTGGACCCCAGATAAAGGGGCGAGTAAAAACAGAAGTCTGGAGCAAGCACCAAAGGGGATAGCACTCAAGTTTATCTTGATGATAAACTCTTGACAACGTGCTGAGCCTCTTTGTCACCGAGAGTGACAGTATGGACAGGAAAAATAATCACTGGATTGGAGATATACAATATATGTAAGTGAAGTCACTCAGTCCTGTCCGACTCTTTGCGACCCTGTGGACTGTAGCCTGCCAGGCTCCTCTGTCCACGGGATTCTCCAGGCAAGAGTACTGGAGTGGGATGCCATTTCCTTCTCCACAATATACATAACCAATATTTAATTCATGAATCACTTGGTTTATTGAGCACAATTAGCACACAAGGGTTAGTTGAAACACACTTTAAAAGAGTGAGCTATATATGTGTATTAGATCTCAGTTTTATTAAATGTGCAAGAGGGACAGAGACAGGGCAACGAGCCATTCCAGTCACCCTGAGGGTGGCCAAGACATGGGCTTTGGAGCTAAAACTGGGAAGTCCTAGGCAAACCAGCACAAGTTGATCACCACAGGGACAGAATATTTTTGTTGACCTGGACACTTGTGGGATCCTAGTGCCCCATCAGCAGTCCACCCTGTCACGTGAAAGCTTAGAGTCCCAACAGCTGGCCTGGCAGTTAATTCCTAGGACAGAACTTTTTAAAATTATTTTTGAAAGAACGAGAGCAAAAATGTTTGAAGATGTAACCATCTGTCCATCACTGCAAGACCTGAAACCTAAGGACCAGAGGGGCCCCTCTGGGGAAGCGGCTCACTGCCTCCTCTCCCAGTCCTGTCCCCTACTCCTGCCTGGGGCTCAGGGACACAGAGTGGACACAGCGCGTCCTGGGTCCGGCGCTTAGTAGGCATTGGTAGGTGTCAGTTCATGCTCCATGAGGCCCATCTTGGTGATTGTACATTCATTCAATAGCCTTTCTGGACCACTTGGGCTTAGGATTTTTGTCACCTGCCTTCCCTTCCCAGGGGCACAGACAAAGCCCCATAGGATCAATCCAGCCAAGATGTAAGCATCTGAATGCAGAGTTTCAAAGAATAGCAAGAAGAGAAGAGAAAGCCTTCAGCGATCAATGCAAACAAATAGAGGAAAAGAACAGAATGGGAAAGACTAGAGATCTCTTCAAGAAAATTAGAGATACCAAGGGAACATTTCATGGAAAGACGGGCTTGATAAAGGACAGAAATGGTGTGGACCTGACAGAAGCAGAAGATATTAAGAAGAGGTGGCAAGAATACACGGAAGAACTGTACAAAAAAGATCTTCATGACCCAGATAATCATGACGATGTGATCACTAATCTAGAGCCAGACATCTTGGAATGTGAAGTCAAGTGGGCCTTAGAAAGCATCACTACGAACAAAGCTAGTGGAGGTGATGGAATTCCAGTGGAGCTGTTTCAAATCCTGAAAGATGATGCTGTGAAAGTGCTGCACTCAATATGCCAGCAAATTTGGAAAATTCAGCAGTGGCCACAAGACTGGAAAAGGTCAGTTTTCATTCCAATCCCAAAGAAAGGCAATGCCAAAGAATGCTCAAACTACTGCACAATTGCACTCATCTCACACGCTAGTAAAGTAATGCTCAAAATTCTCCAAGCCAGGCTTCAGCAATATGTGAACCATGAACTTCCTGATGTTCAAGCTGGTTTTAGAAAAGGCAGAGGAACCAGAGACAAATTGCCAACATCTGCTGGATCATGGAAAAAGCAAGAGAGTTCCAAAAAAACATCTATTCCTGCTTTATTGACTATGCCAAAGACTTTGTGTGGATCACAATAAACTGTGGAAAATTCTGAAAGAGATGGGACTACTAGACCACCTGACCTGCCTCTTGAGAAATCTATATGTAGGTCAGGAAGCAACAGTTAGAACTGGACATGGAACAACAGATTGGTTTCCAATAGGAAAAGGAGTACGTCAAGGCTGTATACTGTCACCCTGCTTATTTAACTTATATGCAGAGTACATCATGAGAAATGCTGGACTGAAAGAAACACAAGCTGGAATCAAGATTGCTGGAGGAAATATCAATAACCTCAGATATGCAGATGACAACACCCTTATGGCAGAAAGTGAAGAGGAACTCAACAGCCTCTTGATGAAAGTGAAAGAGGAGAGTGAAAAAGTTGGCTTAAAGCTCAACATTCAGAAAACGAAGATCATGGCATCCAATCCCATCACTTCATGGGAAATAGATGGGGAAACAGTGGAAACAGTGTCAGACTTTATTTTGGGGGGCTCCAAAATCACTGCAGATGGTGACTGCAGCCATGAAATTAAAAGACGCTTACTCTTTGGAAGAAAAGTTATGACCAACCTAGATAGCATATTCAAAAGCAGAGACATTACTTTGCCGACTAAGGTCCGTCTAGTCAAGGCTATGGTTTTTCCTGTGGTCATGTATGGATGTGAGAGTTGGACTGTGAAGACGGGTGAGTGGTGAAGAACTGACGCTTTTGAACTGTGGTGTTGGAGAAGACTCTTGAGAGTCCCTTGGACTGCAAGGAGAGCCAACCAGTCCATCATGAAGATCAGCCCTGGGATTTCTTTGGAAGGAATGATGCTAAAGCTGAAACTCCAGTACTTTGGCCACCTCACGCGAAGAGTTGACTCATTTGAAAAGACTCTGATGCTGGGAGGGATTGGGGGCAGGAAGAAAAGGGGCGACAGAGGATGAGATGGCTGGATGGCTTCCCAGACTCGATGGACGTGAGTCTGAGTGAACTCCGGGAGATGGTGATGGACAGGGAGGCCTGGCGTGCTGCGATTCCCGGGGCCGCAGAGTCGGACGCGACTGAGCTGAACTGCACTGAGAGTGTATCCTCGGGCTCCATCCCGGGCCCATTCCCGCCCGCCTCCAGCTCCCCCCCTCCTCCACTCGGCACGTTCGTGTGCCTTTTGTGAGCATCTGGACTGTGCTCTCCACGGACACGGCTGTTGGGCCAGACGGGAGAGCCTGTGCTGAAAAATGAGCAGCCTGGTTTGGGTTTCTCACATCCCCAAGCCCTAGAAAATGGAGCCACTGGTGAGATATGAAATTCCAAGAGTCTCACGGAGAGAACCAGCGCGTGGTCCGTCTTGGGATGCGGCCGCAGGAAGGGCCGAGCAGGTGCCGAGAAGTCTTTGATAAACAGCGTCTCCAAGGCATCCGCTCAGACAGCGCGCGGCTTCGCGCCGCCTCCCCGCCGCCTCCCCGAGCGGCGCGCACGCCCTGGGCTCTCGGGGCCTGCGCACAGCAGGGCCGCGGGCCAAGCAGGCGCGCGGCGCGCGGCGGGCCGGGCGGCGCCGCGGACTCCATTTCCCACAAGCGCGCGCGCGCCCCCGTTTCCCACAATCCCCGCTCCTCTTCCGGCGCGGCCGCGGCGCCGCCGACGGCTTCCGGGTTCGGGCCTGGCTCCGCGACCGAGGCGGCGGCGGCGGCGGCGGCGGCGCGGGGCGCGGGAGCTGGGAGCGGGGCGCCGGCATGGACGTTTCGGGGCAGGAGACCGACTGGCGGAGCGCCGCCTTCCGGCAGAAGCTGGTCAGCCAGATGTGAGTGGGGCCGGGTCGCGGCGCGACCCCCGCCCTCCGCGCGGCCGCCTCCGCGGCTCTCCCCGCGGCGGGGTCCGGGACGCGGCCCTCGCCGCCCACCGCCCGTCCCCTCTGGGCCGCGGGCGCGCCTTCCTGGGCCGCGCTCTCGCAGCGGGCGAGCCCCGGCGTCTGAGTCACCGTCCTGCGCTTTCGCGTCCGTCCTCCGTGCGCTCCGGAGGCGGCGGCCTCTCCCCGCTGCGCGCCCCACTGCCGAGGAGCCCGGGGCCTCCCGCGGCGGCGTCCACTGCGCTGGGCGCCCCGCGCTTCCGCGGAGACGCGCCTGAGCGCGGGCGGGAGGGAGTCCGCGGGGGACCCGCTCCGCGCCGCCGGCTTCGCGGGAGGGTGACGGGAAGGGGCCGTCAGGAAGACCTGCGGTCGGGAGTGGGCGTGAGAGCTGGGGTTGTTGGCCGCCTCCCGGTCTCAGCTGCTGACCGCTCGAGGCCGGGGGCAGCCTGGCGCGCGGGCACTCGGCGCGCGGAGCGCCCGCTTCTCCGCCGCGGCCGCTTGCGGCTTTACTGCCTTCTGCTAGGGCTTGCGGGGCCGGCGGGGGTCGGCCTCTGCCCCCGGGGACGCGCCGCCGCCTCGGGGCGCAGTTACAGCGCCGGCTCTCTCCTCCCGGAATCGACAGTTCGCTTGAGCAGGCTAGGAGCAGCCTTGGGGAGTAGGCGACGCAGAAATCGAGCCCCAGAAAGACGAGTAGGAGTGGGAAGGGCCGTCCCCGCCAGCTGAGGCTTGGAGAGAGTGAGCCCCCACCGCGCAGCGGGGTGGTCCTCGTGCTAGGCTGAGTCGTGGGGTTTCAGGAGACGGTCATGCAGCGAGGGCGAGCGGGGGCGGCCAGTTAGCGGTGGAAGTGCAGCGCTGGGGAGGTGAGCCTCTGTTTGGCACGGGGCCTGCCTGGACGTGCTGAGATGCCAGAGTTGGGAAGATCCCTCGATTTCCCCACCCTCCCTCCCCAGGCGGTTCAAGAGCAGAGGAGAGACGCCAGGAAGGCCATTCCGAGAGTTCTGAGCTCTTGGGGTCTGGGGACCTGTCGTTTTTCTTGCCTGAATTCCCCCTTGCTAGAGCCCTGTCTTTCTCATCGCTCCATAACATCGCTGAGGGGTGACTTAATCAGGCAAGCGCTTATGAAGGCCTGCCTGAGACAGTGCTGGAAACTGAAAGAGGAAGACGATCCCAGGGAAAGAGGAGAGCGAGCGCAGTGGATGGTCCTTGCTGACTGACTGGATGGAGGGGGTGGGGTGCAACCGTGGAAGGAAGGAAGTGGGGGAAGGCAGGGAAGCAGGCAGTGAGGACTGGAGAGCTCAGCAGGGCCCTGCAGTGGAATGTCTGGGACGGTTCAGCCCATGTTGCAGACTCAGTGCAGTCTTGACGCTTGGTCCACTTCTGGGCTCCTGTAAGAAAGGCCCCCAGGTCAGAGATTTCTCTTGGAGGAAGCCTGGAGTTTAAAGACGGAAGGGATGAATTTGTCCCCAAAGGAAGTGGGGCAGGTAGGGGAGTGTCTGAGGGTTGGAGGCCACCAAAGAGGACAGACTTAGTACTTCTTGATTCAGCCTTCTGCTTCCAGAGGACCTGGGTCCTTTTTTTTTTTTTTTTTTTTTTTTTTTTCCTGATTGGTGCTTAGATATTACTTTTCTGTTGTTGCCTACAGTTCATTTGGTTTAAAAACAGCCGAGCTGTATTATTACCCGGCAGTCTCTGTAGCTCAGAGGTCTCAGTGGGCTCAGCTGAGTCTTCTCCCCAGGGTTGAAATTGAGATGTTGGCAGGTGCCTTTCCTCCTGGAGGCTCTGGGGTAGAATTCACTCTCAGGCTCACTCTGGTTGTTGACAGTTCAGTTCTGCACAGCTGGAGGCCTGAGGCAAAATCGGTCCTCACCGGCTGTTAGCCTTGCCAGGGTCAGTCTTTCTTTGTTCCTGAGGGCTAGATCCATTCCCTCGCACACCCACATGCCCAGCTCCAGGGTGGGCTCTTCTGCCTCATCCAGAAAAAAATTATTCTCTGCTAGTGGCTCAGAGTAGATTGAGCTCGCCAGGATAATCCGGGATGTTGTCCCCACTGTGAAGTCAATGCCTTGATTAGATCTGGAGAGGCCCTTCTGCCTCTCCTGTGGGTGTGTTCAGGGTTAGGGCCTGGGTACGGTGGGGAGCCCAGGATGAGCTGTCTGCCTCACTCATGTGGGTGTTCTCAGATTTTCTGTTTTCTCTCCAGGTTTCACTTTGAAAGCTGTGATTCTTGGTGCCTTGATTTATGATGTTCACAGAGTTACAAAAGCAAGGTCAGGACACCTGGCATATTGTCACTTGTGACTTTCCCCGTGCTTATGGTGGTGCGTAAAGCTGGCTGTCTTGGGAAATGATTTGTTGTTTTTTTTTTGGTCCCTGCCGCAGAGCGTGCATGACCTTTGCTCCCCAGCCAGGGGCCGAACCTGTGCGCCCTGCATTGCAAGCCCGGAGCCTCAGCACCTAGGCCTCCGGGGCGACCCCTGGGGAAGTGTTTCATAGTTGGATGAGGAGAGCCAAGAGGAGAGCTGGGCTGTCGCAGAGGGAGGGGAGCGTCTGAGAGCGGCGCCCGGCTCTCACCCAGCTCCGAGTTGCTCTGGAGAGAACGTGCTCGGAGCACGGGCTGAAGCAGCAGCTCCCGACTCCACTGTGGAAGGCAGTGCTGGTGGGGCTTGTCCGGAGGCCTCGCAGGGACGCCGGGGCAGCCTCTCCTGAACCCCCCACCCCCGACTGCGGCCTCCCCTCGCTCCCCACTGCCCTGCTGAGAACTCCTCAGTGGCTGTCCGCAGCGTCAGGACGGAGCTCCGGGTGGCCCGCCCGGCCTCGCCACCTCTCTTGAACCCCCGCCCTTGTCCAGCCTCTCTGGTCTTTCAGCTTCTTGCACATTCTAAATTCTTCCTTTGTTCTTTCCCTTTAAACAGTGTATCATGGAGAATTTAAAGAATTCCACAAAGGGTAGCTCCCCGCCCCGCCCCTGTATTCCTGACTAGCTCCCTCTCTTTATTGATAGGTCTGCTTTGGTATCAAATTCTCCAGGTCCTACCCACCCTGCCTGGAATGGGTCACCCCCTGTAATATACCTCTGGCCCTTAGAGTTTCCCGCAGGACTCCAATCCTGTGAAAATGACACCTGGCGTGTGGAACACTTGCTAAAGCGTGCAGCAGCAGGCATCGTCCTGGGGGCTGTGTGGGCTGCTGTCTCAGCCGCTGGCCTGGGCGACCGGCTCCAGCACGCACTCTGAAGCTTGGGAGCCCGTGCTTTCCCCACGTGTTAGCTGAGTAGCCTCGGGCACATCACCTTTCTGACCATCTCCTCTCTAAGGCAGGAGCCCAGCCTGTCTCACAGGTCTGGGAGGGGAGCGGAGGGCTGGGGGCTCACAGTGATGTGTCGCCTGATGCCCCCACCCGGGCCCTGGCAAGAGGACGGGCCAGTGAGGGTGGTGAGGAGACCCATGGCGCTCACAGGAGCCTCTGGGCGGCATAGCTGTGAAACTCTCAGTGGGCTCAGATGCGCTCTTTGTGGAACACCTGCTTTCCCAGCAGGACCGCAAGAGCAGCCCACCAAGGCCCCCCCAGCTGGCCTTTGTGGGCCTTAGATCTGCCTCCTGGGGTCGTTGGGTGAGTGTTGCACGCGCATGTCCGATCTGTCGGCTTCTGGAGAACAAGCACATGTGAGAAGTGAGTGTCGCTGTGAATGCAAGAAAGGGCTGCCGTCTCCAGAGACTCGCCTTGAGTTCTGTATTGATAGCTCCCACCCTTGAGCACTGCAGGTTGCACCTTCAGGCGTGGAGTGAATGAGCGTCCGCTGGGCTGACAGGCCCCGGGTCGGGGAGACAGGGCTGGAGGAGGGCAGCCCGGGACAGGGCTCCAGTGGGGGGCCAGGCAGGGAGTGCAGAGGGGAGTCGCGGGTGGGGCCAGCAACAGGTCAGCCGCCTCTTCTGCCACAGCCCCAAGGGACATGGGAGATCCAGGCCTGCAACCTGGGAGGTGCGGAGATTTCAGCCCAGATCGGAAGGAGCATGCCGAGTGCTATTACCCAGAGACAGAACAGAGCATGCACGGAAGCGGAGGGGAGCACCAGACACACCTGCAGGGGTCTGGAGAGGCCTTCGATCTGCAGCCCGCCTGGGGCTTGTGGTCCCTCCCTTGGGCAGAAACCGCTGGGTCTTGGCCGATGCTTTTCCTGGCTTGGCCCACGGGCCGCAGCAGCCCTGGGCCTCCGGGGTGTGACTCTGGCCTTGTTCTCTAGCGTGGAGGCTGCTGAGACCATCACTTTATTCCTCGCCAGGTGTCATCCACATGGCTGGGCTGGTATCTGGGTACAGCCCACCATGTCTGCACCTCAAGGCCAGGGGCCCTATGTGGTCACCACAAGTCCCAGTGAAGCAGCCAGAACCTGACTGGTGAGACGCTGGCTCCAGGGTCCTGAGCCTTGCCTCTGCTCCCTGGACCAGGAGTGAGAGTGGCCTGAGGGCACGGGAGCCCTCCATCACCCAGGGTTTCTCAATGGCAGCTGAAACGTGGGGGCGTGCTCCGCGCCCCGCTGCAGGAGCTGGCCTGTCGGCTCAGCCACCGCCTCGAGGCAAACTGCCTTTCGGTCTGAAAGGGCGGCCACGCCTCTGGGACACTGGGGATGGAGGTTGGCCCAAGCCAGATGCGCGGGCGCTCTTGAGGGGGGCCGGGGGTGGGGGGAGCACTGCCAGCGGGCTTCCTGTTGGCAGCTCTAGCCGCTCCCCTTGGGTCACTGGGTCCCACAGGGTGGCTGGCGCAGCCCCGCTGACCTTTGGCCTCGCGGCCTGCCGCTCTCCTGCTGCTTCCTGGCTGGAAGCCGTCCCGCTGTTGGTGCCATTCCTGGCCTGGTGGCCGTGGCTGGTCCAGGACCCTGAGTGGGCCTTATAGGGTGGGAAGGACCGTGACCACTTCGTGAAGGGCAGGGGGTACTTGCCTCGAGTATCCCTGAGGGCAGTGATATCAGTTATGAACCCTAAAGGTCAATTTTTAAAGGAATTCTGATGGCTTTTTAAAAATTCAAAATGGGTCATAGAACTGAGTAAAGACCCCGCCACACTTGTGTGTTGAGCACTTGGCTTCAAGTTGTCAACTCTCACCTCAAGGACTCCACCTCCTGTCCCCAGTCACTCTGACACCCAGAATGTTTGGGTGGCAGCTGGTGGACTCAGCTCCGTGCCGGGATTCCTCCTCCATAGTCTGTGCCTGCCGCCCCTACTGTGCCAGGCTGCCCCAGACCCTCACGGGCGCCCAGCTCTGGGCCTGGCTGGCCTGCCTCCTGCTTGCTTCCCTGGCTCAGCACCAGGCCCCGTGCCACTCGCCCTCCCAGCTCACGCGGTCGGCCCCCACCCCACCCTGGCGCTCTGTGGCCGCCTCGCCCGCAGTTTGCATCTGGATTCTTGGAGTGCTTGCCACTCCCTGGTCTGAGCCCCTCCAGACAGGAACATCACGAGCATTCTCGAGTCTCGGTTGCTTCTTGCCTCTCCAGGGATGACTGTGGGTCACCCTGATGGGTGCTCATCTCAAGTCTGAGAAGGTCACAGCACCACGCATGCGGCATGCAGGCACGCTGGTGTCCCCACGAGCCGTGGGCGTCGGGTGCAGGCTGGGCTTAAGTCGCTAGCTTTGGCTGGCTGGTTGGGCGATCTTAGTTCCTTTGTGACCTGAGGTGCACGAGGGTACTGTGTAGTTTAATAGTCAGCGTGCACTTGAGTGTGATCAGAAAGCTTCTGAAGGAGAGGCACACCCCGAGTGCAGGGAGGAGGGGGCGGGCCACAGTCTCCTCCAGCTGCTGTGAGCTGGCGCGTCGCCCCGTGCTGGGTCAGGGTGGGCAGCCTCCTTCGCCTGGCCCGGTGCCAGCACGGCCGCCTGAAGGCAGTTCTGCTTTCCCTCTGAAGCTGCCTGTCCAGGCTCCCTCCCTGCCTCTGTCTCCATGCAGAGGGAGAGCCCTCGCCGGGCTCCCCTGCTCCATGCCACCGGCTGCAGTTGCCTCTCCTCCTCCCTGCCTGTCGGAGGTCTGGCTCCTGACCCCTGACGGCTCCACCCACAGTGGGCCTGATTCCTCCTGAGTTTGTTGGACTGTAATTGGACGCCTCCTGGCATGAGCGGAACTCTCTTCTGCGGTTCTGACGCTCGTGGTTACCTACTTTGCCAGCAGTGTTGGAAGCTTGTGGGGAGCGGGGCCTGGCCACACCTCTGCATCGTGCACACCCGTGGGTGCCTCGTCTCAGGTGAGGGACGTCGGGCAGCTGCAGGGAGGGGTGTGGAAAGCAGCGTGGAGCCGTGTAGACAGGGAGTCCAGGCTGTTCCTGGATGGTTCTGCTTAGCAGATACGCAAAGGAGTACCTGGTCCCGGAGACAGGGAGGCTAGTTAGCAGCCCAGGCGTGATCACCTCGAAACCACGATCCGGAGGGAGGGGGCGCGCCCTCCACTTTCATAAGAAGCTCTGCCCAGGAGGACGCCTGGTGGTCTCTTGCTTGGCCCTGTCACTGCCGAGGGTGCGGTTCCACCCCTGGTGGGGGAGTCCCTCAAGCTGTGGGGTGTTGCCAAAGGCAAACAAAAGAAGGCATGCCTTGTACCCAGGCGGGGCCTGTTAATAGCGGACTCTGCCTGAATGAGTTGTGTGTCCAGGCGCAGGAACGTGCTTGGCACAGTGAGTGCTTGAAGAGGCTTGAACTTGTCGTTTTTGAGGCTGTTTGTGACGGCAGAGCGCTCGGGTGTGTCCTCTCTCCGCTCGCCAGTCCTCACCGGGCTCTGCTCCGACTTGGTGGTGAGCAGCGGCTGCGCCTCCTGACCTGGGGACCCAGGTGAGGACCAGGGCGGGGTGTGACCCGTTGGCCTCCGCTCATCCCCTCACTCAGCATCCAGGCCGGGCGAGGCGGGCGGGGACAGAAGGCGCTCCCCGGGCCCCTGCTCTCCGAAGCCTGTCCAGGCTCCGGGGCTGGGGCAGTGCCCGCCTCATCCCTGCTGACCTCGTCCTCTCCCTCTTTCCAGCGTCCTTTCCGTCCTCGTCAGGGGTGCGGTGTGAGGGAGTGATCTGGCCGCTGGGTGTGAGCTGGAGACCCTGTTGTCAAGCGGAGAGAAGGCCCTGTGGGCCACCGGGGGCCCTTCACAGCCATCGGGTACTGAGAGTCACCCCAGGGAGGACTTGGGGACCCCTGCCCAGGGCTGAGGTCAATTTGGGCGCTAAAGCTGAGGGTGGGGCTGGGGCCCAGGGCCCTCCCCAGACTCGCACCGCGTTTCTTTGTGTTGAAGTACAGCCTGCCTGCCGCCCAGCTGCGTCCTGAACGGGCGGCGCCTGTGCTTCGGCCGGCGCAGAGCTGGGCCCGCTTTCCTGGCTTCCTGGACACGGAGACACTTGCTCCCGCACGTGCCGTCCTTTGACCCCACGCCGTCCACCCCTGGGTCTGGGCTCTACTGAGTGTCACATGCGCGATGCTTGTCCTCGTGGGGGGCAGGTTCTTCCTGCCACTGCCCCGTGGCACGGCACCGTCCCCCGTAACTTCCCCGTGTGCGCCTGACAGCCATCAGCTGCGGCTTGGCCCTGGCTCCTTGGGTGCAGCGCTGGCTCTCTGGACTCTGCCTCCAGCTCTGGCCTTCACATTCGTGGCGCCAGCTGGGGGTTTCCCAGGTGGCGCCAGTGGCGGTTTGGGGGAGGGGGCACGTGGCAGGGAGGATGTGGGAGCAGGAAGCCCATCCCAGGAGTGCTGGCCCGTCTCCAGCACTTCAGTCAGTGGGAGCTGTGGGCACAGCCCTTCATTCTGTTCGGATAGCATTGCAGAGGATTTCAAAGCAGCAGGTGCTTTTCACGCGCTCTCTGCCCAGAGGTGGCTGCTGCTGACGTTTTGGTCTCTCTCCTTCAGTCCTGTCTCTTTGGGCGTTTGACATGATGTGTACGCATTTTAAATATGCCAGCACACACACAGCCCCGTGGTTTTGAAGTGGAATGATACTCTGAGTTCACTTTGAGTGGTGGCTTTCTCATGACCACAGTCCATGCCCTGGGGGACTCTGGCTGGGACTTGTGTGTCCGTGGTTCCAGTTCTCACGAGGCTAGACACAGTGGTTCCAAATCGGCAAAGGAGTTTGTCAGGGCTATATGTTGTCATCTTGCTTAGTTAACTTTTATGCAGAGTACATCATGCAAAATGCTGAACTGGATGAAGCACAAGCTGGAATCAAGATTGCTGGGAGAAATATCAATAAAGAGTCTACACGTCTACTGTGGTGGGAATACCATCTTTCACTTTTCCTTGAATTCGCGGAGAACTACTTTCACTTTCTCCTCACCTTTCCGACCAAATTTTGAGTTGTAAGTTTTTTGATTCTAGTACCGTAGACCAGGGTAGTGAATTACCGTTTATCTTTGTTACCTTTGTGACTGTCTGAAATAAAAGAACTCGAGGTTTTAGTGACGTCTACCACTGACGTCGGTTAATTAATTTTATACGAAAGAGGAACCTTCTTTTCGACACTGGTTGGATCTGTCGTATAAGTTTTCGTCTCTGTAATGAAACGGCTGATTCCAGGCAGACCACTTCCGATACCAAAAAGATCACCAATACGTACCTACACTCTCAACCAGACACTTCTTTCGATTCACGACTTCTTAACTACGAAAACTTGACACCAAAACCTCTTCTAAGAACTCTCAGGGAACCTGACGTTCCTCTAAGTTGGTCAAGTAGGATTCCTTTAGTCACGACTTATAAGTGACCTTCCTAACTACGACTTTGAGGTCATGAAACCGGTGGACTACCCTTCTTGACTGAGTGACCTTTTGTGGAACTACGACCCTTTCTAACTTTCGCCCTCCTCTTCCCCTACTGTCTCCTACTCTACCAACCTCCCGTAGTGGCTGAGATACTAGTACTCAAACTCACTTGACACCCTCGACCACTACCTGTCCCTCCGGACCGCACGACGGCAGGTACCCCAGTGTGTCTCAGTCGCTACTGACTCGTTGACTTGACTCGACTCTGAGCCGCTCGGAGACCAGACAGACCCACCCCTCCGTGACCTGGCTGGCTGAAGACCAATGATCTCGCCCAAAAGACTCCGGATCACAAGCCGGGCGAGGTCTCCGGGTCCGACAGTCCCGGTGTGTCACGACGGACCCATTCCGAGGCGTCCTGTGAGCGCCTACGCTCGGAAGAAGTGAGTAGAGGTGTCACAGAAGGACACACGAACTTTGCTGGGACACTTCATCTTTTCCTGTGAACTAATGAAACGGTCCGTCTCCCCGGTGTCACACGAGGACGAGACTCTTGAGACAGGGGCGGAGGGCGGTCCTCGCCAACTCCTCCCAATCTTGTCACCGGCATTCCCGCCCCGGAGACCGTCCTACTCCCACACTCGTCTGAGGTCGTCCACTCTACTGGGAAGGTAAAGGATGGAACAAGTTTCGAGGCAATCCTGAAGAGGTCGGGAAGTGTCCTCGTCCCCAGGACCCTCACACCAGAGGGGTGATGAGTCTCTCGAGTGTAGTGCCCTGGTCGCAAAGGGAGGCAGAGGGACAGGGGGAGGGGACCTGGTGGAAGTCAGTGTAGGGTCTATGGGACACTAAGAGTGACGGGCTTAGTTCACGCCTAGAGACCTTCTGTGCCGAAACGAGGAGGACTTGTGAAGTGTTCAGGACACTCTATTCGTGAAAGCATTCGAGAACCGGACTGTGTCTGGTAGCCAAAGGGACCCCACCGACCCTGCGTGAGTCCCGACCCTGGACCCCTCGGTGGTACCAGGGTCCGGACCTCGGGGCCCCAGCCCCGGATCTACTCAGTCTACACGCCTCACCACCTCTCCCACTGCTTCGAACACACCGAAGAGATCGAGTTCATTCTGTGTGGGAGGGCTCTCGTCACGTCGAAGAATCCGGAGGAAGAAAGGGACTCGGAGTAGGCGGGAACTCCTTAGAAGGGTCGTCTTTGACCTCTCGAGGCAGTCTGGTGTCCCTGCACTCCTCTTTTGTCCCTCAGCTCCAGACCGTACATCGAACTCGGTCCGAGGGCCGACGACACTCCCGCCCGTCCGTAGGAAAGTCCGGTCCTCGGAGACGAACGTCGGCCACTGAGTCGGTCGCAGGGTCGCGAGGGACGGGGGCGCGTCGGGGGACCCACGCACCAGAGAGGGAGACCCCCACGGCGCGCGGCCCGGGAGAGACCAACCGGGGAGACTGGGGCGACCGGGTCCCGACGCCGGAGTCACCGGAGAGCCGCGGGGGCCCCGCGGACACGAAGGGGTGGAGCGAGACCTCCGGACCCCCGGGGGCCCTCTCGGGGCTGGTGTCCCGCAGGGCCCTGCTGTGGGGGTTTGCTCCCTCCAGGCTTCCTCCTCTTTGGCTCAGTGTCTCGGTCCAGCAGCCTCCAGGAGGGGCTCCGGGGAGGCGCCTCCGTCCTGGTGCTCGCGGCCTCCTCGGTGGAGGGGCTCCCCGGGGACTGAGCCCTCTGTCCTGCTGCTGCTTGGCCCCAGGCTGGGAGCCTCTCCTTGGAGAGCCTCAGGGCAGCTTGCCTCGCTCCCCAGCTCTGGACGGTGCTTGGGGAACGCTCCTCCTCTCGCTCCCGAGGCTCCATTCGCACCACTCAGAGGTGTGCTCTTGCCCAGGTCTCTGCAGCTTTGGGCCTCTTCCTGTCTCTGTCTCCTGTTTCCTGGCTCTGCCCTGCGGGAGACAGCTTCAGTTTTATCTCTGACCTTTCCCTGCTAACATCTAATAAACTTTCATTTGTAAGAACTTTTTTTTTTTTTTTTGGCAATCTGACTTTTCTGGTTTTACAGTGTCCTGTTCTTGTTAAATGGATGTGATGGCTTTCTGTTATACTTGGATAATAAAAGTAGTTTCTTGATATTTGCTTCTTCCTGCTGAGCTTCTCCAGGGGATCTCGATCTGTCGTGTTGGGTGTGTGGGAGCCTGTGGTTAGCTGCTCACTCTGACAGGGCTCTGGGAAGGCAAGTGGAAATTATACCTGCAGGTTCAGTCCCTCTTTCCAACCTGGGTTTTCAGCTCTTATTTAACTTTACTTTTATTCAAGCGAGGTTATTACAGGGAACGTGTTTGTTTGGCTTATGACTTAAGCTGACGCCTCACCCTTCACGCGGCTCTGTTCTTCTGCAGGCGAGTTCCTCTTCTGAGAGCCATGGTGCACCCTGGAACCTGCGTACATATATATTTACTTATTTTTCCTTCTGACTGATCCCTTATAATCCTCCTCTCCAAAAAAGTTCACGATCTTTAAAGAATTTGCTGCCTAAGAGAGTGTTAATACCTGAAGGGACAAACCAAAGAAAGATTAGGTCTTTTCTGACTTGAAAGTATGATCCCTGTGGACGTGTGAGTCGGACACAGCTTGTCCTCTCTCGGGGCTGGTGTGGTGGCTCCCCTCCTCTCTGCAGGCAGGCTCCCGGGCTTCCTTGGTGCCCGACGGCATTTAGGGAGGGTGGGACAGGTCTCTTCTGTGCTGGCCCAAGCCCCGCTTCACCAGTCAGCTCCCTGGGCTGTGCTGCAGGTGTGGGGAGCTCGCTCTCGGGCCCTGGCACCCCTCCTTGGACCTGAGGGCAGGGCTTGAACTTCTCCTCTCTCTGATAGGTGGCTGATAAAAATGTGGGACGGACCTCCTTTCCGTTGAGGCAGTCCGAGTACAGGTTGGAATAGACTTTCCAGACCCAGAGCCCCGTGTGGGACACCAAGTGAAGGGGCAGTCCAGGGGCAGGCAGGAGAAGAATTCCCAGGCGGAGAGCATCTCAGAAGGTGGCGAGCTGACCAAGACAGAGAGCAGGAGTGGCGTGGGCGACGTGGGCGCAGCGGGCCGAGCGCTCCCGACAGGGCTTTCCTCTCGAGGGGGAGTCGGCAGTCTTCCTGCGTTAGTGCCAGTTTTTACAGCCTCAAGACAACGTGTGCTGGAAGCTGGTGTCACTGGTCTGTTGGGGAGCCACAGGGCGTTCCCTGGAGTGGGCCTCTCTGCCTACTGGGGCGTCAGGAAGCTTGCTAGTGATGATCAGGGAGGAGGGGGCTTTTGGCGATGGTTATGAAGGGGCTCAGTCAGCTTCGGAGGGACCTGGGCTCCGGGCTCCACTTCCGTGGCCTTGGTGCAAGGCCTTGCCCCTGGGGTCTTGGGGGCAGGCCTCAGCATCTCCTGCCTGGCTAGGCCTTTCCCACTCTGTGCTGTGTGAGCTGGTGCTGTGCTTCAGAGTGCCTTGCCCCTTGCGCTGCGGGCGTGGCGCGTGCCCTGCCGTCCTCCGCGCTGCTGTGATTCAGATCTTAGGCTGGGTGCAGGGTCAGCTGCCAGCCGCAGGCTTCTGTCCTGCAGTGGCTGAAAAAGAGCCTGCACGCACAGGCCAGGCAGCCCGGGAGGGGGCAGGGCTGCAGAGACCTCCACCCCGGGAGGCCTGTTGGCTGATGGCGCCATGGTGCCCAAGTCGGGCAAGTTTCCTTTGGTGGCATGAAAGCCTTTGGGTGGGCGGAGGGCATCTGGTCCCCCTGAGGCCAGGAGCTTCAGCACGGGCCCCAGAGGGAGAGGCAGGCCCCAGAGGGAGGGGCGGGGTGCTGGGAACTTGGTCCCTGTCACACCTGGGGAGGCCACCTTGAGGAGGGGGTGTTGGGAGAGACAGGAGCGTGGGTGGGGGGCTCCGGCGAGACTGTTCTCTGACCGGCTCCCTTCACGCCCTGTGCCTCCCCTGCCTGTGCGCCTGCGGTGTTCCTCCTGGAACCTCTATGTGACCCCGTGAGGTGGCACCATCCCATCCGCCCTCTTCAGGAGGGACGCATGGGCTCCTGGAGGCGGCGCCCTGCACAGGGTCCCCGGTGGGGGTCTGGGTGGCCAGGGCCCGTGGCCTGAGCGCCCATCGGCACACAGCGTTGGGCACGAGGGCTGGATGCTGCCTGAGTGGAGCTCCCCACTGTGGAGGCCAGGAGGCAGAGGCCACCGCAGAGCGGTCCGGGCTGGTGAGTCGCAGGGTAAGGACGGAGCCAGGAAGAGGAGGCCCCCAGGTGTCTCCTGGGCGGCGGTGGGCACAGCGCCCCAGCCGCGGGCTTCCTGGAGTGTCCCTGCAGGTGGCTTCTGGGCTCCGACTGGGGGACTCGGGGCCCGGTGGTGGTCAGGTCTGGACCAGAGACCAGTGGAGCTCTGCCTGGGCAGAGGGGCGGCCCCCAGTCCCCCCAAGGATGGGCCTGCTCAGTCACCTCTGCCTGAGGTGCTTGGGGTCTCAGAGCCCGCTTCCGTGTGGAGCCCCTGCCGCACGCTCCCCTGGCCCGCTGGGGTCTGACCTTGCACTCCCCCGGCCTTCCTGTCACCTCTTTCTGAGCCTGGTCGCATGTCTGCTGGTGCGTGGGTCTCCTCCGCTCTGGCTGCCTCTCCGGCAGAAACCTGTTGCTGCCTCTGGGCGCAGGTGCGGGCTCGGGGAAGGAGGCAGGAGGCGGGGACTCTGGCCTCGCGTGGGGACGAGCCGCCTGGCGCGGGGGCGGCTCCGTGGAGTTTCGCTTTTCTACACACGTTAGTGCAGATCTGTCTGTCTCGGCATTCAGCGTCCTTCCCGGGATTTCTTTTGGGATGGCAGGTGTGGTCCTGCAGCCCCCCCTGCACACTTGGGGTCCCCGGGGTGTGGCTGTGTTTGGAACTGTCGGAAGCCCCCGGTGCCTGCTGGACCAGGCTTGCTGGATTCCATTGTGGGGGTGTGGGGTTCTTTATCAGCGAGCCCAGCTCTGGGGAGAAAGGTGGGGAGACCCGTCCTGCAGGGAAGAAGGTGGCCTGCGAGCAGGGGGCCTGGCTGAGGGCCCGAGCCTAGTGCCCCTCCTTCCTGAGTGGGGCTGCGGGGTGTGTCTTGCCTCCCAGAGAGGCTCCAGCGCAGTCGTGTGCACGGCTGTTGCCCTGCAGGCCGTGGCGTGATGGAGACCTGGCTCTGAATGGGTCTCCCGCTGTGTGTGTGTTGGCATCTGTGAGGTGGGCGTCTGCCTTGAGCTGGAGGTTGATGAGGTCGGGCTCATCTCCTTGGTCCCCCTGGGAGGACCTGCCTGTGGGAACTTTGCCTCGGGGGGACTAAGGTGACTGGCGTGGCCCCTCAGTTCTGCATGGGTTCTGTTGCTCTTGGTGCCGGAGTTGGGCAGGCAGGAACCGGAGGCAGCCGCCACTCTGCCGTCTACTGTGCTGGTGGTGGGCAGCCCTAGGCTGGCCCCACTGCCGGCCTGAGCCGGGTGGCTGCTTTCTTGCCAGGGTGGCCGCTGTTCAGGGCCCGGCTGCCTCTCCTTGCTGTGCTGAGGCCCCGCCCTCCGTGGCTGCCCTGGGCCTCGGCCAGGCTGGCGGGCGGGCCACCCGTGGGCCCCGGACCGCGGCTGCGAGGGCGCTGGCCAGGGAGCCTTTGCCAACGTCTCTCCTCCTTTATATTCCAGCGAAGATGCCATGAGGAAGGCTGGGGTGGCCCACAGCAAATCCAGCAAGGACATGGAGAGCCACGTGTTCCTGAAGGCCAAGACGCGGGTAAGGCCCGGGGGACGGCGCGAGGGGGCGGGCACCAGGCCGCGGGGCGGGGCGGCCGCGCACTGCTGGCACTGCTCTGTGTCTGCGGGGCAGCTGTGGGAGGGTGGTGTGTGGGCGCCCAGCCAGCTGTTGGCACCCTGTCCGTGCCCGGCTCCCGTGAGTCCTGTAGGGTGCTGTTGGGCCTTGGTGGCTCCTGTGGACAGTGCCCGAGGCAGAAACACTGTCCTCAGGCTCAGGCCTCCCCAGGGGTCAGGCCCGGCAGGTGGGCCCAGAAGGGCAAGTGACGCGGGTGCTGCTTGCAGAGGGTGTGGCCCCAGCGAGGACGGATGAGTGGTCGGGGCAGGTCCTCTGAGTTCTCGCAGGAACTGGGGCCGCCTGGGTGCCACGTGGCCCTCTTGTCATTGTGCACGCTCCCCAGGGGCAGGCTGCTGGTCACGGTGCAGCGGGAGAGACGCAGAAGGGGCTTGATGGGCCACCTCGCTCCGCCAAGCGCCTGGCGCCCAGGCGCGGGGCTGCAGCTCTGGGGCCTTCTGTGTCGAGAGCTCAAAGCGGTATTTACGGTTGGTACTGGTGTGGGTGAGCCGGCTGTCGAGGCGCACAGAGCTCCGTCCGGGAAGCTTGAGCTTGTCTGAGTGTTCAGATGAGGTAAATACTTTCTGAAACAGGAAGGTAGAACTGACTGGCCTGGGCTTGTAGATCAGCACAGGCGTGTGTGTTAGTGAGCACGTGTGGGTGGAGGCTGAGCCGCCTGTGCACACAGAGGACGGTAAGCATCTCTTTTTTAATAATAGCCGTATCAAGCTCTGATCCACATATTACACAATTCGCCCAGTAGAGTCTGCGATTCAGTTGTCTTCAGGGCCTTCTCAGAGTTGTGCAACCATCCCCGTGCTGTGTTTCAGCGGGTTTTCTTTTCTTTCTTTTCCTTTTTTTGGTGGCACCGCTTGGCTTGTGGGAAGTCAGTTTCCTGACAAGGGACTGAGCCCAGGCCCTGGCAGTGAAAGCCCGGAATCCTGAGCCTAGGCCCCCAGAGGTCTCCCAGGCATTTCCCCAAGAAACTCTGTGCCCATTAGCCTCGCTCGCCATCCTCCTCAGCCCTAGGCAGCCACCTGCCTGCTTCCTGTTGCTGTCGATTTGCCTGTCCTATCCTTTTCTTACAAATGCAATCGCAAGATGCATGTTTCTGTGACTGGCATCTTAGTAAAGTGTTTCCAGTGTTTATCCATGAACTGTGCTGTGGCTTGTGTTCCACTCCTCTTTACTGTCGAGTGATATTCCATTGCATAGATGTAGCACATTTTATTTATCCATCCATCATTGTCAAAGCTATGGTTTTTCCAGTAGTCATGTATGGATGTGAGAACTGGACCATAAAGAAGGCTGAGTGCCAAAGAATTGATGCTTTTAAACTTTGGTTTTGGAGAAGGCTCTTGAGAGTCCCTTGGACTGCAAGGAGATCCAACCAGTCAGTTGTAAAGGAAGTCAGTGCTGAATATTCATTGGAAGGATTGATGCTGAAGCTCCAATACTCTGGCTACCTGATGCGAAGAGCTGACTGATCAGAAAAGACCTTGATGCTGGGAAAGACTGAAGGTGGGAGGAGAACGGGATGCCACGAGGAGACGGTTGGGTGGCATCCCTGACTTGGTGGACATGAGTCTGAGTGAGCTCCGGGAGATGAAGGACAGGAGAGCCTGCCGTGCTGCAGTCCGTGGGGCGCGGAGTTGGATGCGCTGAGCGACGGTGAGTCCACCAGCTGCTGTGATCTGGGCTGCTTCCACGTTCTGGCTGTTGCAACAATGCTACTCCGAACACCTGTGTGCCAGCTTGCCTGGGGACGCGTGTTTTCATTTCTCTTTGGTGTATACCTGGGTAAGAAGTTGCTGGATCAGATGGCAGTTCTGTGTAACCTTTTGAGAAACTGCCAAATTCTTTTCAAAGCAGCTGCACCATTTTACATCCTCACTGGGGGTGTATTTTGTTTCAGCTGCTCCAGTCCTCATCAGTACTTGTTACTGTTCTTTTGCAGCCTTCATAGTGCGTGTGAAGTGGTGCCTCACTGGTTTTTAAAGCTGATTCATCTGTGCACGTGCTGGGTCTCCATTGCCGTTGCAGCCTTTCCTGAGGTGCGGCGCCTCGGGGGCGCTCTCTAGTTGTCGTGCGCAGGCCCCTTGTGGCGGCGGCCTCTGGGTGTGGAGCACAGGCACGCGTTGGTGGGTGTGGAGCACGGGCGTGCTCGTGCGTGGGCATGGGTGGCTGTGGCTCACGGGTTCTGGAGCTCAGGCCCAGCAGCTGCAGCGGCAGCCTCCGTTGCCCTGGGACACCCGGAATCTCAGACCAGGGATGGAACCCGTGCTGCCTGCCCTGGCAGGCCCATTCTTAACCACTGAGCCACCAGGTAGCCCCCTCGTCGTGGTTCTGAGTTGCATTCCCAGATGGCTTACTGTGTTTATTGATCATTTGTATATTCTCTTTAGAGAAATGTTTGTTCAGACTCTTCGTCTGTTTTGAAATTGAGTCATTAGTGTTTCTGTTGACGGGCTTTTCTCAAGTTTTGGAGACGTGTCTCATATCGAGTGTGTAATTTGCTGGTGTTTGGGGGATGAGATGCGATGACAACTTTGGGGAGGGCTTACTGAACTGTGTCCTCTGGAAACTGTTTCCTCAGGGAACTGTTCCCTCTGGAAACACTCCCCTTGTTGTCCTTGTCTGTTGCTGTGTGAGGAGCTGCCCCAGAGTCGCAGCCTGGAGCGCTGACGTGTCTGTGCTGACTCTGGGTGGGGCGGGGGGAGGAGTAAGCACCCCTTGCAAGGCCCAGGAAGCAGGCACAGCGCTGCGCGCCCAGGACGCAGCTGGGGCGGCCCAGGCACACAGCAGGGTCCCGGAAAGGGTTCTCCAGAGGGGGTCCGCGGACGCCAGTCTCGGACGGTTGAAAGGAAGTGAAGGAGGGTAGAGCGTTTGGTTTTCTGTAGGTTTGTAGGTCAAATCAGGAATTGTGGACTTAGGGTCGTCCACCCGGACGAGAGACGGAGTCTCTCTGACTCCCTTCCCGTCGGTGTCGTGGACCCCCACCACTAGTGTCGACCCCGTGAGGCTTCTGAACCGCCCCCCGTGAGGCTTCTGAGCCGCCCCTCGTGAGGCTTCCGAGCCCGGTCCTCGGCTGGAGACGGCGGACCCACTTCTCCGAGACGTGTCGACGCACGGAACGACTACAAACGAATAGTAAACCAACCAATAAATAAAAACAAAAAAACTTCAAGTCATTGAAATAACCTGGTACTCGTCAAGAGTAGGTGTCATTGACGTCCAAAAACTTTCACCACTGTCCGTGCATCCCTTGGTCGGACCTCTCGAACAAACCCCCGGAGGTGGCACAAAAGACCCGTCGGCGTGTGCCCCGCGACGCCCCACGAGGTGTCGGCGAACCGGGTGTCGAGACAACCCGGACCACGACTACGTGTGCGGTCCCCCGGGCGGAAGTACCACTAAAAGGGCCAAAGAACCCCACGGTTCCCCGCGCGGAGAACTTTGGGTGAGGTATCCACGCGAACACTTCCAACTACCATAAGAGAGACCAGTGGCGGAGTAATTGTCGCCTGGTGGGAAGAGACACCCTCAAAAATCTGTTCCGAGCATGTGTTCGTGCCGGGTCGAGAATACGTACCACATGTCAGGAAACGTGTTCATCACACACAGAGACCAAACTTCGAACTCAAGGGTCCCACCCCCGGTTCTACTTTGGGTCCGTGGTCCCTCCGGTTCTCGTAACGTGAACCCTCCGTCGGACCTCCGAACAGTCTCCGTCCGGTCCCCGCGTGACTGCCGGGCGACCGCCCCCGTGCCGGACCCTCTCCCCGCCGTGCGTACGGACTCGTCCTCCGGGGCGGAAGAGGTCGGGACGGATACCTGGGTGTTCGGGTGCCAGCCGGAAACTGACTTGGACTTCTGTGGAAGACGACGCTAACAAACTAGTCCCTGTCAATAGCTAGGAGAAAAGCACAGCTGTGCACAATGCAGACTGCAGCCGCTGGAAAAGGTCGGCATTCTCCTCGCGGCTGCTGCAGAGGCCTGCTGGGAAGGCCTGGGCGTGGCCAGAGCCACCTCCCGCCCCTGCCCTAGGGGTGCCAGGCCTCCCACCTCCCACCGTGGGGGTGCCGGGCCTCCCGCCTCTCCCCCTGGGGGTGCCACCGGGCCTCCTGCTGCGCCAAGCTGCATCGGCAGGCCAAACACCCAACTCAGACGCGGGCGAGGAGCGTGGATAGACACTTCCCCAGAGAAGACGTTCAGGTGGCCAGGAGGCTCGCGAGCAGATGCGCGGTGTCGCCAGCCCCTGGGGAGAAGCAAACCCAGGCCACCGTGAAGTGCAGCTCCACACTCGTGACGGCAGCAGCAAAGACAGACGGCACTGCTGATCCATCTGAGGAGCGCTGGCGAAAAGTTGGGGGTGCAGGTGTTGCTGGAAGCAGGGCCCAGGGCAGCAGCCGCGTGGGAGCAGTGGTGGTCCCTCAGCAGTTGAGCAGGGGCCTGTGTGCGCGGAGCCTCGTGGCATCACTCAACTGCAGCCAGAAAGTGGGGCCCCACGCACGTGCCACCTGACTGTGGGGAGCCGGGATGCAGGCTGGCTGCAGGATGGGCTGTGCGGCGGGATGAAGCAGGGACGGCTGGGCCTTGGAAGCACCACGCTGAGTGCAGGGACGAAGTCGCCAGGGGGCACGTATTTGTAAGGTCGGACCGGTGGCCCGTGATGGGCCGCCCCTCCTCTCCCCTGCGGGCGGGGGGAGTCCCTACCCGTCCCGGATCCCGGGGACCAGTGACTGCACGGTTCACCAGCTAAAGCCGCCCCACCTCTGCCGCGCAGAAGGACCTATCAGCCCGTGACACCTCGGCCCGGCAACCCCCATTAACCTGCCCATTCCTCGCAGCATGCGTATATAAACAAACTTCTAACACGGTCAGGGCAGGGCGGGCGGACTTCCTCACCTGCCCCGTTCGGGTTGGGAACCCGCCTGGGAGCGCTTCCCAGTAAAGTCTGTTAGACACTCTTTTGGGATCCTGGTCGTCTTTACCTAACAGCATTGTGCGAGGCATCTGTATAGCGTGCCTGGAGTGGGCCGGTCTAGAAAGACAGGGTGTTTGCTTCCTGGAGCTGCTGGACAGGTTCGCACAGACCCAGCGCCTCTGGGCTCGTGACTTCGGCCTCAGGGCCCAAGGCTCTCCTCTGGTGGCCGTGTTTGCAGCCGGAAGTTTATGGGTTTGGCCTGTTTGCTGCTTGCAGACTTCGGGAGCCTGATGCCCTTTTGACATGTTGCCCTGTCTCTCTCGGCCTGGGCTGACAGTGGCTGTGCTGTATGGCACTAAGCCTGTGGGCCTCGTGTGTGTGTGATATGACAGAGTCCCCATCAGATGGGAGGTGCCCACAGGCCTTTCACTCCTGTAACTTGACCCCCCGTCCTGGCGTCTGTGAGGTGACCAGAGGACTCCCCTAACGCCTCGTCTCCTCGGCCCTGGCAGTCTGTCCAGCCACACCCTCAGCCTTCTCTCCAAAGCACACATTCCTACAGTGACTCTCCTGGTCTTCATGTTGGTTTTTTGGTGACTGGGACAGCCTGGGAATTTCCCACACGAGGCCCAGGTTCCTGTCCGCCCTGCATTTCTTCCCTAGGTTTCCTTCTTCCTCGAGTCCTCCTGCAGGCTGGCCGGCCCTCCCCCGCTCTGTTCATTGCCACGCTGCCCACGCAGCTAGACGTTTGCCCAGGGTGGCAGGGCTTCTCCCTGTGTTTATTTCCGGTCGCGCATTCCGCTTTCCCCGGAGCCCTCCCTAGAAGTGCCTGGGGCGTTGGCCTCTCCCAGCGCCCTGTTCCTGACGACATCTGTGTCTTGAAGACGCCGTGAGCATCCTCCGCAGCTCCTTCGGTTCCCCTGCATCCTCAGTGCTCAGCACCGCGTTCCCACCCGCAACCTCCGCGTGGCCTGGCTCGGGCCTGCATGCCCCGTGCTCTTGTGGCCTGCATGCTGGGTTGGGGAGGGCGGTATGCAGGGGTCGCGGTGGCGGGAGTGGCGGGAGGTGACGCCTCATCGCGTGTGTGTTGCCTGTGCGTGTTCCTGGGTGTCTTGGTGTCCCTCAAGGCCACAGTTGGTCAGGAGTTGGGACAGGAACAGCCTGACTTGTTTATGAAGTATCCCGTCAACTTACCAGCTAACGATTCCATCATTTAACTGGGCACTGCAAACTGGTAATTGTCCTGAATTCTGGCTTTTCTTCTTCATTTATTAGGTGGAATTTGCTTGCCAAGAAAGGCTTTCTTTTGTCCACCAGGGCTTCTTGGTTGCCTGAAACACAGTCTTTGGGGACCCTCAGGAGCCCCTTTTTGTGGAACGGAGGCCCGGGGGTGGAGTTCAGCTGCTCTGCTGCCGCCCGCAGGCACGTTCCTGCTTTGGGGCCCCTGTCACAGCCCCTGGTCTTTGGTGGCTTGCTTGCCTCTTAGCTCAGGGTCAGCTGTTGCTCTGAGGAGCCCTTGTTCCTGTGGAGGGTGAAATGGTCCTGGCGCTTGCAGTGTGGGCCTGAGGCCGCTCAGTGCCTCTGCGCCTGCTGTGGGAGTCCTAAGGAGGCCTATGGTTTTGAAATGACAGCAATCTCAAACCCTGTGACTTCACATTGATGTTTCCAACTACAGTGTTTTACTTTCATTTTAAGCATGTATCTGTTCTCTGATGTGACACTCGCCTTCTGATGTTGTTGGCATAAGTACTCCTTTAAAGGACTTCCAGAATGAACAGACCAGCATCACCGCTAGGACTGGTAGCAGATGACAAAACGCGGGATGACATTTAGGGTTTCTTTGCAGCTGTGTGTGTCATTAAACATGTACCCCTTTCTCTCAGGACGTTTTTGCTTTTTGTTTTTTAAGATGATCGGTCCGAAAAACCTTTTTCCGTGTGATTCGACACCAACTTGTGCCAACTCATATGTCGGGTTGGTTTTGCAGTTTTAAAGATTGTCCTCGTTCTTTTGTTGTGCTTTATCTTCAGTTGGTGGAAGATTTGTGCACTTGCAGTGTGAAAGCTGCATAGCAAGGCAGCAGGTCTCCTTCCCAGGCCACGTCTTGGCATCTCTCGGGTTTAATTGTCTGTCTGCAGCCTTTGCTGTGCAGATACAGAGCAGAGGCGTGTGTTCAGACTCCCCGAGTCTCCGCCGGAAGGGCTGGCAGTGGCACCTCTAGCGTGTAGCCTGGGGCGCTTGAGCCGCAGCCTGTGTCCTGTGCCGCCTCCACTTGCTGAGGGGAGGCGTCCTCCGCCCTGGCCGAGATGTGGACGGGCTGGACCCAGCGTGGGAGCCGCGGGAAGCCTGGCCGCACGTCCCTG
>SJYG01000399.1:1482143-1507431 GCA_006410535.1 Litocranius walleri | reverse complement strand
AGTGCGGGCTGCACCGTGCCCAGCCACACCCAGAGCCAGGGCAGGGGGGTGGGGGGCTGGGGGGGTGGTGTGCGCCTTCTCGTCTTTTTGAGGCTGCCCTAGGAAGGGCGCCTTGGAGCAGGAGTGGGCAGGTAACCCGCGTGTCTACTTGGGGGCCCGGAACTCACCCGCCTGGGGAGGCCAGTCTGGACAGGAGGTTAGGCAGCCACCCTGGGGGCTGGAGGGGCGGACCGTCGGCCCACGAGGGCTTGACCCACAGGAGCACCCTGTGCCGGCCGTGCCCTGGGCCCCCTTCTCCTGTCGGTGGCCGCTCCCCTCTCTGTCCCCTGCGGTCCCCAGAGCCTCCGCAGCCCCGGCCGTGGGCAGCCTCAGTGGGCGCGGACCGCGGCGCCCTCTGCCCACCTGGCTCCAAGCACCCGGCCCTGGTTCCGTGCCGGTGGCTTTGGGGACACGCGCCTGGGCCTCCTAGCCCGAGCCTGTGTCAGAGGAGCGGTGTCTGGCTGCTTCGTTCCTGACTGAAGCGTGGCTGAGTCACAGCGAGCCTCTGTCTCTGCGGCAGAGTGCCTCAGCTCTGCTTACGCACGCTCTCTCGTGCTCTTTGCTCTTTCCCGTCATAGGGACGTTAGCACAGTTGCCTGTGCCGTGCGCCTTGTTCATCCTGAAATAGTTCCGCCTGCTGAGCCCGGTCTCCCAGTCCCTCCCTTCCCTACCCCCACCCCCTTGGCAACCACAGGTCTGCCCCGGTGTGTCTGTGAGTCTGCTTCTGCTTCATGGATAGTTTGCTTGTCGTCTTCTGGATTCTAGATATAAACAATGGCACGTGGATTTGTTTTTCTGACTTGGCTTAGTGTGGCCGCCTCCGGGCCCCTCCGTGCTGCTGTGCCTGGCGCAGTTCCCTCCTCTTCGTGGCTGGCCGTCTGTTGCGCGTGGGCCCTGCTCCCTTTGCCCGCTGCTCTGCCGGTGGACACGGCCGCTTTCCCGCCCGGGCTGTGCACGTGCTGCTGGGTGCTGGGGGCGCCTGTCTGTCCGGGTTGCACCGCGGGCTCTGGGGTCCTGGCTCTGTTTTCAGTTTGTTTGAAGAGCCTCCACAGAGCTGTGCCGGTTTACGTTTCCATCAGGGTAAGAGGGTTCCCTTTTCTTCACACCCTCTCCAGCATTTGTTCTTTGTGGATTTTTTAATGAACTGGTTGCTTTGTAACCAGCGTCCTGTTGATTTGGAAGTAGAAAAAGCTCAGCAGATCCTTTTGAGGTTTCTCTGACCCAGAAGTTGGCCTCACAGAGTCAGCTCTCGGCCTGGCCGGCTCCCCATCCCCATCCCCTCACCTCGGCCACCTCGTTTCTGAGCTTCCTTTAGCCCCCACTTTCCTTGCTCCCCACTTGCCACCCTGCTGCCCTTCAGGGGCCAGCCTGCTCAGGTAATCTGGGGACTCCTTTCCTCCCAGGAATTGAGGGGAATCCGGGGGGTTGTGTGGAGCACCCCTTCCTCACATCCCGCGCCTCGCTGCCTGTCCTGTGGGCCTTTCCCCCGTTTTCCTCTGATTCACTGGCTGAGGACGTGCTGGCGGTGGTTTGAGATGGGTGAGGGCTCATGGGGTCAGAAAGCGAGTTATGTGTCGAGTCCTTGGAGACCCCCTTGGTGTATCGCCTGAGAGCCGTTCCCTGTGCCCTGCGGTGGGTCCCGGTGAGGGCCTTGAGAGAGCAGGCGGCCGACGCTCTGCCCTGTCTGCTTCACGGGGTGGTCCAGCTTCTCTGAAAGGAGAGTTTCATTACAAATATCCCTTCGTTGCCCCAGGACAAGCTCACCGTAGTGATTTCCCGGGAAGCCGGGAGTGAGTGTCCTTGGTTACAAAGAGGACAATCCGTGGAAGGCAGGCCCTGCTGGGCGGGTCCAGCAACGCTGAACCGGGAGGGCCGTGGGCGGGGGCCTTCACCTGCCTCCCTGAGAGGCGCTGTGCCTTCTTGCCCTCTCCCTGACCTCCTCGCAGTGAGTTCACCAGGGGTGGGGGTGGCCAGGCAGATTTGCATGGAAATACCGCCTCAGTAGTGCAACAGCAACAGGCCGTGGGAAAAGCGGAAGTGCTTCTCCAAACAGAGCCGAGACTGGAGCGGCCTGGCCCTCCCGGGCCTGCGTCCGAGGTGCCCTGTGGCGCTGGGCAGGCCCTGCTGTGGGGGGGGTGTCTGCGGCGCCCCCACCTTTGCAGGGTTCACAGCGGGCTGGAGGAGCAGCGGCTTCCGCTGTCTGCGTGCCCTCCTGGTTTCTCTTTCGGTCTGCCTTTCTCTGGCCTGCGGGAGCCGAGCTCTGCCGGCCTTTCCCAAGGGATGGATTCTCCAGAGGAGGCTGAGCTGGACGGATAGACAGACAGCGCGGTTGCCTTCTCTGCCCCCAGGAGGACCTCGGAGGGGCTGGGGCGGAAAGGGGCGTCGCTCCACCCCACTTCTGCTCTGAGCTTCAGCTACTTCCTGTTTTTACTTTCAGGACGAATACCTTTCTCTGGTGGCCAGGCTCATTATTCATTTTCGAGACATCCGTAAGTAAAACGTCACCTCTCTGGATGGTGTGGTCACCGTGGGAGGGCTGTTTGGACAATGCTGACCTTCTGGGAGCTTCTTCACGGCTTCACGCTCGGTCCCATGCTTCCCAGCCTCCCAGACCTTCAGCCTGGACCCTGCTGCTGTGGCCCAAGGGAGGTGTTAGTGCCCGGGGTCTGTGCTGGACTGCTCTCGCGGCCTGTCTGTGTGACCTCCCCTCTGCAAGGACTGCTGCTTTTATCTCTGGGTGGTTCCTAAACACGCAGAGTCCACCCTGGAACACACACTTCCTTCCCTGATATCTGGGGTTTTTTTCTTTCATCCACGGAGACTGGACCTAACCATGTTCCCGCCAGGCTGGATGCTTCTGGGGCCAGCTTCCTCAGCACCGCCCGCGTCCTGCCCTGGTGAGGCCTGGCTTGCATCCCTGCTCCTCTCGGGGCAGCTCCGGGCTTCCAGGCACAGCTCCTCCTGCCGGCCCGCGGTATGCGCCCGCAGGAGGCGGCACCTCCCACACAGCCCTGTGGGGCGGCTGCGGCTCCACCGTCCCTCACCTCAGGTGCAGGGAGACGCTGGGGCCCCGGAGTCCCTGCAGGGCCACCCCGCCCTCCCACACTGACTTCCTAGACTGACTCCCCTCTCTCTGCCATGTGTGGGGCGGCCCCGTGGTGCTGGGAACAAGAGGAGCCACCACCAGAAGACTGGGGCCTGAGCTGTCTGTCCTGGCGAGGGCTCAGCCTGACGGGCTGCAGGGCCCACTTGGGAGCTGGCCCTGGCACTTCCCTTGTCAGGGTGCCCATGGCGGCCTCACCCCGGGAGAGGGAGGAACTGCTGAGGCTGCTCCCCGCCAGTGCCGGGAGGGCTGGATCCAGCTTCTAAGCGGTCTTGGACAGACTCAGTTTCCTCATCCAGAAAACGTGGATGCTGCCCCGGAGTGGGCTGGAAACAGGGCTCTCAGCCCCCGGCCACCCTCAGCCTCTCGTGTGTCAGCACTGCCGGGGATGGAACACATGCGTACACGTGTGTTCACACGCACAGATGCTGAAGCCCTCAAGTGCGTTTCATCTAGTTTCTAGACAGAGTCGGGTCAGGGTTAGCAAATGCCCTCTGGGCAGATGTTCACTGCACTGCCTTAGCGTGGAAGCAAGTGACCGTATAACGCTGCTTCCTTAGTGTGGAAACATGATTATATAACGCTGTTTGCTTTGGTTTCTCTTCTTTTTTCTTCTTTTTAATACAGATAACAAGAAGTCTCAAGCGTCTGTCAGTGGTAAGAGTTTCTCCTCTCTGAAGTTCTTCCCACCTCGGAGTGGGCGGCAGGGTTGGGCTGCTGGGCGCTGTGGCCAGGGTCACGCTCTGCTAGGAGGAGCAGGTTCCTAGAGGGACGCCACTCCCGCCCCCAGCCCCGACGTCAGGCGCCAGCGGCCCGTCCCATTCCTCCCGGCAGACTCCCATGGCGGTTGAGGTCTGACTAGAATGTGGGCTCCCGGGGGATGACTAGTGTGCACAGCAGTACTTTCAATGGTCATCCATGGTAACATTTCTTAGTGAGTAGCTGTGAATTCACCTTATGTTACAAAGTTTCTTTGCAAGTTGAGTTATTATTTATTTTATTTTTTAATTGCAAGGTTTTATCACACGGGAGCCCTGTTGGTTTAGCCCAGGTCTCGCTGAGCAAGCCACCAGGAAGGAGTTTAGGTGACCCCAGTGCCCAGGCGGGAGTAGCTGGGGGGGGGCTGCTGGCCTTCCTGGGCTGCGGGGGCAGGGGGCAGGGCGGGGTCAGCGTGCCCGGCCGGAGGGCGTCTGGGTTCCGGTGGTGGACTCAGCCCCCCGGGGCGCTGGGCTCTGTGGCAGGGTGCTGGCCGGGCCACGCCGTCTGTGGGTGGCCGTGGGCGGCCGTGACAGAGCCTTGGCTCCTCCCCAGGTCCTGGCTGCTGCCCAGCATCGCAGGCCTTCCCACACTGGTTCTCGGGGCTCTTTCCCGAGAGCTGCTCCTCCGTGGGGTCCTGCCCAGACTTAGCAGAGGTGGGCTTCTGGTGTGCATGGGCTTTGTCACCTCTCTGGGGGGAGACCGGCCCCCAGGCTCTGCTGACTGGAGAAGGGCCCTTGACGCTGTTTTCTCTGGGTGTGCCGCTGTGTCTCACCCCTGGGAGGGGCCTCCATCCAAGAGGGGCGGCTCGCGCCAGTCCCAGGCCTGCTGTGGGCTGGGCTCCTGCCTGGAGGGGCCCCGGCCACTCAGCATTTGGGGCACTAAGGGTATCAAGCCTGAGGTGGGAGGAAGCGTGGACTCAGGAAGCCTTCCTGGCCCACGAGCCTGGCCCACGTCGGGGGGCACCACCCTGAGACACACACCCTGTACCCCGCAGACCCCATGAACGCGCTGCAGAGCCTGACGGGCGGGCCCGCCGCGGGAGCCGCAGGCCTCGGCCTGCCTGCTCGGGGCCCGGGCCAGGCCCTGGGCGGGATGGGCGGCCTGGGGGCCATGGGCCAGCCAATGCCGCTCTCGGGGCAGCCGCCGCCAGGCACTTCGGGGATGGCCCCCCACAACATGGCCGTCGTGTCCACGGCCGCTCCGCAGAGTAAGTACACGGGTGGAGCAGGGGATCCCCAGCCTCTGCCTCCAGGGGGCAGGGGAGTGGGGGCGGCCTGGGACCCCAGCCCCGGGCCGTGTTCCGCCTCGGGGCTCCTCCGCCCCACCCCCTCCAGGGGCAGCAGTCCGCTCCAGGACTGGCCCGGCCCCAGGCCCTGGAGGGCAGGGAGAGGGCCTGCGCTGCGCTCCTGGCCCCCCGCAAGTTGCAGAGGAGCTGAGCCCCACGTGCCTCCCCCCAGCTCCCCACCCTGACATCCTAGTTGTGTCCCCAGAGCCGCCACGGTGCCGTGCACTCAGGCCCTGTGCACGCCTGTGGCTCGGGGAGGTCTCGTCATGTGTGGAAAGGAGTCCACATGCGGAGCCTCCCCGCTAGCGGGCTGTCCTGGCCTCACCCTTCAGCCCTGAGCCAGGCAGCCGCTCGTCTGTTCTCGGCCTCAGTCATCTCTGGCAAGTGTTGCATCAGGGGAAGGTGCGATGTTTATGTTTTGAGACTGGCTTTTCACTTGGCATGATGCCCTTAGAGCCTCCAGGTCGTGCCTGTCATTCTTCCCTACTCACTGCCGAGGAACGTTCTGGGCCCTCGGTCCTTTCATTCCCTCGGCCTTGGAGGACAAGCAGGTTGTTTCTGTTTGGGCTGTTAGACTAAAGCCAGTGTGAAAGCCTGCGGACAGGGTGTGCTGTGCCCACCCAGCCAGCCTCGCGGCCCTCCCTGGAACCCCGCGAGCAGGGCCGCCGTGGCCCCCATGGGGCTCTCTGCCTGCGTCCTCGGCCAGGTCCCCTCGCTTCTCCGGGGCCGGCCGCACCCTCGCGCCCCCGGCCGCCCCCACTCCCAGAGCTCCGCTCTCCTCCTGATTCCGCTGGCTCCCTCCTTGGCTCTTCATCTTGAGCTCCATGTCCCCTCAGCACAGGCGTGCACAGGGCGGCGTTCAGAGGCTGCTCTGTGTAGTACTCTGGTGCACGATTGAATTTCTCTTCATGACAGACAGGTTCATAATAAGGTCCAGGTCTGAACTGGGCGAGCTTAGTGTGCCTCACAGCCTCACTGCCGAGATCGCTGGCCCAGTGAGAAGTGCTGGTGCCAGCCCGCACTCTCCCTGGCCCGACCTTGGCCGCATCCCGTGTCAGCCCCGGAGGGGCCTGGGCTCCTGCGCGCCGCGGAGGGCGTTGCTGTGGCCCCTGCCCACCTGTCTCCCTGCTGCTCCCGCAGAACCCCCTGTGACCTCTGGGGCCTGGTCTACCTGAGGTAGCTGTGTGCCCAAGGGCACTTGCCACCCTTTTTCACACCTCGTAACGCTGCCATGGAATTCAGGCCGCTCCGGCCCCAGTGCCATGGCCCAGAGTATAGGCCCTGGGCCCCAGGCTTGACCAGGGCACCAGAGGCAGGCGAGAGCCCACCTCCAGGTGGCCTGGGTTAGTCACAGGAAGCACACTGCTGACTGTGGGTGAGGCTGGGCTTTTAAACTCGGCATATTTTTGTTCCTTGAAGAGTTTTATGTTGTGTGTTTGAGACCCACTGTAAAAATCAGCCCTGTTTCTGGCTTTTGGGAAGATGGGTGCCTAGGAGCCCTGGACCCGGATGAGTGGGTCCTGGGTGGCCTATGTTTGGGCTGCGGGGTCCGTCCATGCAGAATGGGTATGGCGCCCTTGGCATCCCCAGCTGCGCCACAGACAGGGCTGGACTGGAGGGGAGTCTCTAGGGCAGGCTGGTGGGGACGGCAGATCCAGGGCAGGCGGTGCGCGTGGTCAGCAGGCTTGGAGGGAAGCAGGCTCACCTCCCGGAGGAGCAGAGACGGGAGCCAGCTGTGGAGACCTCCAGGGCCGCAGCTTTGTTAGGCGTCAACACAGGTGCGGAAGAAGGTGGGGTCTGGACTTCCGAGGGAACGAGCGCTGTGACGCTGTGTCGGGAGTGGCCAAGCAGAGGTGGCCAGTAACCGCAGAGAGCCTGTAGACGCGAGAGGAGAGTGGGTGAATAAGCAGGTCAGTTACAGCCGGAGAAAGAGCTTGTGCACTGGAAACTGCCTTTGAAGGCGTTACCCAGAATGGAGCCTAGAGGAGAGGCCTTGGGAGCAGGAAGCTGAGAGGCGGAGGCTGAAGTCAGATGTGCGGCTGACATCACAGGGCAGCCTAGAGCAGAGGGGCAAGGGGGTGGTGCCCGGGGGGCCCAGGGCTCCACGCCCCAGCCAGCCCATGTGCCAGGCGGGAGCCCAGAAGGCGGTCTCAGCAGCCGTCTGTCAAGGCGGGAGCATCCGGCAGACTCAGGGATGGAGTCAAAAGCCGCTTGGGATGTTAGGGCCCCAGGTACACAGCCACTGGCAGAGCCGAAGAGGCCCTCCCTGAAAGGAGGACATGCTGTCTTTGCCTCGCCACCTTCTCTGACCTCTCAGACCACCTTTCCCAAGATACCAGGTCTAAACAGCAAAGCAACGTTTTCCATACAAGGGCATCCACAGGTGTCAGTCCACGTCAGTGACTCTCGGCAGCTCTGCACCCTGGCGGCTGTCTGGCAGTGTGGGATGGGCAGGCTGCGCAGCTCGTGCGGGCGGGCTCCTGGCCGCCGACGGGCGGAGACCAGATGTGGTGCTGGGTGTCCTGTGTCCGGGGCGGTGCCCAGCGCATCGCGCTCTGCCCGTGTCAGGAGGGGCGTGGCTGGGAATCCGTTCTGTAAGCAGAGATTATCTCCGTGCCACGGTCCTCGGAGCTGCCCTCCACAGGTCCCCAGTCTGTGACCGGTCGTTTCATCCGGAGTCCAGTGTGGGGCGCCTGTTGCAGCTGAGGAGAGAGAGAGCAGCAACAGAGCCAGGGGCCCTGTCGGGCTCCCGAGGCTGCGCCCCGGCCGCTTTCCGTCCTGCCTCTTCTGCAGGTGCGCGTAAGACAGGTGCCAAGCCGAGCCAGCAAGAGGGGTGACACGGACCCAGGCCTGTCGTGTGCATAGAAAACCTACTTTAAAAATATTTAGAGAGGCGTCTAAGGTCCTCATATTAGGGCAGAGGTTTAAATATGGATAAACTTTATACTTTTTAAAATTAGCCATGTGTGATAATTGCAAGAGTGGTTGCGAGAGCAATAGAAGTAGCTTGTCAATTCCACATCAGTAGGGAAAATTGGAATGAGACGGACACTGCAGACAAAAACCCAGACAGCATCCAGCAAGATAGAATCCAAAGAGGAAGAGGAGACGCCAGTTACACGTCAGCAGAGCTGAGAGAGACTTAGAAGGGGAAAGACAGATAAGTTGGAAACTATAGGTAATCGCAGAGGCTTTCCTGCTGAGGCTGGATGGAAGCGAGAGGGGAGGGTACAGCTCCTTAATCCCGACAGGAGACCCCTGAGATAGCACACTGCAGAAGACTTCAGGCAGGACGTGGTGGGCCAGTCTCCTTCCAGAAAGTTAAGCAGACAGAAGTGACGAACTGGGAGAACCGAAGGATGTGGTAGGAAGTGTGCTGAGGAAGAGGTCTGCACGCCGAGGCTTTCAGCGGAAGGACAGCCGTGCCTGCCCTGTACTTTATCCAGTGCTCACAGTGGCCGTGCCAGTGGAGGCGGGGCCGCCTTGGCAGCCGCTGAGGGCTGGCACGAGGCCCTGTGGTGCTGGAGCTGCGCCAGGTCGTGGCCGCGGGGGTGGGCGGACACCACCTGGTGAGAAAATGGTGCAGAGCTTAGACTGGACGCTTAGACGGGCGCGCATCTCCCTGTGTTGGGATATTGTGGTTTTACAAAGGGCCACTGTTGCGAGGAATCGGACAAAGGGCCACAGTGTCTGTGCTCCTCCTCTTCACCTTTACTGAAGTCCATAGAGTTCACGTTGGGCTTCCTAGGGCGCTCAGCGGTAGAGAATCTGCCTGTCAAGCCGGAGACGCAGGTTCCGTCCCCTGGAGCAGTAAATGGCGGCCCACTCCAGTATTCTTGCCTGGAGAATCCCATAGACATGGGAGCTGGAGGGCTGCGGCCCATGGGGTCACGAGAGAGTCAGATGGGGCCTGGTGGCCGCAGAGCCGCCGAGTCCGCAGACCCGTTTTTGCGCGCTGGGAGCGCAGTGTTCAGGAGTAGGTTCGTGGCGTCGAATTGAACCGTTTTCGTCACCTGAAGAGACAGCGTCACTGAAAACCTTGTGAATGCTTAATGCTTATTCCTTTAGCTTTCTCAGCTGTGTCACGCGGAGCGTGGGCTCGTAGTTCCCCAGCCAGAGGCCACACCCACATCCCTCGCAGGGAAGTGCAGAGTCTTGCCCACGGGGCCACCAGGGATGTCTGACTGGTGGTTTTTATCAGCGTCATTTCTAACCACCATGAAGCGGACACAACCCAGATGTCCATCAGCTGATGGACGGGTAACACAAAACGTGGGGAATCCATATAGTGGAGTCCTGTGCGGCCCAGAGAGGGAGGGAATCCGGATGTGAGGCACAGCGTGGGTGAGCCTTACGAATGCGGTGCTGAGGGAAAGGAACCGGCCACAGGAGGCCCCAGCTGAGTCCAGAGCCGGGGCTCCATCGAGGCAGGGAGCAGAGAGGCGGTGCCGTGCTGGGCCTCCTGGCTGGCGTGGCCCTTCCTGCCCCTTCATGATGGCAGAGTCTGTCCAGTTCCTACAGGGTGAGTCCAGCTACTGCGGAGTAGATTGGGCTCCTGCGGCGGATCGGGTCCCTGCAGAGTGGACCGCAGTTATGTGGGTGGATCGGGTCCCTGCAGAGTGGACCGCAGTCACTGTGGGTGGATCGGGTCCCTGCAGAGTGGACCGCAGTTATGTGGGTGGATCGGGTCCCTGCAGAGTGGACCGCAGTTATGTGGGTGGATCGGGTCCCTGCAGAGTGGACCGCAGTTATGTGGGTGGATCGGGTCCCTGCAGAGTGGACCGCAGTTATGTGGGTGGATCGGGTCCCTGCAGAGTGGACCGCAGTTATGTGGGTGGATCGGGTCCCTGCAGAGTGGACCGCAGTTATGTGGGTGGATCGGGTCCCTGCAGAGTGGACCGCAGTTATGTGGGTGGATCGGGTCCCTGCAGAGTGGACCGCAGTTATGTGGGTGGATCGGGTCCCTGCAGAGTGGACCGCAGTCAATGTGGGTGGATCGGGTCCCTGCAGAGTGGACCGCAGTCACTGTGGGTGGATCGGGTCCCTGCAGAGTGGACCGCAGTCACTGTGGGTGGATCGGGTCCCTGCAGAGTGGACCGCAGTCACTGTGGGTGGATCGGGTCCCTGCAGAGTGGACCGCAGTCACTGTGGGTGGATCGGGTCCCTGCAGAGTGGACCGCAGTCACTGTGGGTGGATCGGGTCCCTGCAGAGTGGACCGCAGTCACTGTGGGTGGATCGGGTCCCTGCAGAGTGGACCGCAGTCACTGTGGGTGGATCGGGTCCCTGCAGAGTGGACCGCAGTCACTGTGGGTGGATCGGGTCCCTGCAGAGTGGACCGCAGTCACTGTGGGTGGATCGGGTCCCTGCAGAGTGGACCGCAGTCACTGTGGGTGGATCGGGTCCCTGCAGAGTGGACCGCAGTCACTGTGGGTGGATCGGGTCCCTGCAGAGTGGACCGCAGTCACTGTGGGTGGATCGGGTCCCTGCAGAGTGGACCGCAGTCACTGTGGGTGGATCGGGTCCCTGCAGAGTGGACCGCAGTCACTGTGGGTGGATCGGGTCCCTGCAGAGTGGACCGCAGTCACTGTGGGTGGATCGGGTCCCTGCAGAGTGGACCGCAGTCACTGTGGGTGGATCGGGTCCCTGCAGAGTGGACCGCAGTCACTGTGGGTGGATCGGGTCCCTGCAGAGTGGACCGCAGTCACTGTGGGTGGATCGGGTCCCTGCAGAGTGGACCGCAGTCACTGTGGGTGGATCGGGTCCCTGCAGAGTGGACCGCAGTCACTGTGGGTGGATCGGGTCCCTGCAGAGTGGACCGCAGTCACTGTGGGTGGATCGGGTCCCTGCAGAGTGGACCGCAGTCACTGTGGGTGGATCGGGTCCCTGCAGAGTGGACCGCAGTCACTGTGGGTGGATCGGGTCCCTGCAGAGTGGACCGCAGTCACTGTGGGTGGATCGGGTCCCTGCAGAGTGGACCGCAGTCACTGTGGGTGGATCGGGTCCCTGCAGAGTGGACCGCAGTCACTGTGGGTGGATCGGGTCCCTGCAGAGTGGACCGCAGTCACTGTGGGTGGATCGGGTCCCTGCAGAGTGGACCGCAGTCACTGTGGGTGGATCGGGTCCCTGCAGAGTGGACCGCAGTCACTGTGGGTGGATCGGGTCCCTGCAGAGTGGACCGCAGTCACTGTGGGTGGATCGGGTCCCTGCAGAGTGGACCGCAGTCACTGTGGGTGGATCGGGTCCCTGCAGAGTGGACCGCAGTCACTGTGGGTGGATGTTGGTGGTAAGTCCTGTCATTGGCACCCTGTCCCTCCCGTGCTGGCGGGGGTGGCACCTCCCCCAGCGGCACCCGGGACGAGCGCCCCACCTGTCTGTCTCCAGCCCAGCTGCAGCTCCAGCAGGTGGCGCTGCAGCAGCAGCAGTTCCAGGCGCAGCAGCAGGCGGCGCTGCAGCAGCAGCAGCAGCAGCTCCAGGCGCAGCAGAGCGCCATGCAGCAGCAGTTCCAGGCAGCGGTGCAGCAGCAGCAGCAGCTCCAGCAGCAGCAGCACCTGATCAAGCTGCACCAGCAGAACCAGCAGCAGGTGCCGGCCTCGTGCCCCCGAGCCAGGGCGGGGCGCAGCCAGGTGGCGCGGGGGCGCCCGGATCCAGGCAGCCGCAGCAAGGCAACCCGCGATGGGAAGGCTGGGTCTGCCGAGCACGCGCAGGCCTCCTGTCCCTGAGGGCTCTGTGTCTGGACACCGTGCTAATCGTCCCACACGGGTGGCCGCGTCACAGGAAAGCTCTTCTCTCACACGGGGTCTTAGTCACGGTCCTGACGGGTTGAGCATCTCCCGCTCTGGCCTCTTGTGGTTTGGGGGAGGGAAGCCCCAAAGGACCCACCCTTGGTCGCCTGCTCCCGGCCTGGGCTTGCGCCTCCTTTCCCACGCCCCCTCTGCCGGGCTGACAGGGCATCTTTAGGCCCACCTCTCCTCCTCATCCTGAAGCTGGTCCTGTGCCCACTTTCGGGGCCACACAGGCTCCCCTGGAAGGGGCTCCCGAGGTCTGTGGCCAGCCGAGCGTTGCCCAGCTTCTCTGGGGCTGTACTCACACCTGACCCCTTACCACGCCCTCCGGACCCTTCCCTGGACCCTGCCGTTGTCCCCTCAGGCCTCAGATGGGCCGGGCCACGAGCTGAGGGGCTGCTTATTCTGCCCCAGATGCAGCAGCAGCAGCTTCAGCGCATGGCGCAGCTGCAGCAGCAGGCTCTCCAGGCCCAGCCGCCCATCCAGCCGCCGCCGCCGCCGCCGCCCTCGCAGGCCCTGCCTCAGCAGCTGCAGCCGCCGCAGCACCACCAGGCCCCGCCGCAGCCCCCGCCGCAGGCCCAGGCGCAGCCGCAGCCTTTGGTGTCGCAGGCTCCGGCCCTCCCGGGGCAGATGCTGTACACCCAGCCGCAGCTGAAACTGGTGAGTAGTCGGTGTCAGGCGGCCGGGGCCCTTCTCCCGGTGTCCCCGGGCTGTGGATGGCAGGCCCTCTTCTGGCACCAGGACTCACCCTGCCACCCCCACGTGCCGCTCAGCAAAGGAACGTGCATCCCACCAGCTGCCACACCCCGTGGCAATGCCCCTCCTGCCAGGAGGCACCTTGTCTTCTAAGCAGCCTGGCTGATGTGGTGGAGGACAAGGGCCTCATAAGGTTGTGGGTGAGAAGGGGGATGGCAGCACCTGCATCCTCACTGTGTTGGAGGGCATGCCACCTGCCGGCCCACGGACCACTCGGAGTTCTGTTCTGAGCAGAGGTCGTGACCATGTTTTTGAGGAAGGCATACGATATTATCTTGTCATGTGAAGTGAGGTCGCTCAGTCATGTCCGACTCTTTGCAACCCCTTGGACTGTAGCCTACCAGGCTCCTCTGTCCATGTAATTTTCCAGGCAGTAGTACTGGAGTGGGTTGCCATTTCCTTCTCCAGCGGATCTTCCCGACCCAGGGATGGAACCCAGGTCTCCCGCGTTGTAGACAGGCGCTTTACCCTCTGAGCCACCAGGGAACTGCTTATCTTGCCGTGCATCTGTGCAAAAGCAGGCCCATGTCTGTAAACGGGGACAGCACGTGGAAGACAGTCTTGTTCCCAGCTGGGGACATTAGCCGTGTCAAGAGCCATTTTAACGTGTCTTGCGGCTCGCTTCTTGCTTTTTGTCCTTTGCTCTTTGCCCTGCACTGGGTGAGGTTGGGCAGAGCTGCACCGGAACCATGTGGTGGGTGACTGGCGGCCCCAAGGCGCAGGCTGCAGCGCTGGGGGTCCTGAGCAGGCTCCTGTCACCAGGAGCCTGCTGGCCTAGGTTCCCTCGAGGAGTCGGGGCTGCGGGCAGGGCTCTCATGGGCCGTCAGCACCCTGGGCTCGCCGCGGCAGCTGGTGGTGGTGGCCCATCAGGGCAGACATCTCGCTGGAGTCAGGGAGGCAGGGCTCAACTCTGCCAACTTGGAGCCAGGCTGATGTGGGCACTGCCGATGAGCCATGGGTCAGGGTCGGCTGGCAGCGGCCGCCAGCCAGGGAAGCGGCGGGAGCCCCTCCTCGGCTGGATGCGAGGGCGCCCCCCCCACCCCCGTCTGTGGCTGCAGGTCGCTGCTCCTTCCTCCGCAGGTCCGGCCCCCCATGGTGGTGCAGCAGCCACAGGTGCAGCCCCAGGCCCCGCCACAGACAGCAGTGCCCACAGCCCAGGCCTCGCAGATAGTGGGCTCCGGAGTCCAGGTGAGGGCCCCGCGCCGAGGCTCTGGGGGCGCCAGCCAGTGCCCGCCACCTGTGGACAGCGAGCTCCTGGCTGGATCGGGCCAGTCCTGGGGTCCTCGGGGCAGCTCCGCCTGGCGTGTCTGGGTTTGAGCTGCACAGGGCACGTGCCACGCCCACCCCGCGGTGCCCCAGGTCTTCCCTCTTGCCTCCTTCCCCAGTGTGTGATGGCGGCGGGGGTGGTGGGCGGCATGCTCTCCTCCCGCCTCAGCTCTGAGCACGGAGCCGGGAGCCATTGCTCCAGAGACCAGGAGGTGCCCAAGGATGGGGTGTCTGGCTCTGGAAGTCGGCCCTGACTTCCGGGACTCACCCCTGGGTGCCTACCTCCCGCACATCGATGTCGATGGACGGAAGGGCCTCCCGGCCTTGCCCAGTAGTGGCCACAGTCTCTGTCTGGGGTGGGAGGCCAGGCCTTCTCCACAGGCCCCCTCGCCCCCCAGCCTGTGTCCAGTCCTGGCCTTGGTTCTTCCTGTCCCCACCCACAGTGGCTTAGAAAGGCGTTGACTCAGAAGGTGTGCGGTGGTGACCCGCGGGCCCTCGGGCTTCCACCCGCCTGCGGCCATGTCAGCTGAGCACCGTGTCTGGGCAGGGATGCCGCGTGTCCCTTAGCGTTCAGCCTGGCCCTGTGGCTCGAGTCCGGGGGCCCGTGCCGATGGGGTTCCCACAGCCTTAGGAGGGGCTCTGTGGCCCCGAGTCCCCTTCTTGGCTCACCCACACATGGTCTCGTGTGAAGCAGGCCGCCCGCATCACCTCTGCAGCCAGGGCAAGAATGCGGCCCCCATGTCTGCGTCGGCCACCTTCCCTGCCGCCACTCTATCCTGGCCTCGTCCGCCGGCCTCCTGGGGCTCCCTGCTCTCAGGCTGCGCTCCGTTCCCCTTCCCAGCGGTCACACTGCCTTTGCTTCTGCTAGTCTGGTGCAGCCTGTGTGGCGCTTGGTTGCTTTGAGGGTGGCGTGGATTTGTGACCTCTGTCCTCAGCAGAGTGCAGAGAGCTGACGGCAGAGCCGAGGTGGGGACGTGGGGTGCAGCAGCGGGGAGGGGCGAGGTCGCCCTCCTCCGGCAGGGTTTGGAGTCCTGAGGACCAGCCTTCGGGGCAGGGGGCGTGCCCATGGCCTGCGTGCGCTGGAGGCCAGCCTGGGTGGCCACGCCCCAGAGGCCCAGGCTCCCATGTCTGCCCACGCGGTGGGGCGCTCGCAGGTCCCGGGACCTGGTGGGCTGGCCTCATTGCACGCTCGAGTCTAGCAGCAGTGGGTGTGAGAAGACCCCTGGGGGAAGTCTGCTTCCTCAGGCCTTTGCAGCCTGGGTGGCAGCGGACAAGTCTGACCCAACACTAGGAAGTCGGCGTGGGTGGAGGCGGTGGGGCCGAGGGGGCAGACCGGAAACGTGGGTGGAGAGCCCGCTTGGCGGCTTTTCTTCCCTCCTCACGTTTCAGCAGAAGTCAGGCTCTCCTGGACTCGGTCCTCAGGTCGGCGTCGCCGTTCGAGGCTGTGCGCCTTTCCTCTGGAGGCCGGCCTCAGTCCCCATCTGGTCTGGCGGGTTTTGCTGTTAGCAGTGGTGGGCGGTGCTTCTCGGAGTGACTCCGGGGCACTTGGGGCCTCGGTCCCGAAGCTGGGACCCGGGTGTCTGAGGACGACCGGGCACCCATCTGGACGCCTGGCTCCGGCTATAACTCCAGCGAGGAGAGTGTCCCGGGGCCGCGCACTAGGACACAGGCGCAACCCCGCCCCTCCACCAGCTCCGCCCCCTCCACCAGCTCCGCCCCCTCCACCAGCTCCGCCTCCAGCTCCGCCCCCTCCACCAGACCCGCCCCCTCCAGCTCCGCCCCCACCAGCTCCGCCTCCACCAGCTTTCCTCCAGGCTGCCTGGGCGGGCTTCGTTTCGTTTCATCCTAACGGTTTTGAGCACAAGCAGGCCCAGCTCTCCAGGGACCAGCCTAGGGGCCTCAGACCCCAGACTGAGGGATCGCATCAGGGCAAGCCAGGCCAGCCTTGATGCCTCCAGGGGAGCAGTTGACGAGGAGGGCGCTGTCAGCTCGTGCTGGGCCGCGGGGGGCCGCAGGAGGCTGCAGTTGTCCAGGGAAGTGTGGGCAGAGCCGGAGGGGCCTGGGCCAAGCCCTGCTGGGGGAGCAGGCGGGGAGGGTGGCCTCGGGCAGCCTGGTGGGATCCGGGCTCCTGTGAGCGCTCCTCCGTCTTCCCTGACTCAACTGAAAACAGCCACCAGGCAGAGTGGCCCTCACCCGGCATTTGCGGCACCGGGTGCAGAGTGCGGCGGGCGGTCTGGGGGGCGGCTGGGAACTGTCTCCAGGGAGACGCTCGGCACACAGGAGGTGGCCGCAGGGTGCCGGACACCCCGAGCGAAGCCAGCAGGGCCTGCGGAGGCGTCCCGTAAGGTAAGGGGCGAGGCTCTGCGCACTCTCTGCAGACTCTGCGCGAGGCACCTCTGGGGGCCTATTCCAGCGCCTGGTGAGCCAGCGTCTGCCCGGCTGGGACTAGCACCTCTCGTGTCTGGGCAGAAAGCGGTTTCCACATGCTCGCGTTCCTAGTTCTGGGCATGTGACCGCCTCCCTCTGTTCACAGACAGATGTGGCGGCATCCTAGTGGGAGAGTGGGGCGGGAACCTGCCACGTTTGCTCCACGAGGGCTGCAGGGAGTGGGTGACCCTGAGCGCTCCGCGCTCTCCCCTCGCGGCAGGGGTTGCTCGGCTGCCAGACCGCAGCTCTGGCGAGGGAGACGCAGGGCAACGGCATGGCACAGCCTCTGCGCTGCCCTGCTGCCCGGCTTGTTCTTGGGGCCCAAGGGGTCACGGAGGCTTTGAGAAGTCAGCCCACTCGCCACTGTGCTTGGTCCTCGCTGGCCTCCCCTGCCCACAGGCTCCCACACGCACGAGACAGGGGCCTGGCACGTCGTGTCCCCCACTCAGAAGTCTGTGCTAGCCCAGGGCCAGCAGTCCAGCCCTGCTGCCAGCGTGCGGGCCGCGAATGGTGGGGCGCACCACGTGGGTGTTTGAGAGGCGGCGGCAGAGGGGCCGAGGGGGTGCGCGGCGCGGCTCAGCAGGCGTGCCCTCCCGCAGGTCGGCCAGAGCGGCCTTGCGGCGCTGTCGTCGCCGTCGCCAGGCCAGCAGGTGCACACGCCGCAGTCGATGGCGCCTCCCCCGCAGCCGTCCCCGCAGCCCGGCCCGCCCAGCTCGCAGCCCAACTCCAACGTCAGGTAGGCCCGGCCGCGACCCGCCCCGCGCCGGCCCCCGCCCCGCCCGCGGCTCACCCAGCTCCTCTCTGCCAGCTCCGGCCCCGCCCCGTCCCCCAGCAGCTTCCTGCCCAGCCCCTCGCCACAGCCTTCTCAGAGCCCCGTGACGGCGCGCACCCCGCAGAACTTCAGCGTCCCCTCCCCAGGACCGCTGAACACCCCCGGTAAGTGGGGCGCGGGTCGGGCACAGCCACGCCCTCCCCGGGCGGGTCCGCGCTCACCAAGCGTGCCCCGCAGTGAACCCCAGCTCCGCCGTGAGCCCCGCCGGCCCCGGCCAGGCCGAGGAGCAGCAGTACCTGGAGAAGCTGAGGCAGCTGTCCAAGTACATCGAGCCTCTGCGCCGCATGATCAACAAGATCGACAAGAACGAAGGTGGGCCCCGGGCCAGTGGGCTGGGCCGGGCCGGGCCAGCGGGCTGGGCCGGGCCGGGCCGGCCGGGCCCCGTCTCAGGGTCCGCTGCTTCCCCAGACAGGAAGAAGGACCTGAGCAAGATGAAGAGCCTGCTGGACATCCTGACGGACCCCTCCAAGCGGTGAGCCTTGGCACCCAGCCTGCGGGGACAGGGCTGCTCCCACGCCCACAGAGGGCCCCACCCCGTGGCCCTCACGGCCTTCTTGCTGGCCTGGCCACCGACGTGCGGGTGGCCTTGGGCTGGAGACGGTCCCAGTGCCCACGTGTGTAAAAGGGGCGCTGAGCTCACAGGCACTGGCCGAGGGAGGGACCGGACCCTCTGAGAGGGGCTCGAAGGCAGGGCCACCCCCTCATGTCCCTTGCTTCTCCCACGGGCCATGGAGCTGTTGAGGCCAGAACTCGGCCAGTACCCCCTGCAGGTGGTCTGGCCTGAGGACGCTGCCCTCTCCTGGGGCCTTTGGCTCAGGCGAGGCCCCCTTCTGGAATGTCCTCCCTGTGCTGCTCACCTGGGCAGAACGCCGGGCACTGGGGGGTCCTGTGGGAGGTGGATGACTTCTGTGGCTTCTCAGCCGCTGTCGGGTGGAGGCAGGGGCCTGGCCTGCACCCTTCCTTGGCCTATCGTGGTGTGCCGGGTCCTGGGCGCAGGGCCGCCCTGCCTCAGACTCGGCCTGGGAACAGCACGTGGGCTGGCGGGCTCCTGGGAGTGGTGCCGGCGGCCCAGGCCCCAGCCCACTCCGTCCAGAGGAGGCCAGGCTGTCCGTGGCTGGGCAGAGACCTGGGAGCTCTTGGCTTCCTGCCCCTACCCGGAGGGCCAGCCCTGTCTTCCTCCCCCAGATGCCCTCTGAAGACGCTGCAGAAGTGTGAGATCGCCCTGGAGAAGCTCAAGAATGACATGGCGGTGGTGAGTGTGCTGTGTGCCTGCGCTGTTCCTGGGGTTGTGGGCATCCCTCCTGGCCAGGGCTCACCACGGCCTGACTACGAGCCAGAGCCTGCAGTCTGGGGGTGGGGGCCGCACCCAGTGCCGTGGGTGAGGTGAGAATGCGGGGGAGCCCCTGGCTGTGGCCTCGTGGTGTGCGGCTCTTGTGCCTCATGGGCCTGGCCGCCCTGCCTGTGGTGTGGAGCTTGTGGGGAAGCCGGGAAGGCTGGCTGGGTGGGGACAAGGGCCGGGGCCCACGAGTGGGCTGCTGACCCCGCCGTCCTGCCGCAGCCCACGCCCCCGCCGCCCCCAGTGCCCCCCACCAAGCAGCAGTATCTGTGCCAGCCGCTGCTGGACGCCGTCCTGGCCAACATCCGCTCGCCCGTCTTCAACCACTCCCTGTACCGCACATTCGTGCCGGCCATGACTGCCATCCACGGCCCGCCCATCACGTGCGTACCCGCGGGGCTTGGCGGGCGGCCGGGCCAGACCACGGCCTAGCCAGGGGGTCAGCACGGCTGCCTCCTCCAGGGCCCCGGTGGTGTCCACCAGGAAGCGGAAGTTTGAAGAGGACGAGCGGCAGAGCATCCCCAACGTGCTCCAGGGGGAGGTGGCGCGGCTGGACCCCAAGTTTCTGGTGAACTTAGACCCTTCGCACTGTAGTAACAGTGGCGCCGTCCACCTGATATGCAAGCTGGGTGAGTGCTGTGCCGGGGCTGGCGGGACCACCTGCCTGCCCAGCCCGGCCCTCCTGGGATCTGGGGGCTGGCCCTGAGCCTGCACGCTCTCATACCTCCCAAGCACAGAAGCCCCCTCCCTCCCGTCCAGCTGCAGCCCCATGCCTGAGGCGCTGAGGGAACGGGAAGCGCAAGAGCCCGTGCCTGGGCTCCGCACTGGCCTCTGCAGGGCCTCCAGGCCTGGTGGGCACTGCTGGCTCACAGGCGGCGCCTCGTGTATTGCAGATGACAAGGACCTCCCCAGCGTGCCACCGCTGGAGCTCAGCGTACCCGCCGACTACCCCGCCCAGAGCCCACTGTGGATCAACCGGCAGTGGCAGTACGGTGGGTGACTGAGGGGCAGGCACCCGGCGTTCCTCCGCAAGCCCCTGCCCTCCTGAGGCCCTCCTGCCCTCTCGGTTGGTGGACAGAGCAGGTGGCCGTGCAGGCCCACGGGGAGGGGAGACTCCCTGCCCACCGCACCCCAGCAGTCCTGAACAGCCGGCTCAGGGCCCCTGTGGGCCTCTGTGAGGCTCCTGGGGACCCATCTGGGGGACAGGCCCCGAGAGCGCCCCACTGGTGAAGACGTTCCTCCCCAGGCTCAGGGTTGGCCTGTAGAGGACCAGGCCCTGAGGGCAATCCCCAGTCCAGCTGTCCGCCGGCACGTGGGAGCTGGCACCCAGGCCCCAGGCGGGGAGGGCAGGGGGCCTGGCGGAGGCTCACGGCCGCCCTTCTCTGCAGACGCCAACCCCTTCCTGCAGTCGGTGCGCCAGTGCATGGCCTCACGGCTGCTGCGGCTCCCTGACAAGCACTCGGTCACAGCGCTGCTCGACACCTGGGCCCAGAGCGTCCACCAGGCCTGCCTCTCCGCCGCTTAGCCGTGCCGCCGCCGCACGTCCGGCTTCCGCCCTCCAGGGGCCGCGGGGCAGCCGGCAGCCTCCTGGGCCCCGTGTCGGACGTTCCTCGATGCTGGCTTCCTTAGAGAGCCCGGACCTCGGTTAGCTCTTCTGTTTTCCCTCCGCCTCGGGACCAGCTACATGCTTCCTCGCGAGGAGCAGCCCCAGCCACACCCCAGCCCTGCGCTCGTGGGCTGCTGTCCCCGGCAGGGCCCGTATCTACTTGGCACCGTGGGGTCCTGCGTGAGCCTCGTGTGTGTGCCGGAAAGCCTTCTGCCGTTTCCTGGGGGGCGTGCAGGACATAGGAGACCCTGAAGACGCACGCAGAGCTCCCTGACCACAGTCCGGGTTCAGGGCGTGCCGCGGGTTCACAGGGTCGGGCGCTCGCTGTAGGGCCCCGCCACCACCGGGGCCTCACACCTCGCCACCCTCCTCCCGCCAGGCCTGGAGCCCGCTCAGGTCAGGACGCTGTCCTCAGACCCGGCGTTCTGAGAGCCTGAGGGCTCCTGCCGGGGCGCTGGCCAGCTGGCCCTCTGCTGATGAGGCTCCCCCTTTTTGTATGTGCATCACCGTGTCTTCTGTGGTTCTTATAATAAATTTATTATTCCTGTGTTTGTCATGGATTTATCACTGTGTCCCCCTCCCTCCCCCCATGAGTCCGGGCCACTCCGTCCAGTGAGGGGCGCTGTTGGGGTGGAGTGAGGTCCCGGACTGTGGGGGGGGACGCCCAGACTCCTTGGGGCTGGGAGGACTGTCCTGCCAGGCAGGGGTCCGAGCCGAATCTGTCACTCTGCCAGACGAGGGTGTCCTGCGGCCATCACCAGGCGGGCCAGCATCTCGGGGAGGACCTTGCCCCGCAGCCATATGCCCGGCCCTTGGTGGAGGAAGGTGAGCCGGGCAGGGCCGCTCACCAGCTGTGTGTGCCAGTGGGTGCAGGACGGTGTCGCGCGGGTGCCTGGCAGGCAGCCCCCTGCACTCAGGGAGGAGCATGCAGGCCGTGCCTGCGCTTGTTTTCTTCCAGGGCAGCCGCCGGGTCCGGCAGGCGCGGTGACTCCTGGCAGGCCCTCACGCCGCCAGGCGCAGAGCAGGGGTGAGGGACGAGGCTCGCGACTGGGAGAAACGAGATTTATTTCCTTTGACAGGTAGGCTCACGCTTATTCCATGACACGTGCGTGAGAACGCAGCATAGCAAAATACTAGGAGGAAATAAACAGCTCCCAGCCCCGAGACCACGCGCGGCGTCCGCCACGGGCCTGGTTGGTCGGAAGCTGGCTTGGCTTACGTGGGGCACAGTCCCACAGGGTGGCTGGGCCTGGTGCTCAGAGCACCGAGCGGTGCAGCCGCCGGCCCTGCACCGCCTGCAACCGCCGCTGCCGCTCTGCGAAGCTGGTCTTCAGGCTCTGCTTCAGTGCCGGCAGGATGGCACGCTCCGCCACGGGCGCCCGGCTCAGGATCAGGCTGGGGGGCAGCGGGGGTCACCGCAGGCGCCCTCCCCGCCCCACAGCCCCTCGGCACAGAGGCTGCCCGCCTCCCATCCCGGCAGGACTCACCATTTCTTAGAGATGCCCTTGGCGGTGACCTTGGGGAGCTGCGTGGCCCCTAAGTGCAGGGCCTCCTGGTCTCTGGAGAAGGGAGTCGGCCGTCAGCCCCAGATGAGTGGGCCCAGCCACACCCCTGCAGCCTCCCGGAGCACCTACCGGGGGGAGCTGGGCCCAGCCTCCTCAGGGCCAGCCCTGGGCCTCTGGCTTCCTTCCAGGAGCGACTTGAGGTGCTGCAGCTGAAGGCAGGGAGGAGAGGCGCACTGGCTGGGGCGGTGGGGCCCTGGGGCACCCCCCCTACCCTCTCCTCTCCCCCACCGCCCGTTCTCCCTCCCACCCTACCTCCTGTGCCTGCAGGAGGTTGGCGTTCCACAGCTGCCGGATCATGACCTCACACTGCTGCAGCGTGGCAGGTTTGCGCAGGTGCGGGGGCAGGCCCACCGAGGGGGTCACCCCTGGCACCTGCCTTCCCTTGTGCTGGCTGCCCACCGCCCAGGGGGGCACTGCGTTAGCGCTGTCTGCTTCTCTGTCCCTGAAAACAGTCACGAGAGCCGCCAGGGTCGGGGGTGGGGGTGGGGGCAGCCTACATGGGCGGTCTCACCAGCTCTCAGGGTGGCACTTCCTCCAGAGTGGGGAGAGGGCCTCTCCGCAGCCTGGCTCCCTTCTGTGCCCGGCCCACCCCTTCCTCCTCTCACAGCACACACTAAGGGGTGGGTGTGATCGAGCTGCCCGGGGTCCAGGGTGGGGTGCCCACAGGCTGCAGAGAAGCAGGGGCGGCCCACTGGCCCAGCAGACTGCAGGCGAGTCCCGGGGTGACCCTGCCCTGGTGTGCCGACCCTGTGCCCTCCAGAGCCCAGCATGGTTCCTGGGGGAGTCCCAACCAGACTCGGGGTTCTCTGGGCGAAAAGCAAGCTAATGTGGAGGCCTGGATGCTTTGCGTCTGTGTTTGAAAGCATGCTTCAAGGGCTGCTGCCTGCCCCTCCTGCAGATTCAGGCCAGTTCAGGGGGCCTGCTGGATCCCGGGGAGGGGAAAAGGCAGTGCCCACCGGGTGGGCCAGCCCAGCCTTCAGGAGCCTGCTTCCCGCTGGAGACCGTTTGAAAGGGCTACGCGTGAGCCTGCTGAGCACACCGCCCCGCGGGCGCAGGGAGCCTTACTTGACAGGCCCCTGCACCCCGAGGGCCTTGTCCACCCTGTCGCCGTGAAGCAGGGAGGCCACCGAGGTCTCCTCCTCCAGGTCCGCCTTCTGGGGGCCTTCAGCTTTCCAGTCTGGCTTCTTAGAGGACCCGGGCTGGGGCCTTGCCTTGCCCTGAGAGCTGGCTGCAGGTCAGACCCAGACGGGGCCTTGTCACCAGGCGTCAGTGGGCCACGTGCGCCCGTGGGGCCCGGCCTGCTCCTCGTAAAGGGCACAGGGGAGCATCCTCCCTCTGGGTGGGGTGCTGGGAGGCACAGAGGCAGGGCAGATCAAAGCCCGTGGGAGTCTGAATGTCCTGAAGGGGCCACAATGCTGAAGGCTGGCTGCCCCAGCAGCTGAAGCGGGGAGAGCCCCACACGCCCTGCAGAGTGCTCCTGCGGGCCTCGGCAGAGCTTGGGGCCGGGGGGGTTGGCCAGCAGCCGTTCCCTGACTCTGAACCCCATTTTGGGCAAAATGAAAGTGAAGGCGAGATCTGGGCCCAGCCCGAACAAAGCCTGGAGTGTCAGAGGCACCGTCGGGCAGGGCGGTTCTCGAGGCCCTCACTTGACTGCGTCGGGGCCCCCACCTGCGTCCTGCCTGCTCTGAGGGCTGAGCTGAGCAGGCGGAGGACCCCAGGGCTCCTGGGTCACACGCTGTCACCTTGCACCCCACACCAACGGTCTTCCCTCCAGCCAGCCCGCTGACCTGTTCCCTGGCCTCAGCTCCCTCCTGGGGCTTCAGCTCACAGGCTCCTGGGGACCCTCCTGGGTCCCTTCAGCGTCTCCTCGACCCCCGAGTCCATGGGGCCCAGCTGAGGTGCCCCCTGAGGACCACCGTGGGCGCTCGGCGTGCTGCTCAGCAGCCCACGCCCGCATCAGGCCTGCGGCACCCGAGGGGCCCTGCTCTACCCCGACCCCGAGCAGAGAGGTGCCAGCCCACTCACCGGACACTGTGTTGTTCGAGACGGACTTGTTGGACTGAAGGCTGGAGCTCGACGTGCTGCCTGTGGGGTGCGTGGGGTCAGCCCACGGTGGCAGGGCCACGCTCCCGTCCCGCCCATTCCTGTGCCCCCTCCACACACGAGCGAGGCTGCCCCAGACCCTGCCAGTCCCGGAGGGAGCCATGGAAGGGGGCTGCGGGTGGAACCGGGGTCCTGGGTGGGAGCATGGCCTCTCCCCAGGTCCCCTCGGCCCCAGCACTGCGTGCCCACATCAGCGTTTGGCGGCTGTGGGGCCCCGCCAGAGAAGGGTCCCCGCCACCCCATCCTCTGCATGCCTCCCAGGAAGAGCGCCCTGAGGGCCTTCGAGGCTGGCACCGCTCACCACTCAGACCACCTCCCAGTGTAGACCTGGCCTCAGCAGTGGGAGGGGAGGGGGCCCTGGGTGAGGCTGGGGGACAGGCAAGGTCAGCGGGCTGCAGATGAGGCGTGGGTAGTTGCCGTGGAGACAGTGGGGCGGCCCGAGTTCTCAGGGACCAGAGCTGGGGATGTGCTGGGCCGGCCCGTGTTTCAGGGGACCAACGTCTGGGGCCGCAGTGCAGGTGGACGAGCCTCTGGGAGAGCGAGGGGGCCGAGGGCCCTTCTGTCCACGGCCCCTGCTGTGCTGGGAGGCTGGGAGCCGTCCCCCTGGGCTAATCGGGGGCTGCTCTTGAGGGCAGTCGCTTTGCACAAGGCACCCGTGGGCCTCAGCCTTACCCTTCTGCGGCTTCTGGTTCATGATGAGCTTGTAGTGGAGATCTGAAAGCAAGCATGGGCTCTGCTCGGGGCCACTCTGAGAGACACGGCTTGGCTGCCCCTGGCCCAGGCTTCCCTGCTGAGGCCCTGAGGAGAGGGTGCCCTGTGGACCCAGCCACGGCACCCTCGGGTGGACTCAGGGTGCCCCTGGATGCTCCCTGAGCCAGAGCCCCTCCCTGCATCCGTGACCTCTGCGGGGCGCCATCTGCCGGGTGGGCCCAAGCTCCGGGGGGACAGCGAGTCAGGAGGTCCCAGGGGGCAGGGACCATCTGGGTGTGCTTGGCTTGGGAAAATCCATCGACCTGCCTGCGCGGACTCGGGGCGGGGGAGTGGGGGGCGATGTGTCACTTCGACAAAAGTTTTTCAAAGGGGGCGGCCGGGTTTCCGTTGCGGGAGGTGTGGGGGGCTCGGGGCCTGGGTGGCGGAGTCCCGCGAGGCCGCCGCCCACCTCACCCTTGTTCTCCCGCTTCAGATGCTCGATCTCCTCGTGGAGCTTGACCAGCGTCTCCGAGTGCTGCTGCTGCAGAAACTGCACGCTCTTCTCCAGGTCCAGCGCCCGCTTCTGAGCCTCGCTGAGCCCGAGCGACGCGCCGAGCTGCCCGGGCTGGGGCGCCGCCGGCGGGCGCGGGCGCGGGCGCGACGTGCCCCGGGAGCCCGGGAGCCCCGAGCTGCGGGGCCGCTGCCCGGCCGCCCCCGCCGCCGCGCTCATGGAGCCGC
>SJYG01000399.1:1427119-1469628 GCA_006410535.1 Litocranius walleri | reverse complement strand
CCACGGGGCGGGGGGTGGGGGGGTGGGTAGACAGAACGCGCGCGGCCAGTACTTGGTGGGCGTGGAGGGCCTGGAGGCTGGGGTGAGCGGGGCTGTGGAGGGCGCTGCAGACGCTGAGCCGGTAGTGCAGGACCTCCAGCTGGGCACGGAGAAGCCGGCGGGCGGGGAGGGAGAGAGAGACAGTGAGAAGGAGCCCCGCAGCCACGACAGACAACAGACAGCAAGAGCACACGTCAGGGAGAGCCCGCGCCACGCAGCAGGCCCCGCGGCCTCAGGCCGGGCACCAGGCACCGCTCGGCCCCGGTGGCAGAGGCAGGCCCGAGGGTCCCTGGGGCTCCGTGGTCCACCCGCCCCCCACGCCACGGCAGCTCGTGGGTGTGGCCCAGGGGGCCAGGGCCCCTCCTGGGACACGCCGCTGCCACCGGGGCCCAAAGGCCCAGGCCCCAAACGTAAATGTGAGAAGCCAGTTCTAGACCAAGGCCTCTCCGCCCAGAAGAGAAGACTGAGCAGTTTACGGGACTTCCTGGGCTGTGCCGAAGAGATTCATCAGCACATAACGTGATCACTTCCCAGACAATTCCTAGGTGCTGTGACACCAATGGGAGCCCCAACCTGGAAGCTGTCTGCATGGGCTGGTCCCCGAGGGGCTCCAGCGGCACGCCACCCGCCAGGCCCATCCTGGACTCCCACCTGGAGACCAGCCGCGACCTCGCCAGGCCCGCAGACACACAGCCTCCCGTCAGTTCCACGGCTGTGGCCACACACACCCAGAGGCCTGGATCCGAGGTGGGGCAGTGAGGCTGGCCCAAGGTCTGCCCCCTGTGGCAGCCAGAGCCGCCCCGCACACGGCTGCCCCTTGGGTGCCATGCTTCACCCAGGGGACATGCCAGACGGCAGGAGACGACTCGGCCACACTCCAGCAAGGAGCTGGGGAGTCTGGGGACCCCGCGGGCCCACAGCCTGCAGGAGCTCCAGAACAGCGGCCCCAGGGCCTCTGGGGCCGGCTACCCCCACAGCCTGCCTCCTCACGTGTTATTCTCCTGCTCCAACAGGTGGCAAACGTCAGAAGGTTCCTGGGCAACTGGCTGGGCCTTCCCACTGCCCCCAGCCCCAGTCCCCGGGAGGAGGGCTAGGCCCCCAGCTGACAGGTGGCCCAGAGCAGTGCCTAAAGACAGACGGGGGCAAGCTCCCGGGCTCCTGGCAGAAGCGGGCGGGGGAAGGGGGGCGGTGGATGGGAGGCCCAGGGTGGAGCCTGCCCCACTCGGCCCTCCCACTCCTGGGGCGCCCTGTAGAGCAAACCCCTGGGGACGGCAGAGGCCGAGGGGCTGGGGGGCCAAGGACCGTGCTGCAGCAAGGGCGGGGGCCTGTGGTGGAGCCCCCTCAACCCTGTCCCCGACCCGCCTGGGGGCCGCAAGCCTCCACACACACAGGCGGCCCGGCAAGGGAGGGGGCCGCCCCGGGAGAGCGGGGCGCAAGCCGCCCGCCACCCAGCACCCAGGGAGGCCAGCCCACAACCAGCCCTGAGGCTGCGGCGCTGCGCAAGCAGCCACAGCAGTGTGTACCTTGGCGTGAGGGGACTGCATCTTCTGGTACATCTCCAGAGAGTAATGATGGAGCCACATTTCCACAAACACCTGCGAGAGAGCATAGGCAGGTCAGCAGGCCCCCGGTGAGGGCTCCGGACCACTTAGTGATGGAGCGCACAAGCTTTCCACGAAGGCTGCCGGGAGAGCAGGACCCCACTGCGCACGGCACAGTCGGACCCTCACTCAACCCGTAAACGAGAAACAACGCACAGTGGGTCCAAGACCGGAAACAGGAGGCGGACCCGCAGCCCTCAGCATCTCACAGCGCTGGGCTCCACGCTGACCTCCTACATGTGACTCCAACAGCTCAGGCAGCAGAAGGGGAAACTGAAAGCCCTCCTGGGACTTCCTTGCCGCCTGCAGTTAAGAATCCGCCTGCCCACGCGAGGGACACAGGCCCAGTCCCTGGTCCGGGAGGACCCCACGTACCATGGGGCACCTGAGCCACACGTGCCAAGCCCGTGCACCGAGATCCGGCTCCCCTGCGAGAGAAGCCACGGCGGCGACAGGCCCGCACGCCACAGCCGGGCAGCGGCCCCGCGGCCAGCAACGAGGGCCCAGCACGGCCGGCGAGGGAAACTTCAGTGAGTGCTAATTAAAAACTATCTTCTGTGCGTCAAAAGGCACGACGTGCAGACTAAAGCGGCAGCTCACAGGACGGGGAAAGGCCGGCCAGCCGTCTCAGGAAGGGCCACACTCGGGCTATACAGAGGCCACTGGGGAGCCAGCAACAGCAACGCAACTCAAAGCCAGGCAAAGCACTCAAGCAAACGCTCTTCCAAGACACACACGAGGCCAACGAGGACGAGAAAGGCTGAACAGGCCAGTCACCACGACTAGGACACAGCAGAGCGTCCTGAGGACGTGGGGCAACTGGAGCCCGAGCGCCCTGCCGGGGGCGAGGAAAATCGGCCCAGCCACCGTGGAGAACAGCGTGGCAGGCCTCAAAAGCCCCGCAAAGGGCCAGGCTCAGGAGGACAGTCACAGCAGCCAGAAAGGGAGGCAGCCCACGCGTCTGTCAGAGGGACAGACACGGCACACGGCCACACGCGCAGCAGGGCTGCAGAGGGAAGAGGCCCGCAGCCTCTGCACAGATGGGCCTGCGGCACCTGCTAAGGGAGGCGGGGCCAGCAAGCCAGAGGCGCTGCTGATGCCCAGCAGAGGCGCGGGCGGGGGGCCCGTCACGGAGCCAAGCGGGACGTAGGTGCAGGGCTGGCGGGGCGCGGAGGGACTGCTGTCTGATGACAGAGGCTGGGTCCCATGGGTGGAAGGTTCTGGAAACTCGTTACGATACTGCAAACACCCTAACACTCTGTGACTATTGCCTTAAAACATTTCAGACTTACGCTCTCTGTTACGCGTATTTCACCATGTTCCAAAAAACCCCAGAACCCCACTGCAGCCACGTTCCAGGTTCTGAACAAGCTGGCTGTGGTGACGCCACAGCCCCGGAGTCCAGCTGCAGGGCCAGCAGGCTCTCCGGGGCCGGCTCAGGGCACAGTCGCGGCGCTGCCTGCCACCCACACAGGGGCCCTGCAGGGAGGGGGCCTGCTGACCAAGGGGAGGCCCTGTGCCTCAGCGCCTGAGACACGCGGGTGGCCAGAGAGCGGGAGCCCAGCCACGGGAACGGAGGCCGGAGAGCCCTCGTGTCACCAGGAGAGGAGGCTGAAGCTCCATGGACGGAGTAGGGGAAAACCTGCCAGCGCTACAGGCAACAGTGGGCAGACGCCATCCCGGTGGCAACATCCCCTGCCAGGGGCAGCCTCCCGGCCCTGCCTGCGGGATGGGTGGCGCCCGGCACCGGACCGGCTCCTGCAGGCGGCTGTGCTCACCTGGAGCAGCGTCTCCGACCGCCAGATCTCGTGGGAGGCGGGGTCCGCGTTCACCGACGTCTGGTGGGAGACGTGCCGCTTCAGAAGGCTGGTGTGGTGCAAGCCATAGGACGCGAAGGGCACGGCCGGCGTCCTGGGGGCAGGCAGACAGAAAGCACGTCAAGGGACAGGGGACGGGCCACCCGGGCAGGGGCAGGCCCAGCCGAGCCACTGGGCATGAATACAGGGTAGGAGGCTACCTTCAGGGCCACCCCGAGCAGCGAGGCAGGAAGACCGGAGGAGCGACAGCTGGCACTGCCCATCCACAACGGGCCTGGCCGAGGACCGCAAGGGATGCAGACGCCACGCACTAGATCCCCCAGGTCCATTACCTGAGACCCAGGTACTTATTCACCTTCCCGAGAGGCGGGCTGTGTCATCCCTCAGCCCGGCCAGCGTCTGACCGCGGGGGACACCTCGTCAGGGTCAGGACCCTCTGGACGACGGGGAGACAGCCCCAAGCGGGAGGCAGGGGGCTGGTGAAGCATGAGGTGGGTGTGGGGCTGGGCTGGCGGGCCCTGCGCTGCAGGAAGGCCGAGGAGACCACGGCCTTCGGAACACTCGAGAGGTAAGATGTGACAGCCACGTGTCTTGTAACTTGTCCAGATAGCTCAGGAAAATGCGCCAGATTCACAAAATAAAACAGCCCAGAAACCAGGCGGGTGCGGCCTATAAAAGCACACGCAGCAGCCTGCAAAGCCTGAAATTATGCCTTAGAAGGAGAAGCCGAATCCGGCCCAGAAGTCCAGCTGGCAGCTGAAGCCTGTCTGGGGCTGTGAATGCCCCCCCAGCCCCCGATCCATGGCCCCACCTTGTCCTGTCCTGTCCTCCGGGCCCCTGCTGCTCAAGTGCAGGGTGATCCAGCACGTGCCAGAGGATGGGGGGTGCGGGGGGACTCCGCAGGAGAGCCTGCAGCCCGAGGCCCAGGGCAGGGCCCGCACCCGCGTCTCTGCCCCAGCATCCGGCTCAGCAGAGGCCACAGCCCAGCATGCCCCGCCGTCCTTCACAGCCAGAACCATCGGCCGTCCCCAGGTCCGAGTCCCTCGCCAGCTGCTCACCGCCTGGCCTAGGCTCGCGTGCCCCGTGGGGAGAGGGCGGCCACAGGCGGAACACAGCCCGGGCCCGTTCCTGAGACCAAAGAACCTGCCACTTCAGAGAAGCCCAGGCCAGGGCAGCTGGGCCATGGAGCTTCAGGCCACAAGAACGTGGACAAGGCTAAGCGCTCTGCACGCAGGGCAACACCACCGTCCCAAGGGCAGCGCGCCGCCAGGAGGAAGCGGCACCTCGGGCATGGGCCGGAAGCCTCACCTGGGAGCCGGTGAGGGGCTGGGCCCCCCTGGGCTGGAGAGCGGGGGCAGCACGCTTCCTTCCGTGGGCAGGAACCACGCCAGGTACCTATCCACCAGGATGAAGTAGGCGCAGTCGGAGGTGCGGACGTGGAGGGCCCCAGGGGGCGGCTGCAAGCAGAGCCCCGTGAGCGCGGCCGTGGACTCCGCCCCCGGCAGCTGCCCCTGCCTGGAAGGCACTCCTTGCGGGAAGCCCCCTGGACCAGCACTTGGGGCGCCCGCCTGCCCAGCCCGTCACCCTCACTCGGGGAGGGCAGCCTGAAGGGCGAAGGCTGCAAGCACAGCGGGGACAGGAGGTGGCCAGCCCAGCCTGCCTGGACAGGAGCCCTGGGCACCCCCACCCCGCCCCAGGCGGCTTCAGCCCTCCTCACCTTCTGAGCGACTAGGCTCAAAGCGAAGAAGAACATGTAGTACTCGAAGGGGTCTGCGGGTGCGTCAAGGGGCAAACGGCAAGGCGGCAACCCCCCCCCAGCCTGTGCCGGCTCCCCCCACCCCGCCTCCCACAGCTGACAGAGGATACTGAGGGCCAGGCACAGGCCGAGGCCCCCGGTGGGGGGCAGCTGCACCTTGTTGTGGTACAGGGGGCTGTCGGGAAGCACACGCTCCTGGATGGACGCCTTCACAGGCCCCTGCAGACACAGGGGCGGCCTGGAGAGCCCAGCCCTGAGCCCGCCTGGGGAAGCTCACTGACCCCTGCCCGTCGAGCGCTCTCCCCACGTCCCCCCCAAGCCCGCCGCAGCAGGGCGCATCTTGGCCCAGCCAGGCACACGATGGATCCCATCTGCTGTGCTTGTGAGCCCCGTGAGCAAGCCTGCCTTTAACTCGCCCCACAGAACTGCAGACTCAGTGAGACAACGCCTCTGGGCACGTGCCCTGGCACTCAGCTGGAGGCCACTGGGCCTGCCCACCGCAAGGTTCAGATCACCTCTGGGAAAAGAGCAACTGGTGAAGTTCCAACGTGTGAGGCCTCCTGGGCTAGATGCCAGGGTGCTCTGGCCACCGTCCCAACCCCTCGGGCCCATCCGCTGCCAGCACCGTGGCCATGAGCCCACCTCCACCACCGCAGCTTACTTACAGGCAGGTAGGAGACAGGAAAATCAAACTTATAGTCTTCGGCCTGAAGCTTATACACCAGTTTCATCATTGGGCCTCTGACGCAAACGACAGGAGGAGGAAAGTGAACGGCAAACCAGACAGGACTCCCAGAGAACGCCTGGCCCCGCGTGGGCGGGGCGACCTACCCAGGGTCCAGGAACTCCAGGGCCACGCTGTGCTCCACGGGGCTCACGCGGCCCTGCAAGCAGCGCAGGCTCCACCCAGGCAGGGCGCCGTCCAGGCTGCCGAAGATGCTCTCGACCAGCCACGGGAAGATGCTGTGCAGCTCCTGCAGGGGCGGACACTCAGAGCAGGCTCTCCAGGCGGCCCTGCCCGCCTCCCCGCCGGGCCTGCACCCAGGGCCCACGCCCCGGCCCGGGGCAGCCATGGCGACGTGGCTGCTGCATGCCTGGCTCTACTCGGCACGGCGGACCTCTGTGCTGGACACGGCTCGGGCAGGCGCGGGGAGGGACGCCAGGCCTCCTTCTGCCCCGCGCTGGCAGCGCTGCCCATGTAACAACCATAACTGCCTCCAGACACGGCCTAAGGCGCCTGTGGACCCGCAGCTGAGAGACCCCCCACCCGCGTGCCCTTGTGCTCACACGCCACAGACGTGAGTCACACCTGGGGTCAGGCCTCCGCAGGGAGCGCTCGGAGGCGCGAGGGGGGCTTGTGGACCCTCCTCTGGGGGCACGTGGGACAAGTCCCCATAAAAGACAGCGGAGCCTTACCTTTGCTGGAAAGTCCTCGATGACTTTCACCAAGTCCTGGCAGCGCTGTGCAAAGGGCTTGTTTATGGAGTCGGCTTTCAGGCTGGCCTAGGAGACAGAGCCAACCAGAACACGGTGAGCACCCTGCCGGAAGTCAGACCGCAAGTCCCAGTGACAGGCAGGTGTCAGACACGGAAGGCCCGCGTCATCCCGAACAGAGAACAGAAGGCCAGCGGGAAAGGCCAGGCTTCACCCGGGGGACGCAAGGCCCCGGCCATCTCCACACAAGGGTGGGGTCCACAGCATCTCGGTCAGAGGCGAGACCCCACTGCGCAGGATGGGGCTGGATCTGCTGGCTTTCGGGCGGCACCAGGAAGACCCTGCTCCCAGGTCAACATCCACAGGAAGGCCGAGGCCTGGCACCCCAGCAGAGCAGGGTCCTTCTGACTGTCACCAACAGCAGTGAGGGCAGAACACCTCGCCTTCACGTAGGGATTTACGAAATGTGAAGATGCAGGCGTCCATTCCTCATCCTTGCCCGCCCCAGCCAGGGAAACTGGGGAACAGACATGTCTATGACCCCCTCTTGTAAATGAGAAAACTGGGGCTCAGTGGCTGCATAAACCAGCACACACCAGAAGAGGGCAGACTCGCCCCAAAAAGCACGCGCTGCCGAGCTCTCCAGTCCCTCTGCTACGGAACCCCTCTCCTGCGGGCCCTCAGCGGGCAGCGGGCACTTACCAGCAGGAAGCTGGGCTGCGGCAGGTGGGGGAACGCCATGGCAGCCTGCCTCACAGGGTCCGGAGCGGCCGTCTTAGGGGACCACTGTGGGGACAGAGATGGAACCTCAGCGCCGAGGTTATCGCAGCACTTCACAGAGCCCAAGCAAGGCCCGCGCTCTGCAGAGGCTGCGCACGTGCAGCCTAGGGGCCAGCTCCAGAGCCAGGACCGCGGGGCGAGCCTGTGGTAGAGCAGGGCACCAGCCACGTGCCAGGCCTGGTTCTGGCGGCTCAGCATCCATTCCTCACTGACTCCTCAGGGGCAGGCAGGCAGGATGCTAAGGCCAGCCCTGCCACAGTCCCGTCTCCGGTTGTTCAAATGCTCTTCGAAAGGGGTTTTACAGACAGGTTAAAGTCTCAAGCGTGAGAACTGTAAGATTCAGAGTAGTCCTGGCTACCAGGCAGCAAGGAAATAGGGACCTTGGTTCCACCCTGCAAAGAGCCCGACCTGCTGGCAACCTGCGTAACCCTGGAAGCAGGTTCTTCCTGCGCTTCCAGATGAGAGCAGAGCCAGCCAGCACCTTGAAGTCAGCCTTGAGACACCCTCTGCTGAGCCAGCCGGGCCCTGTGTCCTCAAACACAACCATGAGGTGCCAGCAGATGCAGTTTTAAGCCGCAAAGCCTGCTAAGCAAGAATAGAAGGCGCACCCTCATGGCGACCGGCGGGAGGAGGCGAGTGCTGAGGGGAATGGAGGCACAGCCAGGACAGAGGGCCCCCCGCCTCCCCACTGCTCTCCAGAGAACGGCGGGCGCGCCTGCTCTGTCCTGCCTGTGCCCTCTGAGCAGAGAGCAGGGAGGCGACGAACACACTTCGCCAGCAGAGCCTCTGAATGCCACTAGAAACTCAGGAGCAGCTAACCAGACTCCCCTCCCTGTGCCTGCAGGGCAGAACCCAGAAACATGCAGACTGGGCAGAGCCAGAGCCTCCGTGTCCCTTGACGGCACTCCTGGCACAGCTTTGCCCGCGGCTGAGCAACAATGCTGAGGAGGCGGCTGGTGGGCAGACCACGTGCATGGAGAAGCCGGGTGGGCATCTCTGCCACTGGGCATTACGAACACCTCCCCGAGACCAAGGGTACTGGACCCCCCGCCCCCAGCACATGGCCCCCAGCCCTGTCTGTAGGAAAGCTGAAGTCTGCCCGGCCCCCTTGCGTCACAAAACACCCGGCACAGGCAGCTGACGGTTAGTGAAGTCTGATGCACACTCTTGGGTTGTTTACAGACGCTCCAACTGCCAGCAGAAGGGAAGAGCCAGCTGCGTGATGACGGCACTGCGGCCACGACGCAAGGCGTTCCGTCCACAGCCAGCAGTTCCAAGAACCGGCCTCGAGACAACGGGTCGGACGCTGCTGTTCATGATGACCTACGTCTCTGTGGGCATCAGAATAACTGTAGCTTGCTCTGCCTGTAAATATGAACAGGCTAAAATTGTTGGATGGACGCCTTCACAGGCCCCTGCAGACACAGGGGCGGCCTGGAGAGCCCAGCCCTGAGCCCGCCTGGGGAAGCTCACTGACCCCTGCCCGTCGAGCGCTCTCCCCACGTCCCCCCCAAGCCCGCCGCAGCAGGGCGCATCTTGGCCCAGCCAGGCACACGATGGATCCCATCTGCTGTGCTTGTGAGCCCCGTGAGCAAGCCTGCCTTTAACTCGCCCCACAGAACTGCAGACTCAGTGAGACAACGCCTCTGGGCACGTGCCCTGGCACTCAGCTGGAGGCCACTGGGCCTGCCCACCGCAAGGTTCAGATCACCTCTGGGAAAAGAGCAACTGGTGAAGTTCCAACGTGTGAGGCCTCCTGGGCTAGATGCCAGGGTGCTCTGGCCACCGTCCCAACCCCTCGGGCCCATCCGCTGCCAGCACCGTGGCCATGAGCCCACCTCCACCACCGCAGCTTACTTACAGGCAGGTAGGAGACAGGAAAATCAAACTTATAGTCTTCGGCCTGAAGCTTATACACCAGTTTCATCATTGGGCCTCTGACGCAAACGACAGGAGGAGGAAAGTGAACGGCAAACCAGACAGGACTCCCAGAGAACGCCTGGCCCCGCGTGGGCGGGGCGACCTACCCAGGGTCCAGGAACTCCAGGGCCACGCTGTGCTCCACGGGGCTCACGCGGCCCTGCAAGCAGCGCAGGCTCCACCCAGGCAGGGCGCCGTCCAGGCTGCCGAAGATGCTCTCGACCAGCCACGGGAAGATGCTGTGCAGCTCCTGCAGGGGCGGACACTCAGAGCAGGCTCTCCAGGCGGCCCTGCCCGCCTCCCCGCCGGGCCTGCACCCAGGGCCCACGCCCCGGCCCGGGGCAGCCATGGCGACGTGGCTGCTGCATGCCTGGCTCTACTCGGCACGGCGGACCTCTGTGCTGGACACGGCTCGGGCAGGCGCGGGGAGGGACGCCAGGCCTCCTTCTGCCCCGCGCTGGCAGCGCTGCCCATGTAACAACCATAACTGCCTCCAGACACGGCCTAAGGCGCCTGTGGACCCGCAGCTGAGAGACCCCCCACCCGCGTGCCCTTGTGCTCACACGCCACAGACGTGAGTCACACCTGGGGTCAGGCCTCCGCAGGGAGCGCTCGGAGGCGCGAGGGGGGCTTGTGGACCCTCCTCTGGGGGCACGTGGGACAAGTCCCCATAAAAGACAGCGGAGCCTTACCTTTGCTGGAAAGTCCTCGATGACTTTCACCAAGTCCTGGCAGCGCTGTGCAAAGGGCTTGTTTATGGAGTCGGCTTTCAGGCTGGCCTAGGAGACAGAGCCAACCAGAACACGGTGAGCACCCTGCCGGAAGTCAGACCGCAAGTCCCAGTGACAGGCAGGTGTCAGACACGGAAGGCCCGCGTCATCCCGAACAGAGAACAGAAGGCCAGCGGGAAAGGCCAGGCTTCACCCGGGGGACGCAAGGCCCCGGCCATCTCCACACAAGGGTGGGGTCCACAGCATCTCGGTCAGAGGCGAGACCCCACTGCGCAGGATGGGGCTGGATCTGCTGGCTTTCGGGCGGCACCAGGAAGACCCTGCTCCCAGGTCAACATCCACAGGAAGGCCGAGGCCTGGCACCCCAGCAGAGCAGGGTCCTTCTGACTGTCACCAACAGCAGTGAGGGCAGAACACCTCGCCTTCACGTAGGGATTTACGAAATGTGAAGATGCAGGCGTCCATTCCTCATCCTTGCCCGCCCCAGCCAGGGAAACTGGGGAACAGACATGTCTATGACCCCCTCTTGTAAATGAGAAAACTGGGGCTCAGTGGCTGCATAAACCAGCACACACCAGAAGAGGGCAGACTCGCCCCAAAAAGCACGCGCTGCCGAGCTCTCCAGTCCCTCTGCTACGGAACCCCTCTCCTGCGGGCCCTCAGCGGGCAGCGGGCACTTACCAGCAGGAAGCTGGGCTGCGGCAGGTGGGGGAACGCCATGGCAGCCTGCCTCACAGGGTCCGGAGCGGCCGTCTTAGGGGACCACTGTGGGGACAGAGATGGAACCTCAGCGCCGAGGTTATCGCAGCACTTCACAGAGCCCAAGCAAGGCCCGCGCTCTGCAGAGGCTGCGCACGTGCAGCCTAGGGGCCAGCTCCAGAGCCAGGACCGCGGGGCGAGCCTGTGGTAGAGCAGGGCACCAGCCACGTGCCAGGCCTGGTTCTGGCGGCTCAGCATCCATTCCTCACTGACTCCTCAGGGGCAGGCAGGCAGGATGCTAAGGCCAGCCCTGCCACAGTCCCGTCTCCGGTTGTTCAAATGCTCTTCGAAAGGGGTTTTACAGACAGGTTAAAGTCTCAAGCGTGAGAACTGTAAGATTCAGAGTAGTCCTGGCTACCAGGCAGCAAGGAAATAGGGACCTTGGTTCCACCCTGCAAAGAGCCCGACCTGCTGGCAACCTGCGTAACCCTGGAAGCAGGTTCTTCCTGCGCTTCCAGATGAGAGCAGAGCCAGCCAGCACCTTGAAGTCAGCCTTGAGACACCCTCTGCTGAGCCAGCCGGGCCCTGTGTCCTCAAACACAACCATGAGGTGCCAGCAGATGCAGTTTTAAGCCGCAAAGCCTGCTAAGCAAGAATAGAAGGCGCACCCTCATGGCGACCGGCGGGAGGAGGCGAGTGCTGAGGGGAATGGAGGCACAGCCAGGACAGAGGGCCCCCCGCCTCCCCACTGCTCTCCAGAGAACGGCGGGCGCGCCTGCTCTGTCCTGCCTGTGCCCTCTGAGCAGAGAGCAGGGAGGCGACGAACACACTTCGCCAGCAGAGCCTCTGAATGCCACTAGAAACTCAGGAGCAGCTAACCAGACTCCCCTCCCTGTGCCTGCAGGGCAGAACCCAGAAACATGCAGACTGGGCAGAGCCAGAGCCTCCGTGTCCCTTGACGGCACTCCTGGCACAGCTTTGCCCGCGGCTGAGCAACAATGCTGAGGAGGCGGCTGGTGGGCAGACCACGTGCATGGAGAAGCCGGGTGGGCATCTCTGCCACTGGGCATTACGAACACCTCCCCGAGACCAAGGGTACTGGACCCCCCGCCCCCAGCACATGGCCCCCAGCCCTGTCTGTAGGAAAGCTGAAGTCTGCCCGGCCCCCTTGCGTCACAAAACACCCGGCACAGGCAGCTGACGGTTAGTGAAGTCTGATGCACACTCTTGGGTTGTTTACAGACGCTCCAACTGCCAGCAGAAGGGAAGAGCCAGCTGCGTGATGACGGCACTGCGGCCACGACGCAAGGCGTTCCGTCCACAGCCAGCAGTTCCAAGAACCGGCCTCGAGACAACGGGTCGGACGCTGCTGTTCATGATGACCTACGTCTCTGTGGGCATCAGAATAACTGTAGCTTGCTCTGCCTGTAAATATGAACAGGCTAAAATTGTCACTAAGAAGATGCCACAGACTCATGCCTGCATCTTTCACCCAAGGAGCACAGTGCCCTAGGTCCACAGGAAACAGTTTCGGAAGACAGGCTTTTGACTCCAGTCCCGAAGAAACGGAGTGCTGGCTGGGGGATCGATCTGTAAGCAGGCCCTTCGCCCTTTCCCGTCTGCCCATTTCTGTCCTGCTCAGACCTTGTAGAAATGAGGCAATCTGGTGGCATGCAACCTGACTCCTGACTCAGGGTCTACTGAATGCCCACAAACTCTGCCTAACTTGATGATTGTTTTCCTAGATTAAAAAAGAGTAGGAATGAAAAAGAATGACCAGCTCTCTGCCCCCCAGGTTCCTTCCTGGCAATCCTGCAGATTAGCAGGCAAGACAACAGCTGAAAAACGACCAGGAGGAGACCGCCAGCCTGTACGACATGGAAAGTGACGCAGAGCCTCACGTCCTGCCGCAACGATTCTGAGATTCTTTCCCCTTATCCCTTTAAAAACTCACTGCGGAGCATAATCTTCAGAGTCGGTTCTGGAACACCAGTCTGGCTTCTCTAGCTTTTTGATTAAAACCACCTTTCATTTCTCTTGACACTTGCCTTTGGAGTATCCGCTATCAAGCTGTGAGTAGCCAAATTTCGGTCCAGCAACACGGAGTCTACTCAACTTCTAATTAAACTAAATATCGGCTTCAGTTTTAACGATGACTTAAAACGCTCAGTCCTGAACCAAGCGGTCCAGAGAACAGCGTGCACTACTCAGAAAAAGATCAAAGCGGCATAAACCCTGCACTACGGGCCCGGGGCAGAGCTTCAGAGACGACGAGGTGAAAGCTGCTCCTTCCTCGGAGAAAGCTGGCAGCGATAGCGGCTGAGTGAGCCCGAGGCGCCCAACCGCGGAGTTTCGGGGAGAGGGCAGCGTCCCGATTCTGCCGCCGCGCCGCCTGCTCTGGGCACCCAGCCGCCGCTTCACCCCGCCACCTCCACACCCGCTGCCGTCAGGAGCGCCTTCCGACCCGGCTTCGCGGTCGCTCCTGGAGCCGCAGCCCCGGCGGCGCCCATCTCTTCGGGGCCTTCCTCCGGCCGCGCAGCGAGCAAGACGCCCTCCCGTCTGCGGCTCGCCACCTCCCGGCGAGCGTCGGAAGCCGAGGCTCCGCACGGCCAGCACACCCGGGGCGGGGAGGGCGTCGGGCCGAGACCCACCCCGCCGCCACAGCGCTCGCCGGGGAGCCCCGGGCTGTCGGCCCCCAGCGCGCGCAGGAGCGTTACGCGGGCGCCCGCCTGGGCGAGGCCCGCGAGGCGCGCGGGAAGGCGGCGGGAGCGCGCGGCGCTCGACGCCCTGGCCCGATGCCCCGGGCTCGCCTGGGAACGGAGCCGACTTCTGGGGCGGTTTGGGGCGGCTGCGGGACGCTGGTCCCGACCGCGCGCGACTCCCACCACTCACCCGAGGAACCCGCAGCGTCTCCCGCTTCAGGGACGGAGGCCGCCATTCGGCGACTAGGCGCCGAGGTGTCGTCATCAAGCCGCGCGCGTCGCGTCCCCGGGCGGACGCGGTGAAAAGCGCGTGCGCAAAGCCCAGCTCTCCCCACCCCCACCCCCGCCCCGCCCCGCGGGTTTATGGGAGGCCCGCCTCGGAACGCGCGCGCGCCGCGGAGTCCTGGCGGCAAGGACCGCGCGTGCGCAAGAGACGCGGGCTCGCGTTAAGGCTAGGGCCTAGAGGCGCGCCCCCTATCGGGGGGCCGGCGCGAAACAGCCGCGCGCGGGGCCTGGCGGGCATTTACTGGGCGACCGCGGGGCTCTGCGTGCGGGCTTCCTGCTGAGCGCGCGCGGGAGCCCAGTCGCTAAGGCGCGGGTGCTCCGCACTTCCGCCGCCGCTCGGGCCCGAGCACCGGACGGCGGGGCCGCTGCGGCGAGCAGGGCCCGCGGCGGGCCGGGAGAGGGCGCGGCGGGGACGGGGCGGCGCGCACCTCCGCGGTTCCTCAGATGGCAGCCGCGGGCGCGGGGCCGGGCCCCGGGCCGGGGGCGTCCCCGGGGCTGGAGGCAGCCCTGCAGAAGCTGGCGCTGCGGCGGAAGAAGGTGCTGAGCGCCGAGGAGATGGAGCTGTTCGAGCTGGCGCAGGCTGCGGGCGGCGCCATGGACCCCGACGTGTTCAAGTGAGCCCCCGGGGGAGCCGAGGGTCCCCCAGGGCGGCCGCCGGGGCGAGGAGGGCTCACTGCCGCCGCGTGTGTTCTCGCCAGGATCCTGGTGGACCTGCTGAAGCTGAACGTGGCGCCCCTCGCCGTCTTCCAGATGCTCAAGTCCATGTGCGCTGGGCAGAGGGTGGCGAGCGACTCCCAGGACCCCACGGCCGCGCCCCTGCCCACGCCCAGCGTGCCTGAGACCCGAGGTCAGAGCCGGGCCGGGGCGGCGGGTGGGCAGCTCCTGGCACTGGGCGCGTTTGGTCCCGAGTGGCCAGGCCTGTTGTTCTTGTCCCAGAACTCCGTGGGCACATCCGATGGCTGACCCCTTGGGCTCCAGTCTCCAGCTCGGACTTTGCTATCCACCACCCTGGAGCGTGCCCGTCCACATGGGGAGGGTGCAGGGTGGGAGACCCAAAGCCTGCGACCCGTTTCTCCCCAGCTCTGCACTCAGGTCTTTTTCCCACGAAGCTGGGGAACAGGCGGCTTTGGTTCCTTCCTCCCTGGGGCTGTAAGCCTATACTTAAGTCCTCAGGGAGCAGGGCCGGCAGAGGCTTTCTTGTGCTGCTTGTTGGCCCCCCAACCCGGCCCAGGTCCTGCTCAGAGTCCCGCAGTGGGCAGCTCCTGGCTGGCAGGGTGCAGAGAGCCTGGGGCGCTGCTCAGCCTGGAGGTCGTGGCTGGGATGAGCAGGGGCTGATGACCAGGGTGTCACAGTGGAGCTCTAATCCACTTGGCGTGTCCCCTCTCCTGCATATTCCAGACACACTTGAGATGCAGCTGAGTCTCCGGGCCGGCTCCTTGGCCACAAACGTTCTGAGAAGGGGCAGAGGGCAGCTGGGCCCCTACTTGGGAGCTCCAGGGCCCTGGGCGCCCACGTGCCTGTCCTGAGAGGCCCCCTCCTGGGCGCTGCGGTGCAGGCCTCCCCACTGATGCTCCCTGTCTGCTCTCTCTGTCTTTCTCTGACCTCCAGAGGCCTCCTTTCTCTCTGCCTGGAGCTGTAGCCCCGCTGCGAGGCCCTCCTTTTCCTGCGCCCCGCAGCCTGCGGCCTCTCCGGTTCTGCTCCACGGCCCAGCTGCCGCGCACTCGCCTCTCTCTCCGGGGCCCCCCGGTTCCCTCCGGTTCTCTTGCTGCCTGTTCTCTCCTTTTGCAGGTTGCGTTTATTGGTTTATTTCTGGGGGTTGGTACTGTTTCCATGGAAACCGCCATAGCCTCCAGAAAGAGCAGCTCTGGGCTGTAAGGCTGCGTGCGGTGCTGTCAGCCCCCGGAATGGCCGTGGAGCATCAGCCCCCGGGGGCCCCCTTGCCTGGTTCCTGAGCTGAGGATGTGGCCGCTCAGGCCCTCGCTCAGTGCCAAGAGCAGCTCCTCTCCAGCTGCACCCGGCCGTGTGCCCGGTCCAGGCACATCCGCGGGGGGACCATCCCCCAGAGGTGTGGGCCAAGGGTTAAGGGGCACGTGTGCAGCCCACGTTGCGCGTCGGGCGTTCAGTGGCTGGTCTGCAACACCGGTCAAGCCCCTGCTGGGTGCTCCCCACGTCCGTACCGCCCGCTGGTCCCGGCCACCAGACCCCGCCAGCCTGCGCAGCGGGAGGTGGGGCTGCGGTGGTCCCCCCACCTCATCCCACAGCCTGGCCCCGCCCACAGCCTGGCCCACCCCACCGCTGGGCCTCGGCAACTGGCCGACTCCACAAGGGGCGCTCTCACCACCCAGGAGAAAGCTCTGGGCTTTTCTGGTTCTAGTCCCCACTCAGCGCTGTGGCAGAGCCCGCAGCGGGGGTTAGGGGCTCCCCAGCTTCAGGGGCCCCCAAGTCACGACTGGCAATGGGCCGCTGCTGTTCGGGGGTTCGCTTCATGAGGGGAGTAAGCTGGCAGTGATTCGGTCAGTAAGGATGACTCCACGGACATAAGCTTGAGCAGACGGTGAAGGACAAGCAGGCCTGGTGGTGTCCTTGGGTCACGACTTAATGACTGAGCGACGACAATAACCGCTGTCTGTCTCGACCCTTAAGAGGGCCCCACAGGAACTGGGCTTTACCCTTGGCTCAGCCTCAATCCTCATTTAAGCCGTTCCATCTGACCTAACCGCCACATCAGAGGAAGCTGAGCAGGCGTGACGAGCTCTGAGCTCCCAAACATGCCTTGCTGGGTCCAGCGGGCTCGAGGCCTGAGTGGGTCTCCCCACGAGCCCCAGGGCCATGCGGCTCCTGTGGGTGCTGAGAACCACCGTGGGCTGGATGAAGGGCCTGCTTCCGTCCTGAGGTGGTTTTCCTGACACCTCCAATGACTTAAGGGTGGCATCGGTTTCTTATTTCCAGGTTTATCAGCCTCACCGGACTTAGAGGTGAACGTGACTTTGAGTCCTGTACTGTCTTCTCATCCTTGAGTGTCTGGGGCCCTGGCCCTCCTCAGTGGGGGTCAGCAAGCGCGCGTGTGCAGGCCCTGGCCCTCCTCAGTGGGGGTCAGCAAGCGCGCGTGTGCAGGCCCCGACGGCAGAGCTGCAGCGCTGCCTGCGGCGGGGTCCCTCCTGCCACTCGGGAGCTGCCCGTGCCGTGCTTCAGCGGCGCCCAGGCCCCAGGGTGAAGCCACAGGCTCGCAGACCTGACTTGGCCTGGCCCAGCCTAGGTGGGGGAGCATGGCCTCTCCAACTGGGTGGGGGCCATGCACTCACGGGAACAGAAGGCTGGCGTCCATACAGGGCAGAAGAGCGGACACAGCCCTCTTGGCTCCTTTTGGTGGCCCCTGGGCAGAGCTGCCCCGCGTCACCCCACCACACGCTCTAGTCCGCTCCCACGCAGTGCTGGGTGACCGTGGCTGCATGTTATTCAAACTGAGTTCACACGGGGAGACCAGCTGTCAGGCTTCCAAGCTGGGGCCACTGCAAACACCCCCCAACCCTGTGCCAGGTGGCTCAGACCTCCTGCCGTTTGATGGAGAACTTGCCAGAGACTCCGGGCAGGGCGGCCCTGGCTCTCAGGCATGCCGGTGGCAGGATCAGAGCTGGCGCCATCCACGGCGCAGGCCCCCGCTCCCCACTGCAGGCTTCGGGGCTAGGAACCAGCGTGGAACCCGGAGTCCCACAGGGGGTAGGCCCCTGCACCAGCCGCGGCCAGGGGAGAACCCGGGCTGAGAACGCGTCAGCAGGGCGGGCGGGGCCCCCCGGGTCCTCCTGTCTTGCTGCTGCCGCTGCTGGAACCAGCTCAGCCCAGCCACGGCTGCAGACCTTGCCGGCCGAGGGGAGTGGTCGGAGCCGTGCTCTGCTGCTGAGCGTGGCCGCCCAGGGAGCCTCAGGGGAGTCCAGTCTCGGGACCGGTGGTCCTGGCAGTCTGTGGAACACAGAGGGGAGAGGGAGCCCACCACGAGGAAGCACTTCCAGGACCGGGTCCAGAAGCCGGCCTGACGTGCCCCCTGCGTCAGCCGCCCGGCTTGCCTGCGCTGCCCCCGGGGCTCTGCCTGGCTGCTGACGCCTGTGCTCTGCGTCCCTCAGGGAGAAACAAAGGCGGCGGAGCCCTGGGCGGAGGCCCGGCGCTGGCAGAACGCGGCGGCCGGGACGGACCCAGCCAGAGGATGCCCCGCCAGCCCAGCGCCTCCAGGCTGCCCAAGGGGGGCGGGCCGGGGAGGAGCCCCCCGAGGAGCGGCAGCTGAGCGCCCCCCGGCGGGCGCCTCCCGCTCCTGCGGCTAATAAACCTCTGAGACGCCAAGGACCCGCCCCAGCTGTGTTCTGTCAGCCAAGCTCCGCTCGAGCCTTTCGGCTTCGCTCTGGGCGCTGTCTTCACCGCCCGCCTCCTGGGCCGCTGAGCCAGCAGCAGCCGTGCGTCTTGCCGGGCCTCTTGCACGTTCACCGAGGCCCTCCCGGCACACAGGCGCAGCGGTGGTTTGCGCACAGGACGGTGAGCGGCGGCTGTTCAGCCCCCGCGGGTAACGCACGCCAGAGAAGCAGGTGAGACCCTGCCTCCCGGGGTCCTGAGCGGCCACATCACCCACAGGTCCAGGCTGTGGGCCGTCCGCAGACCCGAGGTGTCCACACTCCACCTCCGGGCCCTGATGCCTTAGGCTGCCTGTCCCAACAGAGAAGCCCAGGAAATGGCAAATTCAACGGGAAAACCAGTGGGGGTCCTCCACACTCCTGCAGACAGATGAGCCTGTCCCAGAAACAGGTTTAACTGAGAAACTTTAATAGGGAAACATGTGACGGGAACCGGCTGCGGGACTGCGCCGCGCCCCCTTCAGTACTCCTCCCCTTCCTCGGCCTCCGCCTCCACCGAGTCCACGCCCACCTCCTCGTAATCCTTCTCCAGCGCCGCCAGGTCCTCCCGGGCCTCCGAGAACTCCCCCTCCTCCATGCCCTCCCCCACGTACCAGTGCACGAAGGCGCGCTTGGCGTACATGAGGTCGAACTTGTGGTCCAGGCGGGCCCAGGCCTCGGCGATGGCCGTGGTGTTGCTCAGCATGCACACGGCTCGCTGCACCTTGGCCAGGTCTCCCCCCGGGACCACCGTGGGCGGCTGGTAGTTGATGCCCACCTGCCGGAGGAGGAGAACATGCTCAACTTGGGGGTGAGGCCTCGGAAATGGTGGCTTGTTTTTAAAAATGGGGGTCACGGACCCACTTCAGATGACGCCCTGCAGGAACGGGCACTGTGTTTTCGGCAGTTATCTGCCAGTTTAATATCCCACATGTTCACTTTTAGAAGAGGACTTAAGCTTTTCAGCCTTCTGCATGACTAAAATATCTTGCCACATACACACTTCTATAATGAGAAAACCTAACACAAACATGGAAAGAGATCCCAGGAAAATGGTGCACCCCTGACAAACGGTCGTTATCACGTGAAGTCACACCCAGACTGACAAGTGAGGATTCAGCACCATCAGGGGTGAACTGTCCTCCGGGGGGAGAGCAGTGTGACCTCCTGTACCTCCCCACAGGCTGGCCTCCCCTCTGGCTCACAGACTCGGCCAGGAGGGGAAGCCTGGGCACAGTACCAGGCACCCCACACAGCACTGCCCAGCCGAGCATGGCTTGGGTGGCAGCTGCCGTGGAACAGGGGACCCTCCATGGCGGGTCAGCGCCCCGCCCCGCCCCGCCCCGCCCCGCCCCGGGCGCACAGCCGCACACGCTCCCGCCCAGCCTACCTTGAAGCCGGTCGGGCACCAGTCCACAAACTGGATGGTGCGCTTGGTCTTGATGGTGGCGATGGCCGCGTTGACGTCTTTGGGGACCACGTCCCCCCGGTACAGCATGCAGCAGGCCATGTACTTGCCATGGCGGGGGTCACACTTGACCATCTGGTTGGCCGGCTCGAAGCAGGCGTTGGTGATCTCGGCCACGGACAGCTGCTCGTGGTAGGCCTTCTCGGCCGAGATGACCGGGGCGTACGTGGCCAGGGGGAAGTGGATGCGGGGGTAGGGCACCAGGTTGGTCTGGAACTCGGTCAGGTCCACGTTGAGGGCGCCGTCGAAGCGCAGGGAGGCCGTGATGGACGACACGATCTGCCCGATGAGCCGGTTGAGGTTGGTGTACGTGGGCCGCTCGATGTCCAGGTTGCGCCGGCAGATGTCGTAGATGGCCTCGTTGTCCACCATGAAGGCGCAGTCCGAGTGCTCCAGGGTCGTGTGCGTGGTCAGGATGGAGTTGTAGGGCTCCACCACGGCCGTGGAGACCTGGGGCGCCGGGTAGATGGCGAACTCCAGCTTGGACTTCTTGCCGTAGTCCACCGAGAGCCGCTCCATGAGCAGCGACGCGAAGCCCGAGCCGGTGCCGCCCCCGAAGCTGTGGAAGATGAGGAAGCCCTGCAGCCCCGTGCACAGGTCCGCCTGCGGGAGGGAGAGGCGTGAGCGAGAGGCGTGAGCCGGGCCGCCTGCGCCGCCCAGAGCCCGGGCCTCCCCTCCCGGCCGGGAGCCCCCCGGGCCCCCTCACCAGTTTGCGGATGCGGTCCAGGACCAGGTCGACGATCTCCTTGCCGATGGTGTAGTGGCCACGGGCGTAGTTGTTGGCCGCGTCTTCCTTCCCGGTGATCAGCTGCTCCGGGTGGAAGAGCTGCCTGTAGGTCCCCGTGCGCACCTCATCTGCGGGGGGACAGCGGCCGGGCTTGGAGGATGCCGGTCTCACCCCCGGGGCCGGCTCCGGGACCCGCCCTCCTACAGCCCCGTGCTGCTCCTCCCAGGCCAGGGGTCAGGTCTCCCGCGAGAGTCTCCGAGACATACTCGGCGGCCCACCTGCCATCTTCAGCTCCGGGAGGGTCCGGCAGCCCGGAACAAGCCCCGGCGTGGCCGTTCCCAGAGGACAGGGGCACCCAGGCGGCCCTGTGTGCGCCTCTCACCCCCACCCGCCGCTCCACCCCGGGCGTCACTGGGACGGATGCCAGCCTGGCTGCCCCGGGCTCCCCCTGGGGCCTGGGTCTCCCGGGCTCTGGGCTGACTGCCTGGCGTCTCCTGGGTGGCCGCTCCCCTCGGAAACGACCTCGGGCTCCTGACTGGAGGCACCCGGTGAAGGTTCTGGGCTTCCCTTGCCAAGTGGGAGGGCACCTACCGACCACGGTGGGCTCCAGGTCCACGAACACGGCCCTGGGCACGTGCTTGCCGGCCCCGGTCTCGCTGAAGAACGTGTTGAAGGAGTCATCCCCGCCGCCGATGGTCTTGTCGCTGGGCATCTGGCCGTCGGGCTGAATGCCATGCTCCAGGCAGTACAGCTCCCAGCAGGCGTTGCCGATCTGGACGCCCGCCTGCCCCACGTGGATGGAGATGCACTCGCGCTGGAAGCAGAGCAGAGTGAGGCCCGGCGGCAGGCAGGGGTCTCTGCGCGGCACGCAGATGCACCTCAGTGTTTGCATGTGCCTCAGAGTCTCAGGCTTTCTCAAGCCTTCTTTTCAAGAAGCCTTATGTGACCCTGTTAACTCTGTGAAAACTGGCTTGCTCCAAATCACCTGAGCTGATAGCAGCTGAATCAGCCCCAAAGCCTATGTGTTTGCTACCATAGGTAAATTCAGTTACTTTAAAACTTGCAAGCCATATAACGTCAATAACAAACTCCATGTTATGGCTAGTCCCAGTACTTCTCTGAATACAGCAATTTTGATAGCGTCCTGACCAAAGGATAAGCTGTAATGGAGCTGGGAAAGAAAAGTGGACAGGACCTAAGTCACAGTTCCACCTGCCTCTCTAGGTCTACCCTATTTTATCTGTCCAGCTCTGTTCCAGGCTGACCTGTGCCCCCTAGCTTCTGGTTGCGTTAGCCCGTGTCAGTCAGCAGCAAAAGATGGAGGTTAGAGGAAGGTGTGACCAGGGTGTTTGCTCCTGGCTCCGTCTCCACCAGGCTGTCTTGGGTTCCTTTATCAAGCGGGCAATCAGCGGTCGTCAGGAATTCGCCCACTCGGCTCCTTGTAAGCGCTGCTGCCGCTCACTCCCTACAGCGTTGGATTAATGGCTGCCAGAATGCCACATGCTGGGACACTGTGCTGTCCTTTGCTGGTTTCCGTAAACCCTGCCCCCATCTTTGTAAGTACTCTCTTCTAACAGATTGCACTCACAGTACCTATTAAATATTTTGAATGTATCCTCTATTTCCTGCTGGGAATGTAACTCTGCATTCCCTGTCTGGCTGATTTTAGACACATCATCCGAACAAATACATAGGGAAGATCAAGTGAGATCTGAGGAGTGCCACTCACCATAGAGTCTAACTTACAGTCCTAGGAGCTTGGTCCTGTCTCTATCACACAAGCACCATGTATCAGAGGCCAGCGTGAGTCAGCAGCCCCTGCACCTCATTCCGGAGAGAAGCAATGGGCGCTGGCAAGAGCTCCTCCAGTGCCAGAGCGCTCACTCCTCCAGGGCAGACCATCAGCGCCCTGGAAGGCTTCCGCAATCCACCCAGCCACACGGCTTTCATACGCACGGTGTTCGCTTTGAATCCGGAACGGATTCACACAGCATGCCTGTCACTACCCCCTGCCCAGCCCGTGCGTTCGGGGTCAGCCCTGTGACCCAATGTCTTCATTTACAAAGTGCGGCTGGCTAGGGGGCTCCGTCGTCAGTAGCGGCCATGTCCACCTGACTAATGAATCGAATCGCTCGGGGAAATCACTCTTCACTGACCGCAGAAAGGCAAGCGCACCGCCGTCTTCGCCTGGATCACTGAAGTTTGGCTAATGATGTCCCTGTCTCTGGCTCCATTTCCTCTCCCAAAGCTCCCGCAGACCGGATCCCGTGCCCCCGGTCCTCGGTAGATGACCGCCTTCCCGAGCACGCCCCCGCCACTTCTGGAGCCCGGCACTGCCCACGTCCGCACCCCGGGGGCTGGACCCGGGACCGCCTGCCTCCTGCGAGCGCGGGGGCTGGACCCGGGACCGCCTGCCTCCTGCGAGCGCGGGGGCTGGACCCGGGACCGCCTGCCTCCTGCGAGCGCGGGGGCCACATGCTAAGGCGCGCTGGCCGCCGATACTCTTGGGAACCGCGGCTCTGCCTCCGCGGTTTCTCTTTCTCAGCCTCTGTCCGGGTCGCCGCGTGATTCACACCGGAAGCCCACACGCGGCTTCTCCAGCGTCCTCGGTCTGAGCCCCCCTACCAGGAGCACGGCCCCCAGGCCTCCTGGCCCGCCCGCTCGGTCCATCCGTACCATGCTGAGCTCAACAGCCGCCGGCGCTACACACAACCGAACCGCTCTCGCCGCCGCCGCCGCCGCCCAACTGCCGACGCCAAGCCTCGCGCTCCTTGGAGGAGGCCCCCACGTCGTCGTGTAAGGCACGCCGCCGCCGCCGCTGCCCATTGGTGCAGAGCGCTGTGGGGCGGGGCGGAATCTAGAATCCCGCTTCTGATTGGCTCACGGGGACTCCCTGTTTGTGGTGCGTTCTGATTGGGCATGGGTTTGGCGGGAAGGCTGCGCGCGGGAGGCGGAGCGCGCGGGTCTCCTTATTCGGTCTCCTCAAGCTCGCCCCCCACGCCCCTCCCGCACCCTGCTGCAGGCCTGCCCTGGTCCGCCCCACCTCACCCGCGTTCCCCGCCCGGGGCCTCCTTGTCAACTGGGGAGGACGCCAGGCCTTCGTGCAAAGACTGGCTTGGTTATTTGCAGGCCCTACAGGGAAGCGGTGGCGAAGGCGATGGCAGCCCACTCCAGTGCTCTTCCCTGGAGAATCCCAGGGACGGAGGAGCCTGGGGGGCTGCAGTGCATGGGGTCGCTACGAGTCGGACACGACTGAGCAGCTTCACTTTCACTTTTCACTTTCATGCATTGGAGAAGGAAATGGCACCCACTCCAGTGCTCTTGCCTGGAGAATCCCAGGGACAGCGGAGCCTGGTGGGCTGCCGTCTATGGGGTCGCACACAGTCGGACACGACTGAAGCGACTTAGCAGCAGCAGCAACGGTTTTTCTGAGATATAATGTACATACTGGGCGAGTCCCGCAGGAAAGTGGCGCAGTGAGTGGTCTTTTATTACCAACTGCTTTCACTTAGCGCCGAGGTTCATCCATGTCGCATGCGCCATTACTTCATTCCTCTTTTTCTTAAGCAACTGTCTAAGACACAGTTCGCATACCGTACAATTCATCAATTTAAAGTACACAATTCAAATACTTTTAGTATGTTACTGAAATTGTGCAGCCGTTACCATAATCAACTTTAGAACATTTCTATCATGCCAAATTTCATCCTCTTTTATTGCCAAGTAATATTCCATTGTATAAGTGCACTACATTCCATTTATCCACTCATCAGCTGGTGGGTATTTGCATTTTGTGGCCGTCATGGATAATGCTGCCGTGAGCGTGTATGTCCATGGTTTTGTGTGGACATGTTTTCATTTCTCTAGGAGTACAAATGTGGGACCTGAATGAGAACAATGGAAGACCCTGGTCAACACTGAAGTCTCAGTCACTACGAAGGCCAGCTCTGCGGGACTTCCACTTGGTTCACATGGGGCCTCAGTGCACTCAGGTGTTGGAAGGCACCTTGAAGTTGAAGTGGCCCGTGGGAGAGAGAAGAAAGGCACACAACACATGGTCACTCAGATGGTGTGAAGACGGCCGGCAGTTCTTTTTTGTACTCCACTCTGCGGGCAGCCGTCTTTACGCAAAGCCCTGGAAGAATGACCCTCACTGAACTGGCGAGGTCATCGAACTCTCTAGTCACCTGGATATCCTGAGGAGAAACCCATCACCAGGCAGGATGTTATCACTTTCTGAGAACTTGACCATTTTACACACACAAGGTCTCAAAAAGCCTCATAGGGCATCAGTTTGTCCCAAGTTTGAACGACTGAAACTGTAAACACATCTCTGAACAGGCTTTGACTCAAGCCTGGGTTGAAATAAATCAGAGGGAGAATGAGCAGTGATTTGTAACTAGACTCTTCATGATTTGTATTTGGGGATTCTCTCATTTGTGTTTAACCACCTTAGAAAAGTGATATTTTTCCTACATTAAAAGGCAAACTTGGAACTTCCTGGTGGTCCGGTGGCTGAGGCTCCACACTGCCGATAAAGAATTTTTTAAAGGCAAAATGGAGTGAAACAGGGTTATCATCTGTCGTGCAGCCCCCCAAGTGAATCTCTAGCACTAGGAGCCACTCGCAGGCACTGCTGGCTAGGAGGAGGGGCTGCCTTGCAAGAGCTGAACCTGCAAATCCAAACATCAGTGAGCACGGGCCTCTGAGCCACCTGTTCTCTCTGCCAATGAGAAACCCAGGCAGGGGTCTGAGGTGAGACCGCCATGACACCCCATGCAGGGCGGGAGCGGAGTCGCAGTGGCCTGGTTGGAACTCAGATATGGCCACACTGTATACCAGAGCCAGGCACTCTCCAATCCCCACTTCTTTCTTTCTGAAATGGAGAAAGTCATATCTCCCAGGGCTGTTGGGAGGGCCAGCAAGGTTTATGAGAAACTCACAGAAAAGTCCAGAAGCTCCAGTGCAGATTGTGGATTAGCCTGGACAGACTTGAGCACACTGGAGCAGCCTTCACTTTGCATGGGATTCCTGGACACCTGAGAAGCACACAAGTCCCTCAGTGAGGGACGCTGAGCCCAGGGCAGCAGAGGGATCCCCCATCTTTGTGGATGTGGCTCCGGGCAGCCCCACTATCTCAGCTCAAAAGGCTCCTCCCTGCGACATGAAGCCTTTGGTGGCTCTGTAACCAGGAATGAGTGGACACTGGCTGCACGCCCAGTCTGTGTCAGGAGTCAGACATGTGAGACACGCCCTACCCTTAAAGAGCTCCCTGCCGCAGGGGGGGAGGAGAGCAAACAGGCCGTGTGGAGAGCGCCCAGAGACCCCGCACCAGCGCTCCACGTGAAGTCGGGGCGGACAGGACGGAGCACCCCAGCTGAGCTCTCCAGGGGCGGACGGGATGGAACACCCCAGCTGAGCTCTCCAGGCGAGGTGGCTTGCGCTGGGCATTTCAACAAGAGCCACAGGACCAAAGCAAGGTTGAGAGGTTGTACTGCATGGCTGGGAAACTGCAAGCAGCTTGGGCTGAGAGTCTTTTCATGCTGCTCTTGGAGTTCTCAAGGCAAGAAGACTGAAGTGGTTTGCCATTCCCTTCTCCAGTGGACCATGTCTTGTCAGAACTCTCTACCATGACCCGTCCATCTTGTGTGGCCCTTGCATGGCATGGCTCATAGTTTCACTGAGTTAGACAAGGCTGTGGTTCATGTGATCAGTTTGATTAGTTTTCTGTGATTGTGGTTTTCAGTCTGTCTGCCCTCTCATGAAGAGGATAAGAGGCTTATGGAAGCTTCCTGATGGGAGAGACTGACTGTGGGGGAAACTCTTTTGTTCTGATGGGTGGGGCCATGCTCAGTAAATCTTCAATCAAATTTTCTGTTGATGGGCGGGGCTGTGTTCCTTCCTTGTTTGACAACAGACTGGTTCCAAATTGGGAAAGAAGTATGTCAAGGCTGTATATTGTCACCCTGCTTATTTAACTTCTGTGCAGTGTATATCATGAGAAATGCTGGACTGGATGAAGCATAAGCTGGAATCAAGATTGCCAGGAGAAATATCAATAACCTGAGATATGCAGATGACACCACTCTTATGGCAGAAAGTGAAGAGGAACTGAAGATCCTCTTGAAAGTGAAAGAGGAGAGTGGAAAAGGTGGCTTAAAACTCAACATTCAAAAACGAAGACTGTGGCATCTGGTCCCATCACTTCATGGCAAATAGAGGGGGAAACAATGGAAACAGTGATAGACTTTCTTTTCTTGGGCTCTAAAATCACTGCAGATGGTAACTGCAGTCGTGAAATTAAAAGACACCTGCTCCTTGGAAGAAAAGCTATGACCAGCCTAGACAGCATATTAAAAAGCAGAGACATTACTTTTCCAGCAAAGGTCCGTCTAGTCAAAGCTATGGTTTTTCCAGTGGTCATGTATGGATGTGAGAGTTGGACTATAAAGAAAGCTGAGTGGCAAAAAAGTGATGCTTTTGAACTGAGGTGTTGGAGAAGACTCTTGAGACTCCCTTGGACTGCAAGGAGATCCAACCAGTCCATCCTAAAGGAGATCAGTCCTGGGTGTTCATTGGAAGGATTGATGCTGAAGCTGAAACCCCAATACTTTGGCCACCTGTTGCAAAGAACTGACTCATTGGAAAAGACCCCAGTGCTGGGAAAGATTGAAGGCAGGAGGAGAAGGGGACGACAGAGGATGAAATGGTTGGATAGTATATCACTGACTCGATGGACATGAGTTTGAGCAAGCTCTGGGAGTTGGTGATGGACAGGGAGGCCTGGTGTGCTACAATCCATGGGGTCACAAAGAGTTGGACACAACTGAGAGACTGAACTGAACTGGGCTGAGAATAAAGGGCCTCAAGGTGGGGAGGAGCGTGGGGCTGGCGGAGCGCAGAGCCCATGTGCTGCGAATGAGCAGATGATTAAGCTTGGCGTTTTCCAGAGAGATTTAAAGCCGGGGCCGTTTCCTGTTTAGGAGGATGACCTGATGGCAGACAGGGAGGAGGAGCAGCGGGCAGCCCGTCCCCCTCCCTGGAGGGAAGGTGTGGGACGAGGCGGGGTCAGCACTGGGCCCCAGCTGACAGGATGGGAAGGAGCACCCCACCTGGAGGCAGCCCTTGGGGGGGACAGCGAGGTCAGCTTTGACTCTCAGAATCCTGTGCGCCTGTTCTCATCTAGGGGACCGTCCGGCAGGTGGCTAGAAATGGAGACTCAGAGCTTAGAGAGAGGTCTGGGTTCTGCTCGGGGGCAAGAGTGAGCCTCGGGCTGGAGAAGTGGGTGCTGCTAGGGGCTCCTGTGCTCCCGGGGGCTCCTGTGCTCCCTGAGGGCCAGGCAGGGCTGAGGTCCCCAGAGCTGCTGGCACTGTCCTCGGGGTACAGGAAGCTGGCAGAGAGGTCCTGGAGGGCCTGCTCCGGCCTTCTTCTTTCAGTGGCTGGCTACACCTCCCCACAGGAGACGGAACACCTGCATGGCCCCTGGGTTCCAGCAAGGCCAGGGGGAGGTGAGGGGAAGCCTGGTGGGCCTGGGGGGAGTCCAAAGAAATTTGTGGGCCAGGCCAGAGATGGGTGAATGGATGACGAGGTTGCAGGAGGAAGCCAGGCACCCCCTCCCCCGTGTGCCCGCAGGCACCAGGGTGAGATGTGGTGGGGAAGGGCTGTGTGGACAGGCACAGGCAGGTCTGGGCTGGGGCCTCCCCCCTTAGGCTGGCACTCACAGCAAGAATCCTCAGTGTCTGGTTGACTCGCAGGCCCAGGCCCAGGCTCAGGGCTCCCGCCACAGAGATGCGGTTGTTGCTGCAACAGAAAGGCGTGTGCCTTGCGCTGCCTTGCAGGCAGCTGTGCAGAGCCACACTGCCCCAGGGCCGCGGCTGGAGCTCCTGGGGCAATCCCCAGGTCCAGCCTCCAAGCACTCCCCGGGGGCCCTGGGCAGGTCAGCCTGTAGACGCTTCAGTGGAGTCTCCGGTGTTCAGCGTCCAGCAGACATGCCTAGAAGGCTGTTCCCCTCCACCTCCACCCCCAGTGGAGGCCAGCTGCTGCTCCTGGCCCTCAGCGCTCAGCAAGTCTGCACCCGGCACGCGCCCTGCACCCTGGCTCTGTCCGCACGACAGCCACCAGCCCCCTCCCCACCTTCTGCTCCAGGCTCCTCACTGCTCTTGGCTACTTTGCCTCCAGGCCAGCCCCACTTCCCTCTGTCTTCTCAGACCCCAGCTTTCCCCCACCGGGAGGGGAAAATGGGTAGGATGGAGCAGATGCCTGTGCCACTGGCGGACAGCCCGTGACCTGTCTGACCTCCACCTCCTCCCTTCCCTCTGGTTTTCTGAGGAGGCCTGGGACCCAGCCTGGGCTTGGAGGAGCCATGTGCTGGACAGGGCACAAACCCCTCCAGAAAGGGAGGAGCACGCATGTGGACCGCCCCCGCCCGCAGCGGCTGTGCTGGAGAGGTTTCCATGTTTGCACCTCCCACCCCCCAGCCACGCGGTAGGAATTATGAGTCCCCAGCTACAAAGGGTGGGCTTCCCTAGTGGCTCAGAGGGTAAAGAATCCTCCTGCAATGCAGGAGACCCAGGTTCAGTCCCTGAGTTGGGAAGATCCCCTGGAGGAGGGCATGGCAAGCCACTCCAGTATTCTGGCCTGGAGAATCCCATGGACAGAGGAGCCTGGCAGGCTACAGTCCATGGGGTCACAAACAGTCGGACATGATTGAGCGACTGGCACTTCCACGTTGCAAGGATGAGCTTGAGTGAGAGGGACAGAGCGGCATGCCTTGGGACTGTGACGGGTTCCAGCCCTGAGAGTGAGCAGCAGCAAGAGAAGCCCCCGTCCCTGGGTAGCTGGAGTCCTGGAGGTGGGGACGGGGCCCCCTGCTCTCACCTCAGGTAGAGCTCCTCCAGCACATTGTTAGCCTTGAGCGCCTCCCCCACCGCGGAGGCTCCAGAATCCCCACAGCCATTGTACGAGATGTCCAGGACCCTCAGGAAGATGTTTGCCTGGGACACAAAGGAGCCACCCCATAGGACCACACGTGCCAGTGGAGGGAGCCAGGCCCCAGCCTCTGAGTCCGGGAGAGCTGAGAAGCAGAGTGTGGACCGGAAGCAGAAGACCACAGAGGTTGCAGGGGAGAGCCCTGGGCTTGGGCAGTGGTGGCCGGGAGAGGGTGGGCATGGATGTGAGTGAGCCTCAGAGTGAGCGGTCTGCCCTGGGGCCACAGGGCCCAGAGACACAGTGACGGAGACCCCTCTCGGGCAGGGACCCCAAGGCATGAGCAGCCCAGGGCTCAAGGAGGATGCCCTTGAAGGACTGTTGGATGAAATGTGCCTGGAGGACTGTGATGGGGAGAAGTGGGTGCCCAGCTTGTGGGGCGAGACCCCGGTCAGCCTCGACACTGCACGTCGTGGAGGGCAAGGCCACGCTGCCATTCCCCAAGGAGGATCTCGCAGAGGCAGCTGCCCCCAGGGGCATCACGGGGCCCTGTGTCCCCCATTTCCCAGGTGTTGGGACCAGGGAGCAGGCAGAGCGTGTGAGAGGGTGTGCAGGGGGCCCGGGGCCCAGGGCCGCCATCTCAGGCAAGCATCTGCCCAGCAGTGAGTGTGCATCACTGGACCACACGGTGCCTCCCTACCCGAGCGTCCATGGCATATCTGGAGGCATGCATCTCCAGCTGTGGACCCCTCCCTCAGTGCCCCGAGAGTCAGTGCAGGGAAACCAAACTGTCGTCATTAAATAGAGCCAGGGAAACTGAAGTCACCTGGAGAAGCATCCTCTGAGTGCTGCTGGAAAGAGCCAAGCCTCCTTCCTTCCTTTTTTTTTTTCATTTTTTGACTGTACCATGAGGCATGTGGGATCTTAGTTCCCCAACCAGGAATTGAACCTGTGCCCCCTGAAGTGAAAGCACATAGTCTTAGCCACTGGGCTGCCAGGGAAGTCCCTAAGGCTCATTTCTGAAGAGCTGCAAGAGATGGGGGGCTGTTGCTGGGGAGACCCACCCCCGGAGGAGGCCAAAGGGGCTTGCTAGGCAGGGTCTCGCACCTCCAGTCCTTTGGCAAAGGCTACGGCTCCGAGGCCTCGCAGGTGATTCCAGCTCACGTTGAGCTCCATGAGTCCTGTGTTTTCTGCCAGGGCTGGTCCAAGCGTCTCCCCTTCAGAAACACCATGGCAGACTTTCTTATTCACTCTGATCACTCCTTCAAGAACTGATAGTGATACCCACTGTGGGCCAGGGTCTCTGCTGTGCACGAGCGTCAGGGCATCCAACCCCACGTGGGCCTGCCCTGCCCTCAAGGCATTCAGATTTAATAGAGAAGCTATAAACACACATTTCTGGGATATGAGCTATCCAACCACAAACAGGGAGGCTGGGGGACAGAGTGGGGGCTAACCCTGCCTTGGAGCGGGGGTCAGGAAAGCAGAGAGAGCCTTGAAGATGAAGGGACACCCCATGCACCCGTGCAGACTGAACGTGGCAGGGAGAAGGGGGGACAGGGAGCCCGGGGCTCGTGGAGACACACTCAGGCCTGGTGCTGGGCCCCCTGGGCGAGGCTGTGAGGGGACATAGGGACGATGGGCACCTGAGAGACGCTTTAAGGAGAGACAGGTAAAAAAAAAAAAAAAAAAAGGAGAGACAGGTTATGGTGGGTGGGGGCGGAACCAGAGGTCAGGGGGCCCGATGGGTGCCTGGTGCCGCCTTCTACGCAGGAGGTGACAAGGTCGGCGCGGCTGCGGTAGACAGGAGGCAGTGGTGTAGAGAAGGAGAGGGCTTCCCTGGCGCTGCAGTGGCTAAGACTTCCGAGCTCCCAAGGCAGGGGGCCCAGGTCGGTCCCTGGGCAGGGAGCCAGATCCCCCAGGCTGCAGCTGCAGAGCCTGCGTGCCGCAGCTGCCAGCTAGTGCAGCCAAACAGGCAGCGAAGTGAAGTCGCTCAGGCGCGTCCGACTCTCGGCAGCCCCACGGACTGCAGCCCCCCAGGCTCCTCTGCCCATGGGATTCTCCAGGCAAGAATACTGGAGTGGGTTGCCATGCCCTTCTCCAAATAAATAGTAAATAAATCGTAAAAAGAGGGGGGAAAAAAGGAAAGGAAAGAGCAAGGCTGGGTGTGTAAGAAAGCCGAGAGCTATTTCACATGTAAGATGGGCAGAAGCCCTGCCCACCCTCTCTGCCGAGTCTGGGCTCAGTGGGTCTGACCTGCTCCTGGTTCTCAGCTCTGGCTGCCCCTGCTCCCCCCAACCCCCGTGTGCAACTGCTGACGCCCTTCTTTACCTGGGGAACAGTGCCTCATTCCCACCCGGGAAACCTTGCTTACTCAGCCAGGCCAGGCCGGGCCACCTCGGACTCCTTGTCTGCTCTGTGTCCATCCTTCTGGGCGCTGAGCGTTAGACCGCCCTGCCTGGCCCCTCTCCATGGTGCTGCACCCAGCACAGAGCAGAAGGCTTGGCGGCCGGGTCCGCAGAAGCCACAGCACCTTGGAGAGCTCCCTGCAAGGCCGCGAGGACTCCTGGCGCCTCCCTGAGATCCGGATCCCCCACCCCGCGTCCAGCACCAGGTCTGACAGCCACAGGGTCTCAGACACGGCCAGGGCTGGGAGAGGCAGGCGGCAGTGGCGCCTGCTTTGCCGGGAAGCCCCTTCTCTGCTGAGCAGCGGGAGGGTGAGCAGGACCTACAGCCGTGAATCAGCCTTCTGTGGTCCTGGTGCGTGTTCTACATGACCCCCGCAGCCACGCCAGGAGGTCGGTGCTACCCTGGCCTCGGGTCAGGTGGGGAGGCTGAGATCCCTCAGGGAGGCGGGCCCACCCACAGACCCCCAGGCGCCGTGCAGCCTTCAAAGGGCCTCGAGTCCCAAGACCTTCCAACCTCACTGACTGTCTGGTGTTGACCCAGAGGGACACCTAGACTTACTTTGTTGAAAGCCTGAAATAGCTTCTCTTTTAATTTGCCTGTTCCCACAGCAGTTTTCTTAGAAGGCAGACGGTCTGTCTTGCAGTTGAACTCTGGGACTGATTCTCCCACAGCAAGGCCAGTGCCGTTCACTCACGCTCAGCGGGCAGAGCAGTGGTTCCTGAACTTTCTGGGTCAGGCGAATCTCCTGGGGTAGCTGTTATGATGCAGGTGCACGGGCATGCCCCCCAAGAGGATTCAGAGGCCCAGCAGATCCCAGGCCACGGATTCTGTATTCCTAACCCAGGGTCCCGTGGGATTTTTTTTTAATTTTTTAAAAACGTTTTTTAAAATTCTGTTTGGCTGCACTAGGTCTTAGTAGAAACATATGAGATCTAGTTCACGGACCAAGGATCGAACCCAGGCCCCCTGCACTGGGAAAGCAGAGTCTTAGCCACTGGAGCTTCAGGGAAGGCCCCCTGGTGACTCTCAGAATCGACTGGTGGTTGAGGACAGGCAGGTAGAAGTGTATGCTCCTGGAAGGGCGGCCAGCCCGTGCAGACGCCCTGGGGCACGGGAGAAGGTGCTGAGTCAGGGGAGTCCCACTGCTGTCTCCCATAGCACCTGGAGCAGCGTCCTCACATCCTGCCTCTGCCACTCAGCCCATGCCGGGCCCTTCTCTCCTGGCTCACTAGCCCAGCCTGCCTGGCGTCTGTCTGTCTCTCTGGGAAGTGGTTCCTCAGCTTGGAATGCTCTCCCTCTGGTCTCACCATGACTGACTTCTCCCTCCTGCACACTGTGGCTGAAACGTCGCCTCCTCACAGAGTCCTCCCCGGCGGCCACCTCTCTAAATAGTGGGGGGAGTCCATTCTTCTCCAGAATCCTGCCCTGCTCCTTTCTTTTGTAGCACCAATAATTATGGAGGGTAAGCCTGTTACCATGTGTCCAGTGAGGGCATGCTTGCTGATTTGACTCTCTGCGACCCCATGGACTGTAGCCCACCAGGCTCCTCTGTCCATGGGACTCTCCGGGCAAGAACACTGGAGTGGATTGCCGTGCCCTCCTCTAGGGGTCTCCCTGACCCAGGACTGAACCCAAGTCTCTTGCATCTCCTGCATTGGCGAGCAGGCTCTTTACCGTCAGCACCATCTGGGAAGCCCTCCGTGAGGCAAGGGCTTTGTTGAGTTCTTGGTTGGGTCCCTAGTGGCCATCAGGGCCCACAGGCAGAGCTGGGCAGAGAAATATCTGGGAAATGGACTGAGAGTCCAGGGGTGGGGTGGGGGAGCAGGAACGGGAGCCGGGCACGGATGCTTGGAGTGGTCCTGCCTGCCTCTACCCACCCTGCCCCAGGAAGACGGGCAGGAGCACCAGTGTGGTGTGACCCTAGCCGGGGTCGGATGGTACCTGCTTGGTCATTCAGCTGGTTGTAGCTCAGGTCCAGGGATCTCAGGCCCGTGTGGGCCAGCAGGAGCTCAGCCAGGCACAGGGCTGCCTGCTCTTCCAGGCCGTTCCCTGCCAGCTGCACCCTCTGCACAGCCGGGCTCACCATCAGGGCAGCACAGACGGCCCGGGCGCCCTCCGCTCCCAGCTGGTTCTCCGACAGGTCCACATCTGGGGGCAGCACCACTCCTCAGGGACGGGCTCCGGAGCCAGGCCCTGCCCGCTCCGTCCCCCACAGCTGCGCAGCCTGTCCCGGCATGGGGGACTTAGCGGCCAGACTGTCCCGGCGGTGGGGGGTGGTGAGTCTGCCCCCATCGGCTGAGTCCCCTGCGGCCCCAGGCAGCTCCCCAGAGCCCTGTCCCCAGGCCACGTGTCCACAAGCTTTGTCCCGGGGCTGATGCCACCTACTCTGCGGGGCTGTAATGTAGACCCACCCAGCCCCTCGGTGGGTGACTCACGCCTGGCAGCCGTGTGGCCCACCCGCCGAAGCCCCACTGCCACGTTTCCGGGGACTGGCAGTGACGCCCAGGTGGCCGCGCGTGGAGGGCTTACGTGAGCAGACGTAAGCAGACGTCTCCAAGGGCTGAGTGTTGAAAACTGAGGCTCAGCAAGGCTGGCTTCTTGCCCAGGGTCTCCCTGCCCTTCCGTGGCACAGGCGGTGTCTGAATCCAGCCCCTCTCCTCTCACCCTGCCCAGCCCCTGCCCGTCTGCCCCCTGCCTCTCTGCATCCAGGCACTGGGAGGCCACCACACACGGGGGTGCTGGCCGGCCGGAGACAGTGGAGGAGGCCCCACAACTCCGGGTGCCCCACAGAGGGCCTGGCCCCACCCCACCCTCCCTGGGATGAAGCCCCGCCCCTGAGCAGCAGCAGCAGCTGGGAGCCGGGTGAGAAGGCCCCGAGTGGGGCAGCCCAGCCCCACCCCAGGCTCGGAACCTACCACAGATGAGGCAGCTTTTGCTCAGAGCGCCCACCAGGGCCTCTGCGCCGGCCCCACAGAGTCCGTTGTCCCGAAGGTCCAGCCGCTTGATGTAGGGATTGGAGGTCAGTGCACGCGCCAGAGCCCGGGCCCCCTAGGACAGAGAGGGACCTGAGGGGCCTGGTCCTTCCCAGGGCTGCAGGCATGGCAGGGCAGTCCCTGGGCTCTGCCTGCGGGGCTCAGCCCACTTGGTTCATTCCCACAGGCCCAAGGATGCCGGCTTCTCCCTCTTGGTCTCCCCAGGAGCTCGACCCAACAAATCAAGGGAGCCCTGCAGGCCCCGCAGTCCTTCTACTGAACTCTGTCATAGCCCCGATCCCACCTGCCGCTCAGTGTGGGGGCTGGCACGTGCCTGGGACCCCGAGCAGGGCTGGGGGAGTGCGGGGGGCGTGGGCTCAGGAAGGGACCCTTCCCCAGGCTGCTGCCTCCCAGGTCCTCGCCCTCCAAGCCTGCCCGAGGGCCCCTCCCGGGGTACCTGGGGCCCCAGGCCTCGGTGCCGCAGGCTGAGCTCTGGGGCACTCCCTTGGCACAGAAAGCAGGAGGCGGGCACGACGCTGTGGGCCCGGCAGGACCTCAGGTAGAGGGTGTTCTCGCCCAGCTCGCCAGGCTTGCGGGCACCTGATGGGAGATGGGGTTCACGTGGCTCCCTCCCAGCTGGCCCCACTGCCCAGCCTGTTCTCCTCCTGGAGGCGTTTCCTCCTGTGCTGGCGGGGACCCCGGCCCCACGTGCAGTCCCGCTGGTCCTGGGCCTCCCCTCCCCGCCCACCCCTTGGGGCCCTGCAGTTCATGCTGTCTCTTTCACCGGATTGCAGACCACAGGGCTGTGGGAACCTCTCATGGGGGACCTTTGACTTCGTTAAGATTCAAGGGATGGAGGTAAGGAAATCAAAAAATGACTACCGGCCCCACTCTGTAGGGAAGAATGTGACAAACCCCCCTCAACGGAGAATTGGAGTAAGACCTTCGGACAAGATTCCTACCCTGACTACGGCGGTCCTCGTACCACCCCCTTCGTGTCCCGCTCTCGGCGGGGGTCGGGGTGCCTCCCCACGCGAGGACGGCCCTCCCCAGGGGACGGATGTATCGGGGTCGAACGGGGGGTGGCGGACGGTCATCCGTGGAAGACAGAGGACCAGCCTCAGACTTAGGCACAGGCTTGTGAAGAACCGGAGGCCCTGGGGTCGTCCTGCGGGTCTCCGGTGGCGACGGGGAAGGAGGACCGGAAGGAAGAGGGGTCCGAGGACCTCCCCCGGGGAGTACCAACGCGGGTGTGACGTCAGCGCCGGTGTCTCGACCCCTACGCTCCCTGCCGGTGCCTCGCGCCGGGCCCCTACCCCCGCCCGGGAGGTCGCGTAACCGGTTAGACTACCCCGCGAACAGGCGACGTCGGTTATCCCTGCGGAGGGTCGTCATCAACGGGTCCACTGGGGTTCAACAACCAACGTCGCGCGACTGGAACCGGGACTAGTCGCGCGCCGCCGGAACGGAGGAGTAGCACAGAAAGGTAAACCCTCGGACTTTCCCCGTCGAAGAGCCCCCGTAGCGCGTCCCGCGACCCCCTGGGCCGTCCCGAGCCGACTGACGAAAGACGTCGGTCCTAGGGTGAGGGTCGGACACCCAGGTCGCGAGTGAGTGGGCGATCGTCAACGGACACAAAGAGGGAGGAGGGTCCTACCGGGACGCGTCGCGACGAACAACTCGAAGTCCAGACGTGTCCTGTAGAGGGAAGGGCTCCGAAAGGAACTGGAGACCCGAGGTCGACCGGGTCCGGCGGGAGAGTGTCACGGGCAGGGTGGACAGTAGAGAACCTCCACTGCCCAATCTCCGGTACCCGGTTGACGAGGCGGGAATCAGGGGCCCGCGGCGACCGCCTCAGACGCGCCCGCCTCCGGGACTCGCCGCCCCTCCGACCCGGGCTCGGGTCCCCGACCCTCCGCCTCCGACCCGGGGCGGACGCACAGGGAAAGTGTCGACGACCGACCCGGGCGAGCCGCGGACGGACAAGTCGACACCGACGCCGACGACACGACTGAGTGCGTCGGACCGGCGGTCGTCCTCGACCCTTGTACCCGAGGGGTCCGCGGCCCCACCCGACCCCCGAAGACCTAATGTTCTGCCTTTTCATGCACTACTGGGCCTTGACCGCCCACCCGCGGGACGTCTCCGACGACGTCGACCCCCAGCACCAGATGCACCACCCCATTCTCTTGTCGAGGGCCGACACGACCGGCCTCCCCGGTGCCGACCCGGCTCCCCGATCTCCGACAGAAGTCCCAGACCCGACCACCAGCCGCACGTCCCGTCCTCCACGCCTCTTCCTTCCGAGAGTCAGACAGATCTCCGACCCCCTCACAGTCTCGTCCAGGACACGAGTCCACGGAGGGACGTAGGAAGGGACCCGGAAGAAGGGTCGGAGTACGACCCGAGGCCGCGGGTCGTCCTACCCGGGGGAGGGGCGTGGCCCCCGGGAACCGGTCCGTCCTCCACCAGGGACTGTGAGCACTCTCGACCTCGTGATTCCTGAGGCCATCTCTGGTGGGCAAGTTCGACCCAGTCCCCGAAGAATCTTCTCCTTCGCCTAGATCTGTCCCGTCGCCCCGACAACCGACCACTTCCTCCACTACCGCCCGCAGGAGTCCGAGTGTCCATGGGCCGTTCCCGGGACCGGGAGACTGGGTACCGGCCTCGAGGTCGGACCCGTTCCCCAAACCACACCCTCTGGTCCACCTCTCTTCCGAGGGCCCCTGAGACCCGGGCTGGGAGCCAGGAGGGTGCGGGGAAGAGGCGGCCTGGGGACACACCATGCTGCCTGTCCGTCCCCCCAGGTGGGCCCTCCTCACCAAAAAAGGCTACCAGGAGCAGGACCTGGACCCCCAGGTCTCTGTCATCACCAAGCTCAAGGGGGTCTCCGTGACCCGGATCGAGGAGCTGGGGAACCGGCTGTGGGACGTGGCTGACTTCGTGAAACCGCCACAGGTGGGTGGCCTGGTGCTGCTGCTGGGCGCTGGGCCCTCTGACACCACCCCCCCGTGAGTGTGTGCAGGGGGTCGGGGAGCCAGCTCTGGCCCAGGGCCATGCTCGGGGCAGGGCCTTGCAGAGCCGTGGCTTTCCAGTGGAGGAGGAGACGGTCAGGAAACCAGGCCGGGGAGACACATTCAGCAAACCTGCTTCCGGGGCTGGTAGAGATGATGTGGTGGGCATGGCTGAATACCGCCTGTGCATGCTCGGAGGCTCAGTCGTGTCCCACTCTGTGTGACCCCATGGACTGTAGCCCACTGGGCTCCTCTGTCCATGGGATTCTCTAGGCAAGAACACTGCAATGGGTTGCCATTTCCTCTTCCAGGGGATCGTCCCGACCCAGGGATCAAACCCTTGTCTCTTATCTCCTACATTGGCAGATGGGTTCTTTACAGCTAGTGCCACCCAGGGAGCCCACAGCGGAATGCTACTCAGCCAGAAAAAGAATGAAATAATGCTATCTGTAGCTACACGGATGGGCGCAGAGATGATCAGACGAAGACAAACGATACCACTTACATGTGGAATCGAGAAAGAGAGTGAGAGTGAAGTGGCTCAGGCGTGTCCGACTCTTGGCGACCCGTGGACTGTGCCCACCAGGCTCCGCCGTCCATGGGACTCTCCAGGCAAGAGTGCTGGAGGGGGCTGCCATTTCCTTCTCCAGGGGATCTTCCCAACCCAGGGATTGAACCCCGGTCTCCCACATTGTAGACGGACGCTTTACCGTCTGAGCCACCAGGGAAGCCACTGGAATCGAGAGCACGACACAAATCCACATCCTACGGCACGGACTCACAGCCATAGACCCCAGACTCGTGGCTGCCGGGCTGGGGGGCGCTGGCGAGGAAGGGAAGGAAGGAGGGGAGTTCGGGAGAAGTAGCTGTGAACTGCTACAGAATGTGTAAGCAGTAAGGTGCTGCCCCATAGCACAGAAAACCAGATTCAGCCTCCTGTACCAAACCACAACGGAGGGCCCTCCCTGGTGGTCTAGGGGTTAACAGTCCGCCTTCCCGAAGCAGGGGCCCAGGTGTCATCCTTGGATGGAGAACTAGGTCCTGCCTGCCGAGACTGTAGATTCCCACACTGCAGTGAAGACCCCATGGGCTGCAAGTTAAAGAAGAATTAAAAGAACATCATGGAAAAAAAAAAAAGTCTGCATCTGGAAAGGGGAGGAGTGTCTCGGAGCTCAACGCGTGCGCTGGAGGGTGGGCTGGGAAAGCTGTGGGGGCACTCCTCCCCTGCCCCCTCTTCCCATCACCCAGATTGTCCGCTGCCTCAGTTTCCTCCCCTGTCCTGCCGACGCCCAGATTCTAACCCTGGTGACCCCCGCCCTGAGCACAGCTGCCTCCCACGGGCAGGCCCACCTCATCCGACGGGAAATCACTTCCCACCCACAGAGTGGCCTCTCGTCCTCCAGTGAAGTCCCCCAGTGTCCACGGTGGGCCCATTGGACACCTCCCTGTCCCTCCCTCCGATTCATTCCGATTCCTAACAGCTCTCACGGCCGCCCGCACCATCCCTGGGTCGGGCTGACAGAGGCCTTCCGCTGGGCCCCCATGCAGCAGCCGGGCTGGCTCTCCCAGCCCCCGCCTGCCACCCTCAGAAGCCTCCTTCTCTAAGCTCCCTTTACTAATTAATCTCGCCGTGTTGGGCCTCAGTCGCATCCTGCGGGACCTTTGGCTGTGGTGCACGGACCCTCTAGTGGGCAGCAAGTGAGCTCAGCTGCTCTGCAGCCTGTGGGAATCTTTCTTAGTTCCTGGACCAGGGATCGAACTTGAGTCCCCTGTGCTGCAAGGCAGATTCTTCTCCGCTGGACCAGCAGGGGCGTCCCCACCGAGCCCCTCTAGATCCTGACTGCCGCCACCCGATGCCTCTTCCTGGGTGTGCGTACCCCAGGAAGCCTGCTGAGCTTGCGTGTGCAGCATGCGGGCACCAGCCATCGTCGACCCGGGCAGAGCTCCCCTCTGGGCCTCTGGCCCTGTCTGCAGTGACGGGTCCACCTCGCTTCTAGCCTGGATCTGCAGTGCCTGGAATCGGGGCTCTTGGAAAATCCTGGCTGAGCGACTGTGGGAGGCAGACATGGGCTCAGGAGGGGTCGCAAGCCCCACTGAGCTCCTGTCTCTGACCCTTGCCACACTGGAGGCGTTTTCCTGGGGCTCAGTGCTGATGACTTGGAGCCAGGGCCCCTCCCTGCACGAGCCACGCTGCCAGCTGCTGGCCTCTCCTGGTGAGGGGCGGGGAGCAGAGACCCACCCTGACACTTCTCTTCCAGGGCGAGAACGTGTTCTTCTTGGTGACCAACTTCCTTGTGACGCCAGAACAAGTCCAGGGCAGGTGCCCAGAGGTAAGACTGCCCGAGGGCCTCCCACGGGCTCCTAGTCCCAGAGTCTGTCCCCGAAGTGTCTGGGCCCTTCCTTCTGGGCCCTTCCACATCCTGGTCCTGCCTCTGGGCACTCTGGAGGTTGTCCAGGTAACACCCAGAACAAGGTACAGAACTCAGGTGGACTCCAATAGCCAGAGGCAAGGACACCTCCCTTTTCTAGACACAGCTTCTATTCATGTGTCCCGGGAGCAGCTTCCGTTTCTGTCTGCCAACAGCAGGCTGCTGCCCTGGCCGAGCTCAGGGCCTCTCTCGATCTCTGCATACTTTGCCCTTAAGCTGTGGTCCCTGCCATCCAGAAAATCTCACCGTCCCTAGAAACTGCACCTTTCCTCCTCACCCGAGGGCGTCCCAGGGCGGGCCTCTATCACAGAGCCCACTAGCCCTTCTCTCCAGCTGTGGACTTTTTATCTGATTTTTTTCAAATTGTGATAACATACACGTAACATCAAAATTACCATCTTGGGAGGGGGATTCAGGATAGGGAACACGTGTACACTCGTGGCGGATTCATGTTGATGTATGGCAAAACCAATACAATATTGTAACGTAATTAGCCTCCAATTTAAATAAATAAATTTATATTAAAAAAATAAAACAGCTCAAAAAAAATTACCATCTCAACCATTTTTAAGGGTTCAGTTTCCAGGCTGTGGGTTTTGCTTAAAGAGTCCTGACCCAGGCACCACCTTGGAAGCCTAGCTCTGTGATGGCACTTTTCTCTCATCAAGGCTGAAATGCAGTCGCTCGCTGGCTGGAGAGAAAGGGCGCAGTCAGCTGCCCCTAAGTCCTGCTCGGTGGCCCCACCGCTGTTGCTGGGGTGTCCCGTGTGCCTGCTGGGCCCCACCTTCCCTTGGCAAACACATGATGTCCTTCCCTTTGCAAACTCTCTCGGCCGTCTAGTCTTGGTCCAGTGTGTGGACAGTCCTGAAGTTTTGCTGGGGCTGTGGTTCTGTCTTTTCTGGAATCTATGGGATTCTTCTCTGCTCCATGTCCCAGCTTCTGGCTCTTCCCATGAAACGGCGGGGGCCGGCCGCTTTCCTCAGAGCTGCTCCTCTGGGGGTCCTGGTGGGCCGGTCCTCCCAGCAGTGCAACAGCCTCAGAAACCCACAGAGCTTCCCCCGAGGGCTGCAGGACCCCACCCGCACATGCCAAGGGGCTCTGGGGCAGAGGCCCAGCCACCAAGGCAGGTCCTGGGGTGGGGCAGAGGCTGGGCTTCCCCGGGGGCTCGGCCAGGGCTTCCCCCCAGACCCAAGGCTCCACGGGGGTCTTTAGGCTGTGCAGGCAGAGGAGGCTGCGTGGGTAGAGGCCCTGCGTGGGGCGAGGCATCTCGGGAGCCACTTGCTGCTCAGTGGGGCTGGAGCCTCCATTTGGACTGGAGTCGGGGGAAGTATCCCGGGAGCTCTCTGGAGAAGCTGGTCTTGATCACAGGAGCATGGCGGTGCGAGGGGCTCAGAGGAGGGGCGTTCCATCTCCAGTGCTTCCGGCCATTCGGGAAGCCGGATGGAGGAGGACAGGGCCTGAGGGGGTGCCCACAGTGGCCCAGCCAGGCGGAGAGGAGGGACAGACATGGGACACAGGTGGGGACCTCGAGGCCGGACAGGTGGCCCCACACTGTCCTCCGACCCCCAGTGTTCCCCACGTTGCCCTGAGCTGGGTGCCCTGGGCAATGGTGTCCAGCACCAGCCAGGACAGAACCGCAAACCTGCATCTGTGAGACTCTGCCTCCCCCCGGGGCCTGGAGCCCCGGAAAGCTCACCCCCTTCCCCTGCTGGCTGACCCCTGAAACTCAGTCCCCACGTGTAGGCAGCCACGGCCCCGTCTCACAAGAGAACAAGCAGGGACGCGGCGAGCCTGTGTGCTCCCAGGCCCTCCCACGGGGCTCGCTCTCGGTCACTGCCCAGCGCCCCACCCGGCACGCCGTCACCCTCCCCGCCATGCGTCACCTTCTCTGTCCAGAACTGGACCAGAGCCACTGGGCCTGGCCACATCACTCCCGTCCCCCCAGGAGGAGCGAGTCAGGAGTCTTGCTCAGCCTTGGAACTCTGCCTGCACCCATCTTCCGCTGGGGCTGCCGCCTGCGTGATTATCTGCAGCCTCCAGCTCTCAGGTGCCCCCACACTCAGAGATTCCTGAGGGGCTAAGGCAAGAAAGGGTGTGTCCCCCTGCCCTGTGGGGCAGGGTCCCCGAGGGAGGCCCCTCCAGGCCCTTGGCGGTCTGCTCTCCACCTCCAGCACCCGTCCATCCCGCTGGCTAACTGCTGGGCCGACCAGGACTGTCCTGAGGGGGAGACGGGGACGCACAGCCACGGTAAGCTGGCCCGCCTTGCAGGGCCTCCCCAGGCTGGGGGCTGCGGGCCAGGGGACTCTGGGTGGTCAGCCTCCTTCCCCCGACCCCTGCCCAGGCCCCATGGAGATTCGAGGGCCTGGGGTTTGTCCCGTGTTTTCAAGGCATAAAGACCGGCCAGTGCGTGGTGTTCAATGGGACC
>SJYG01000399.1:1393832-1424140 GCA_006410535.1 Litocranius walleri | reverse complement strand
AGGTGGGCAGGGTGGAGGGCATGGGGTGAGGGTCACATCACTGGGCGGGTAGGTGGGCAGGGCTGGTGGGAGCAGAGGGTGAAGGTCACATCACTGGGCAGGTAGGTGGGCAGGGCTGGTGGGCAGGGGTGAGGGTCACATCACAGGGCGGGTAGGTGGGCAGGGCTGGTGGGGGGTAGAGGGTGACAGTCACATCACAGGGCAGGTAGGTGGGCAGGGCTGGTGGGGGCAGGGGGCCAGGGACGGTCATGGCTCAGGGCTCACCCCATCTCTCAGGCAGGGAAATTCGGGCTTATCCCCACGCTTATCTCTCTGGGCACAGGAGCAGCCTGGCTGGGCGTGGTGAGTGTGGAGAGCGTGGGCAAGCATGCGCCCAGCCACCTCGGCACAGCTGGGCCCCCGATGTTGGGTCTGGTCAGGGGGAGGCCTGGGGGGTGGGTCTGGGCACAGCTTAGCCCTGCCGCCCCCAGATCACCTTCCTCTGTGACCTGCTGCTGCTGTACGTGGACGGGGAAGCACACTTCTACTGGAGGACCAAGTACGAGGAGGTACGCTGCGCCCGCGGGGCCTGGGCGCTGCCTGTCCGGGGCTTCGGCCCGAGCCCCAGCCTGCTGCCATCATCCACAGGCAAAGGCTCCAAAGAGGACCGCCCAGCCCGAGCAGACAGCCGGCACCCGCACCCCCGCGCCCAGCGCCCAGGGGCCTTAGAGGGGGCCCAGCGCCTGTTCTGACAGCCACGGCCACTTCCGGGAGCTGGACACCGAGGCTTGGCCCCACTAGATGGCCTGCTCCCTGCTGGTGGGGGTTGGGGCTGGGAAGGCAGGGACCTCGCCTTGGGACCCCTGTGGATGGAGCCCCCAGGACTAGGATGGGGTGGGAGGACGATTCCTCCTGGGGCAGGGAGCGCCCCAGAGCCGCCTGTGGAGGGACCTGTAGCAGAATGCGTCAGGGTGCCGTCCCGGGGCTCCAGCTGCACCTGTGTGTGGAAAACCCTCTCGCAGCTCTTCACCAGGATGCCAAGCATGGCCCCCGCACCAGTGGCCCGCACAGTCCCTCCTCTGGCTGTACAGACCCCAGCCCCCTCCTGGATCAGCACCCCCATCCCGAAGCCCCAAGGTCTAAGGCAGAATGTCTCTGCTGCGGGATCCACTCCTGGAATTGAGACTGGGGTGGGCAGACGGCCCAGCCCTTCCCCATGGCAGCTCTCAGGCTCTGGAGGCACTGGGACCGACAGAAGACCAAAGGCGAGCTGCTCTGGTGGCAGGCTGAGCCCCCTGGAGACACCCAGCCCACCCCCGGAACTGTGTGGGTGGGGAGGACTGGTGGGAGGGGAAGTCTCCACTGCCCAAGGTCACCCCCGGGGTCAGCCTGCAGCAGCAGCTCTCTGGAGGCCCTGTCTTTCGGGAGCAGAGCCCCGAGGCTGGAAGGAATGTCCCAGATAAGTCCCAGAGGCCACGGCAGGCTGGCCAGGGTCTGGATGCAGTCATCACAGGGTCTGGGTCTGGGTCCTGCCTGCTGGACTCCTCACGGCAGAGTTTCGGGGGTGCTCGCGTGGGAGGCCTGGGGCTCTTTCTCATGGGGCCCAGAGACCAGGCATGCTGGCGTGGCCAGGGCAATGAGGCAGGCCAGCTGTGGAGGGCCAGCGCCAGGCTCAGGCTGGGCTCAAGCTGCCTCTTGATCCCTAGAGCAGTGTCCGAGGGGGCGGGGGGCCCTCAGGGCCAGGGCAAGGGGTGTGGGCCCATGCGTGGGCCAGACAACTCTGACGGACGGCTGCAAGGTCGGGGAGTAAAGCCTGCCGAAGCCACAGTTTCCCACGTGCTCCTTACAGGCAGGGACGGGGCTGGTGGTATCTGCAGGGGCACAGCATTGCCTAGGAGACCCGCGGGCCGTGCAGCTGGGCCTGGGCCCTTCCCAAGGACCAGGGGTGGGGGGAGAGCTGGAGGGCACTTGGGAAGGATTCAGGCTCTAGGGCGCCCAGCCCGGGGAGGCACCAGGGTCTGAGCCTGGAGGCCTGGGGCCTCAGTCTGCACGTGCTGAGCCCATGGGTGTGTCTGGAAGTGCACGTGCTCGTGTGGGCGTGCCTCTGCCTCCACAAGGGGGCCTCAGGCACATGCCCCGCTCTCCGGGAGTCAGGGACACAAGGGCACCCTGGAACTCCGCTGCCCTTCTAGGCGGCCTCCCTGGGCCCGGGCGCCTGTGCGGGGCCCACCCCCAGGGGAGGGGAGCCTGACTCTGCTCCTCTGTGCTGGCGCGTTGGGAGTTGTGGCATCCTTGGAGGGGCAGAGGGCACTGGCCTGAGTGTCCTCAGCCCAGGGCTGTCCCGGGCCGGCACCTCCCCGCGCGGAACCCCAGCACCCCACCCTGCACCACCCTGTTCCACCCTGACAATCGAGCAAGCCCTTTCCAGGGCCGGCGAGGACCTGATGCCGCAAGACCCACGGACATGACACGGCCACACGGCTGGCTGAGCGGATTCTATTGTGGGTCCCTGAGACAGGGCGTCCTCCCCACCCGCCCCAGTAGCTGGAAGGGGTCGCAAAGAGTCCACCGCCCCAGCGCCGGCCGTACCCACTCCAAGGGCGACGTGTAGCACCGGCCGCTAAACGAGAGTCCGTGGGTCCCAGGGTTCTCCTCGGGTGGGCAGGCCCGCGAGCCCACCGAGCTGCCCTGAACAGAGACCGGGCAGCTCTCACGGACTGCCAGGCCCCTGGGCCAGCGCCTGGCCAGGCTCCTGCACTGTCTCCTCCAGCCTGCCGTCGGGGAAAGCCACGTAGCGGGCGGTGACCAGCCCCGGCGGCTCCCGCCAGTTCTCCTTGCTGTGCCAGATGCCATAGCCGAAATACACCAAGAGTCCTGCCGGGGCGGTGCAAGTGTGAGCGGCAGGCCCCAGCCCTGCTCGCCCTCCTGGCCACTGCCAACCCCGCTCCGCCCCCAGGAGCAGGACCTGGGCCCCAGCCCAGCCCCCCACTCACCCATCAGCAGCCAGATGGTGAAGCGCAGCCAGGTCAGGTAGCTCAGCTTCAGCATCAGGCAGAAGTTGAGGACGATGCTCAGAGCTGGAATCAGGGGCACCAGGGGCATCTGGGGGGCAAGGGCAGGGCTGGGCCGGCTGCAGGGGCCCACAGGCCCAGGGCCCGCCTCTGCAGGCCTCCAAGCCAGAGGCATCTGGGGGGCAAGGGCAGGGCTGGGCCTGTTTCTGCAGAGGGGGCCCACCCGCAGACATGGGGACGTGCCCGGATGCGGGGTGGTGGGCTGGCGGCGGGCACCGGGGGCGGTTGGGGGTTACCTGGAAGGTATCCTTCAGGCGTTGCTGCTGGTGGGCCCCCAGGACGAGGAGACTGAGCAGAAACGTGGCACCGCTGCACAGCAGCAGCAGGAAGAAGGCCCAGAGTGGGAGGTGCAGGACGGAGTGCCCGAGCATCAGCACGCCGCCCAGGGCGAGGGCGGAGACCACCAGCCCGCAGACGGCCCCGCGCACGGCTGCGCCGGGGCCGCCCCGGTCCAGGAAGCCCAGGCAGGGCCTCAGGGCTGGCCGCAGCCGCCCCGGTTCGGGGCCACGCCCTGCGCCCACCAGCTCCACTCGGTCAGAGGAGGAGCTGTACTCCTGGGCCTTCAGGCTGGAGCCGGCCAGGCTGGGCGAGCTGGACGGAGAGGCCGTCTGGAATCGCAGCACAAGCACGCTGATGGCCACAAAGGTGTAGGCCAGCAGGGTGCCGATGGACAGGAACTGCACCAGGGCCTCGATGTCCAGCAGCAGCGTCACCACAGCCGTGAGGACCCCGAACACCAGGACGCCCAGGAGAGGCACCTGCGTCCGGGGGTGCACGTAGGCAAACGCCTCGAAGAACAGCCCGTCGATGGCCATGGCGTAGATGATACGCGGCAGGCAGAAGAGGCCGTTGAGCTGGACGGTGGTCATGGCTATGGCAGAGGGCGAGGGCTGGTCAGCGCGCCCAGCAGGCGGGCACCCCAGAGGCCGTGGCCAGGGCCCCTGGGAGCCTGTGCCCGAGTTTATCTGGGCTCTCAGAGTGAGCCTGAGTGCCTGCAAGGTGCAGGGCGGTCACCCCTCCTCCAGCCCAGGAATGGGACACCTCGGCTAGGTTAAGGGCTGGGGGCGGGCAGTCTGGTGACGGCTGAGTCCTGTGAATGGGAAGCACGTGCCCAGGCCAACATCCCACATATAAGGGGGCCAGCAGGTCCCTGCCCACAAGTCTGGGTGGAGTCTAATAATTAGTACCTCCCATGGACTAAGAGGCTCCTCAGAGTCCATGGGGTCGCAAAGAGTCGGACACGACTGAGCGACTTCACTGGGCTACGGCTGGTAAAACTGAAGCCCAGACGGAGGTGCGTGTCCCCCTCCACCCACCCCAGGAGACCAGGGCAGGACCCTACTCACCACAGATGGAGCCAGTTGCCACGAGGTAGCCAGCCCAGCCGTAGCCCCGCTGGTAGAAGGCATCGGCGAGCGCGGAGCTGGGGTTCAGACTGTGCCAGGGGATCATGAGGGTGAGCACGGCGGAGACCAGGATGTAGGCAGCGGCCGCCATCCCGAGCGATAGGGCGACGGCTAGGGGCACGGCGCGCGTTGGGTTCCGGGCCTCCTCGCTGGAGGCAGCAATGACGTCGAAGCCCACGAAGGCATAGAAACAGGTCGCCGTGCCGGACATGATGCCGGAGAAGCCGAAGGGCGCAAAGCCGCCCTCCGCCTGGCCCCAGTTGCTGGGCCGGGCGAGGATGAAGCCCAGAACAATGATGAAGAGGATGACCCCCATGCTGACGGCCGACAGGGTGTGGTTGAGCCAGGAAGAGACGCGCGCCCCGCAGGAGACGAAGGCGGAGGCCAGAAGGATGATGCCGGCAGCCAGCCAGTCTGGACTTCTGGCCAGGAAGGGCACTTGCCAGACGCCCAGGTGGGCCTCGGTGAAGTTGTGGATACGGTGGTCGAACATGGCGTCCAGGTAGCCGCTCCAGGCGCGGGCCACGGCGGCGCCGGCAATGACATACTCCAGCACGAGGTTCCAGCCGATGAGGAAGGCCCACAGCTCGCCCACGGACACGTAGGTGAACAGGTAGGCAGAGCCCGTGCGGGGCACACGGGCCCCGAACTCCGCGTAGCACAGGGCCGCCATCAGAGAGGCCACGGCGGCCACGACGAAGGACACAATCACGGCGGGGCCCGTGGTCTCCTTGGCCACGGTGCCCGTGAGCACGTAGAGGCCAGAGCCCACCATGGAGCCCACCCCCAGCAGGGTCAAGTCCAGCGTGGACAGGCAGCGCTGCAGCGACGTCTCCATGGTGCTGTCCTCCAGCGGCTTCTGCCGCTTCAGCTTCTGGCAGAATCGCGCCAGGCCGGCAGCACAGGGCCATCCAGGAGCCATCGTGCGCCGAGAGGAGTAGAGCGGAGCCCAGAGCCAGCTGCAGGCACCTACCAGGGCCAGAGGGGAGTGATGGGCTGCCCCTTCCGCAGTGTGACTGCACCCTGGGTCCCAAGTGCCCTTAACAGTGGGCTGCCAGAGGGCTGGGCTGGGCGGGAGGGCTGTCCGCCTCCAGGGCAGGGCAGGGAACCAAGTGGAGCTGAATCTGGGCGTGTTGCGGAGGGGAGGGGGCCAGGGGTGGCCTCGGGTGCATGGAGAGGCAGCCCCAGGGAGCCAGACTGGGAGCCCAGCCTCTGGACCTGGGAACCCAGAGCCAGGTGGAAACCCGAGGCTTCCCGGGAGCTGGGCCAGGCCTCCAGCACCCGGAACAGGCGCTGGGCGTCTCCCGGGCTGCCACCTGGCCTCAGATGCCGGATCCCCTTCGTCCGCCCACAGGCCCGAACGAGCGGGGGATCCCAGGCTCCTGGCTGCGCCCCCGCCCCCGCCTCGCCGCCGCTGCCCCTGGAGCCAGCCTCACCGCCCCGTCCTCAGGTACCCCGCCTCCGCCGGCCCGAGCCTGCCCCTCTGCCACCCACCTGCCGCCACCGCCGCCGCCGCCTCTCTGCGCGCTGCGCCCGCCCCGCCCGCCGGTGCGGTCCTTCCGCGCGCAGAGCCCGCCCCCACCCCCGGGCGCCTGAGCGAGCCCGCCGCACCTTGCTGACACACAGCCGGGCAGCCCACCCCTTCCTCACCCTGGCTCCAGGGGCGCCCCATCCCTGGGCCTGGTTCACAGACGAGGAAGCCCAGGCCAAGGCCAGCGGGGTGCCCCTGAGTGGGTGCAGTTCTGGGAGCAGGGGAAAGGTCGGCAGCCCACCTGCCTTCTGCTGGAGCAGACTCCCTCCTTGATCCCATCACCCCCAGCACTGGGGCTCTGGGCCCTCCAAAGTCAGGCCGGCCCTGGTGAGCCAGGGTGCAGGGCTGGCTGAGTGGCCGGCGTGGGGCAGCCAGGAGGGCCTGTGAGTTGGCCAGAGGCCCTGCTGGCTGTTCTGAGCCTCTGGTTGCAGACAGTGTCCCAAAGGACCAACCAGTCTGCGGGGCAACGCCTGCAGCTTGCCAGCACCCGGCACCCCCAGGCCCCTCAGATGCCAACAGCTGCCGCTTCTAGCCGAGGGCCACCTGTGCCAGACCAAGAGGACCCTGGGGGTACTCCAGGGCAGCCTGCTCCCCTGATGTCAGTAAGATGATGTCAGTGAGAGGCGCGGTGTCCTGAGTGCCCACACCATGGCGGGGCCCACGTCCCTTCCCGACAGGCATGTTTGTTCCTGGGACAGAGTGGGGCTTTGTCCTGCCCCTCCCACTTCTTTGAAAGTGAAAACATGGGTGTGACGGTATTCACTCCTTCATGGAAGAATGGTGACGATCGATCCCTTCGAGCAAAGCCAAGCCAAAACAGGTAGCCACTTCCTCCGGCACTGGTCTTCAGGCTCCTACGTGGCTTGTGGAATTAGGGTTTCAGTGGGCTCCAGACGGGATGGTGGGCTCCCGGCAACCTGATAGCACTCAGGACACTGCCTCAGCCAGCCCCGTGCTCCCTTCTGTTATTTGGCTGCATTTCTTTTTAATGATAATGGTAGCAATTGTTATTTTTATTTACTTTTGGCTGTGCCTTGCAGTGTGGAGATCTTGGTTCCCAACCACAGATCAAACCTCCAGGCCCCTGCATTGGGAGCACAGTCTTAACCGCTGCACCGCCAGGGAAGTCCTGGGCTGCCAGTGCCTTAAGGAGCTTCTCAGATGGGGCCCTGCTTCCTGCAGGGAACACGCCCACCTTTGCTTGCTCCCGTGTGGCCAGAACTGAGCAGCTATTCTTTGTTCTGAAGCGCCTCCACAGAAACGCAGAAAAGTGCATTTCAAGCCCAGAGGGCTGGGCAGTTTTATAGCAGGAGGTCCCGAGAGGCTTTACTGATGACGCTGAGAGAGTTGGCGCATGTGCTTCAGGGCACTGACTTTTTCTGTGCCCGGAGAAGTGCTCTCAGTGGGTAGTCAAGGCCACGCTTGATCGACATGGTAAACTGTAGCCTGCCAAGGACATGGCAGGGACCCCTGTGAACAGAGGCGCACCATGAGATGCAGCAAGAATACAGCACCGGCAAACGAAGGAAGGAGAGGGAGCACTTCCTAACTCATTGCACAAGGCCGGGACTGCCTTGATACCAGACCCAACAAAGCGCCACAAGACAAGCCCAGCCCAACATCGCTTAGGAATGCAGACGGGGCTTCCCGGCTGTCTGGTGGTTGGGACCCTGAGCTTCCACTGCAGGGGCACAGGTTCAGTCCCTGGTCGGGGAACTAAGGTCCTGTGGACAAAAAAAAAAAAAGGAGAAAACATAGACACAAAATTGATCAACAAAATACTAGCACATCAAATCCAGGAATGCATAAAAAAGGAGTAAGTGAGATTTATCCCAGAAACGCAAGGGGGATTCAATGTATGAAAATCAGTCCCTGTAGTACACTATGCTAATAAAGGACAAGACCACATGATCACCTAAAAAAACGAGAGAATGCTCAAGGAACTAGGAATCGGAGGACTGGCCTCAACCTGATGAAGACCATCTGTGAAAATCCCTGGGCTCCTGTGTTCAGTGGTGAAAGACTGAAAGCCGTCCCTTCCTGGCAGGAGCATAAAGATGTCCACTGCCGCCTCTCGTCTTCAGTATCTTACTGGAGGGTCTAATCATGGCAGTTCGGTGAGAAAATGACATAAAAGGAATCCAGATAGGAAGGAGGAAAACTGTGTCGTCACAGATGACATGACTCTATGTACTAGAAAATCCCAAAGAACACACATACACATTGTTATGCCCAAGTCGCGAAATCTCCCAGTGGCCACCAGGCAGCCGGTATCTGATGCAAGAGCAAGAGTCTTTATTACCAAGCTCAAGCTGGGCTCCCACCGGCACCGACGCAGCGGCTAAGGAGAGGAGCCCCGAGTTGTGGGTTACACTGCTTGTATAGGGAATATTCAGGTAAAAGGGTAACAAAGGGGTGTTCAGGCTGAAGGACTACTGATTGGTTACCCCCTTCTATAGGGTTATGTGTGGATTTCTGATTGGGTTTTTTACTTCCAAGGTAAATCACAAATGTAAATCATTACTTCCAAGGTAAATCACAAATTCTTGAATGTAAAGTCAGGAGGTTTAACCTAAGGGCTGACTGGCTCGTGCACAGTGGGGCAAGTTTAGGCAGTATCCAAAGCCTAAGTCTGTTGGCCCGGAACCTTTGCAGAATGGAGCTCTTTTACAAGATGGAGTAGCTCAGGCTCTTCATTCCCCCCTTCTCAAGGACCTAAGACAGACCCAACCATGGGGTCTGTAGTTAGCGTTATATTGTTTTTTACCAGGGGTGGGTTTGGTAGGGCTGCATATTGGGATCTGCGCACCATAAGCTGATGTGGATTTTAATGAAGGCCACCAATTTGTTTAGTAAGCATGGCCCGAGGGTGAGTAGCAGTAACAAGATAATCAGGGGCCCCACCAAGGAAGACATGAGAGCTGTGAACCAGGGGGACGAGTTGAACCAGGATTCAAACCAATTTTGAGACATTTCTCTTTCTCTTTTTCTCTGACTCAGCCCTTCTCTTACCTTGGCCAGGGACTCCCTGACTACCCCTGAGTAATTCACATAAAAACAACATTCTACCCCTAATGCAGCACATAGGCCCCTGAGAGACTTCATACTCAAGATAATTCTTGGGAGTTGGCATGGAGGTCTCTTTCTTCTGTAACTTCTCCCTGAGGCATGGGCGTAGGCCTGCCTAGCAGAGCAGCAGTCTCTCTCTACCTGATCTAAGACGGGGTTTTCCACATCTGAAACCAGCTTCTACTCTTGTAGTAACAGCAATTTAGTTGGCCCCTCTCGGAGATGAAATAGACAAGGGCCAAACAAGAGACCTAACAGGATGGTCATCTCTGGTCCCCGGAAACAGAAGGCAAAACATTTGGGGTGAGGGATGCAGGGTTTGTGACCCCTTCTGGTTGGCTGGTGGTGAGGCAGCAGAGCTGTGCTCCAAGAAAGAATCTTGTGTTCAGTCTGAAGCTACCATCCTCCACCTGGGTGGGGGCTCAAACACACTGTTACGCATATTTTTTTGAGTAGAAACCAGGACTTTCTCTGGAGGCTATACCAACCTTTGATTGTTTCTGTGTTTGTATCCCCTTCCTTCCCTGACTAGCAATTGTTTGAATCCATGCTTTGGAATTCAGGGAAGGCCAAGGAGGCTGAACACAGTCTATATCCTACAGATAAGAAATGGAGAACACAGAGCAGATCTGTACTCCAGAGCCCCACAGAGTCCCGCTCAGTTTTAATTTTAGGGAACTAGGCAACTATGACTGTGATAACTTCCTGTCAAAATGGGGCATAGGACTGCCCCAGCTTGGAGCAATACAAGCTCTAATCTGAAAGTACACCCATAGGATCACCTAGTTATTTCCCAGGATATCTGAACCATAGCTACTCTATTTTGACTTTTAATTGTAAACTTTTCCTTAAGAAAAGCAGATTTCACTGTTAATGATGTCAGTGTTTCTCTAGGTACGAGAAGATGCAAGAATTGGGACTCATAAAATCTTCTCCTGAAAAGATCNCTAGTTATTTCCCAGGATATCTGAACCATAGCTACTCTATTTTGACTTTTAATTGTAAACTTTTCCTTAAGAGCCAAAGCAGATTTCACTGTTAATGATGTCAGTGTTTCTCTAGGTACGAGAAGATGCAAGATTGGGACTCATAAAATCTTCTCCTGAAAAGAGAAAGCCTGTTCTGCCAGTTTTTCTCAGAGCACAGAGTGCCTCATTCCTGATCTTCACCCTGAACTCCTTTCAGGGGCGTTGAAAGTCAGCAGTTGCAGCGGCCACGATTTAATCTTTGCAGATGTAGATGGCGAGTGTCAGTCTTCAGTTGGCAGAGCCCCTTTTTGCTCATAAACTTGACCATGATTTTGAGGGGGGCATTTCATGACCATTTTATCCCATGGTGCTGAGACTGTCTATTCTCAGGTACGCCAAAGATTCTGTTGACAGGCCACCCAATGTGCTGTTGCTGGACTAGGCCATAAAACAGTATCCAAAATTCTCTGGACCAACTGTCTTACTAGCTTTTTGGTCCAGGAAAATATTCCCTCTTGTTGCTTCTTCCCATGTCCAGAGTTACACTATTACCATCATCGATCTCATATGGGACTATATATTATTCTATTAGAGGCCTCACACACATATTTGACAGTGTAAGAAACAGCAATTTTGTAAAACAGGTGAAATACAAATAACATAGCCAGCAGTATTAGTAAAGTCACAAGTAAGACTTATGTTAAGAGCTTCCATTAGATGTAGCCCAGTATATCTTCAGGTCATCTGACTTAGTCTGCCCTGTAGAATCTCTATCTTCCAGGGAAATTATATATTGGCACCATCTATAAGGTGCATAGCCCAGTTTCCTAGTGTTACTAGACTGATTGTCTTTAGTATGATTTAATTTTTTTTCCCCAACACTGAGGAGACTTTAAACCTAAATTACTGTAGCCTGATGTTATCTATATAAATCCATCCCATAACTGTGGGAGATTTTCCCCTCTTTTGCAGAAACTTTTCTTGTTCTGATTGAGCTTGGGTGATAGAAAAAAGCTCAAGTTTATAGCCAGAGTCAGAGCAAGCATTATTAATTGGCCCAGTGAGGGGATCCTATTTAGTAATATCATAGTGACCTGAATATGACTATAATATTTAAGTAAATTTTTTCAGGGCCAACCAGTTAGAGTCTGGTAGTAGAGAAATTTACCAAGGTAACCCAGAACTAGACACAGGTAATTGGCCACAAACCCAACAATTGGATTGATTTTTAAAACTAGCATAGGATCAGGCCTATGATAGAAAAGCATTTGACTTATATGCAAAGGTCTAAGAAGTAAGAAAACATGAATGATCATACGAATCAGGTCCAGCATCTCGGGGAAGCTGTCTACCTCTGATGTCGTCGTCCTCTCATCCTGACGTAGTGTAGTTTCTCCTGATAAAAAGTCCTTCCATCCATATTGGAGACAGTCCCTTTTTTTCAGTCCTGGTTGCACATGAGGCATCCGATCTTCATCCAAAGGTAGATTACTGAGATAAGCTTCAGAAACAAACTCAGGGTGTTTTTCAAGAATTCAATTAAATTTTACATCAATATCACGTAACAACAAAGAACTATCTAAGAGATGAGTCTTACTGGATGCAGACCTCCATTAACAAACTGGGATTTAACGTTTTGAAATATCTTTTTCTCCTTATAGTTACCCTTATTTTTATTAAATATAACCAAATTAAGGCTAGTTTATTTGCAAAATAGGTCTGTTCTCACTGATTTTGGTCTGATGATTTTTATAACCATAATTGATTATAGGCTTTTTATTTTGCTGAAACATTTATAGAGTCTGAGACTGAACTTTTAAAATAAAACAGGGCTGGGAAACACACCAAAGGCTTATCACAGATTTTGTTTAACAAATCTAGGTGAATTCTTCCCTTTTTAAGGTCTCAAAAATTTCTTGAGATTTTTGTATCCATGAGATACAATAGAAAATATAATTGTTTTTTTTATAATGTTTAATTTTACCAAAGTATTGTCATAAATAGTTTGAGAGAAAGGTATAATTGATTATAGGCTTTTTATTTTGCTGAAACATTTATAGAGTCTGAGACTGAACTTTTAAAATAAAACAGGGCTGGGAAACACACCAAAGGCTTATCACAGATTTTGTTTAACAAATCTAGGTGAATTCTTCCCTTTTTAAGGTCTCAAAAATTTCTTGAGATTTTTGTATCCATGAGATACAATAGAAAATATAATTGTTTTTTTTATAATGTTTAATTTTACCAAAGTATTGTCATAATTAGTTTGAGAGAAAGATTTTCCCTACTCCCTGAAAACATAAGATTTAAACCCATAATTTTTCAGATAGAAACCATAAAAGTTATAAGCATATTTGCTGGTTCATTTAGTCCTTTTGTTAACTTTTGTGAAGTCATCAGGTTTTCCATTAAAATACCAGGACATATCAGAATGTTAAAAACTCCATATAATTTTTAGGATATCTGTATTAGTAATTTTACCATACATTATAACATGAGCGGATTTATTACTCATCTGATCATCTTTTCCATGTAATTTAACCAACCAAATAAACACAGTTTAATATCTCTCTGGGATGCTCCAGGGGATCTTCTCAACCCAGGAATCAAACCCAGGTCTCCCATATTTCAGGCAGACACTTTAACCTCGGCTCCACCAGGGAAGCCCTTAAATACAAAAATACAGTCTCTCAGAAAACCTCCTATAGAGACACAGAACTTCAGATCTAAGTACTAACATCAAAGATTTCAAGGGAGGAAAGAAAGCCAGGTTGAAAGAAGGGGGAGAGGCAGGAGAGGGGGGCAAAAGGGGTGGCCTTACAAACATCTCTTGCCACCTACAGATACCCAGGCGTTACAGGAATTTTTCCTGGGCCTCCAGAGAAGGGAAGACTGGAACTCGGCCCTAGCAGAAATCAGAACCAGAATTCGAGTTCTCTGCCAAGAGGAGGTGATCAGTCTCCAATCCTCAGCTCAGGCTGAGGGCCCTCTGACCAGATTCCTATGTCCAGGACCAGGGGACTAGAAAAACAGGGAAGGATAGGCAGGGTTAAGGAGAGGAAAGAGAGAGGGAGGGGGAGAGAGATCAATGAAGTCTCTTGTTCCTTACCGGTCGGGGCACTCTGGCCAGCTGTCCGCGTCAGGAGGAGACCAGGGACAAAAGGGTCCCTGGTCCATTGGCAGGCAAGCCGGCCCCTGAGTACCCCGAGTGGTCAGGATGTCAGCCTCGGCTTTTTCACCAATAACAATAGATCTTGTGCCCTAGATTTGAAATCAGAAAAATGGTCAGTCATGAGGGATAGCGGAGTAGAAGTTTGCCCCGTGATTACAGAGAAGTACACAGGAGACAAAATGAACACAGAGAGCAGAGACAATGCCAGCACTCACACAGGCATGGCAAACAGACAGCAGACACACACCGGCCGGGAACGCAGCACTAGGTCTTCCTGGGCCCCCTGAGACTTCCTTTCCCTCGAGGTTATCTTACCAACAAGGCGTCCAGAGCCAGCCGCCTTCCCAGCACGATGCCGGGCCTCAGCCTTACGCTGGACTTGTTACCTGGCACCAGCCGCCTTTCCAGCCTGATGCCGGAACTCGGTCTCACGCTGGGCTTATCCAAGCCTGTCACCGGTGTTCAGGTACCTCTTCCTCCTAGTGAGGAAACCCCTTCTACTGAGAGAGTGTTATTCCTCCCAGTTAAAGGGATCCCAGACGAGCCCCCAAACGTTATGCCCAAAGTCCGAGTCCCCAAAACTGAGAGAAATAAGACGTCCACGGCAATGCAAAAGCATAAAGGGGTTTACTGCTAGCTCGAGCTAGGTCTCCCCCGGCACCGACACAGCGGCTATAGGGAGGGAGCCCCGAGTCTTGGGCAGCACTGCTTTTATAGGGAATTTAATCAGGTAAAAGGATACAAGAGGGGGTGTTCACGCAGGAGGACAGCTGATTGGCCACTTTAGCGGGTGTTTAAGCTGACAGATAACTGGTTGGTTACTTCCATCCATAGGATTTGTGTGTAGATTCTTGATTGGTTTTTACTTCCAAGGTAAACCACAAGCTCCTGAACGTGAAGTCAGAAGGTTTAGCCTAGTGACCGACTGGCTTGTGTACAGTGGGGCTAGGTTAGGTAATCTGAGGGTTGACTGGCTATGGGTAGTGGGCTTAGGTTGGGTAATGCCCAAAGTTCTTTTGCCCGGGACCTTGCAGGATGGAATTCTTTAACAAGATGGAGTAGCTCAGGCCCTTCATGCTAGGGTGAGTGGGACCCTGCTAGGGGGTAGTCTCCTGGAATCATGACCCAGGTTTACAAGAATTCAAACCCTAGGCCTGGTGCAACCTGTCAAGCCTGTCATGGCTCTGGTCTGGTTCCCCAACACCCTGAGGCCTAGCCTTCGCGACAGAGGCCTGGGGTGTCCAGGTATGAGCTGGCCCCTTGCCGCATCCCTGCAGTCAGGCCTGGCATCTGTGTCTTCTTGGTGAGATGCTTGGCCTCAGGCTGCTGTCCTCTGGGTGGCAGCTGGGGAGAGAGGAATGGGGGGCTGGCTCAGGCAAGCCTTCTGTGGGGGCATAGACCCCCCTCCCCCAACCATCTGGTGGCTTAGAAGGTAAAGAGTCCACCTGCAGTGCAGGAGACCTGGGTTCGATCCCTGGGTCAGGAAGATTCCCTGGAGAAGGGAATGACAGCCCACTCCAGTATCCTGGCCTGGAGAACCCCATGGACAGAGGAGCCTGGCAGGTGGCAGTCCATGGGGTCACAAAGAGTCAGACACGACTGAGCGACTAACACTTTAACGTTCACTTTTCACACACCCCCAGCCCATCTCCGACTATGAGGTGGAAAGGAGAGGGAAATGAGACCCCCACCCTCTCAGGGCCCCTTGCCCAGTCCTGCCAAGCCAGTGCCCGGTCAGCAGGCAGACATCCATCTTTGGAGGAGTTTACCCTGACCCCAGGAGCAGTATCCTCCCAGGTTCCCCGACTCCAGCTGGGCCCAGGTGCTCTTACTGATCACAGGACCCTGGGACTCACCCAGCGTGGCACTGAGGCTCCAGTCACGGCCCCAGGCCACCCACCATGCCGTCTGACTGGCAAATATTGGAGCCCCGGTCCAGACACAAGGCTCTTAGGGGTGACCATTGCCCCTTCGATCTGCTGGGGCGGGGAGGTGGGGGCTGTGGTGGGGTGGGGTAAGGGGAGAAGCGGATGCAGGACCTGGAGCATTTGCCAGCGGAAGTGGGTGGGACTGGGGCATCCTGGCATTGCTGAGACTCAGTTGCACCCAGAGGCCATTCAAGACCTGTCCAGTTGCCCATCAGTGGATGGGGTGGTGAGAGCGCTGGATGCCCAGACAGCCCTCTTCCTGTCTGCTTTTCAGCACTGGCAAAGGCTTGCACTTGAAGGTGAGTGTGTTGCCCCTCACTCCCACTGCCCTTTCTGGCTCGTGCACAGTGGGGCAAGTTTAGGCAGTATCCAAAGCCTAAGTCTGTTGGCCCGGAACCTTTGCAGAATGGAGCTCTTTTACAAGATGGAGTAGCTCAGGCTCTTCATTCCCCCCTTCTCAAGGACCTAAGACAGACCCAACCATGGGGTCTGTAGTTAGCGTTATATTGTTTTTTACCAGGGGTGGGTTTGGTAGGGCTGCATATTGGGATCTGCGCACCATAAGCTGATGTGGATTTTAATGAAGGCCACCAATTTGTTTAGTAAGCATGGCCCGAGGGTGAGTAGCAGTAACAAGATAATCAGGGGCCCCACCAAGGAAGACATGAGAGCTGTGAACCAGGGGGACGAGTTGAACCAGGATTCAAACCAATTTTGAGACATTTCTCTTTCTCTTTTTCTCTGACTCAGCCCTTCTCTTACCTTGGCCAGGGACTCCCTGACTACCCCTGAGTAATTCACATAAAAACAACATTCTACCCCTAATGCAGCACATAGGCCCCTGAGAGACTTCATACTCAAGATAATTCTTGGGAGTTGGCATGGAGGTCTCTTTCTTCTGTAACTTCTCCCTGAGGCATGGGCGTAGGCCTGCCTAGCAGAGCAGCAGTCTCTCTCTACCTGATCTAAGACGGGGTTTTCCACATCTGAAACCAGCTTCTACTCTTGTAGTAACAGCAATTTAGTTGGCCCCTCTCGGAGATGAAATAGACAAGGGCCAAACAAGAGACCTAACAGGATGGTCATCTCTGGTCCCCGGAAACAGAAGGCAAAACATTTGGGGTGAGGGATGCAGGGTTTGTGACCCCTTCTGGTTGGCTGGTGGTGAGGCAGCAGAGCTGTGCTCCAAGAAAGAATCTTGTGTTCAGTCTGAAGCTACCATCCTCCACCTGGGTGGGGGCTCAAACACACTGTTACGCATATTTTTTTGAGTAGAAACCAGGACTTTCTCTGGAGGCTATACCAACCTTTGATTGTTTCTGTGTTTGTATCCCCTTCCTTCCCTGACTAGCAATTGTTTGAATCCATGCTTTGGAATTCAGGGAAGGCCAAGGAGGCTGAACACAGTCTATATCCTACAGATAAGAAATGGAGAACACAGAGCAGATCTGTACTCCAGAGCCCCACAGAGTCCCGCTCAGTTTTAATTTTAGGGAACTAGGCAACTATGACTGTGATAACTTCCTGTCAAAATGGGGCATAGGACTGCCCCAGCTTGGAGCAATACAAGCTCTAATCTGAAAGTACACCCATAGGATCACCTAGTTATTTCCCAGGATATCTGAACCATAGCTACTCTATTTTGACTTTTAATTGTAAACTTTTCCTTAAGAACAGCAGATTTCACTGTTAATGATGTCAGTGTTTCTCTAGGTACGAGAAGATGCAAGAATTGGGACTCATAAAATCTTCTCCTGAAAAGATCTAACTATCTGAAGGCCTGTTCTGCCAGTTTTTCCCAGAGCACAGAGTGCCTCATTCCTGATTTTCACCCTGAACTCCTTTCAGGGGTGTTGAAAGTCAGCAGTTGCAGTGGCCATGATTTAATCTTTGCAGATGTAGATGACGAGTGTCAGTCTTCAGTTGGCAGAGCCCCTTTTTGCTCATAAACTTGACCATGATTTTGAGGGGGGCATTTCATGACCATTTTATCCCATGGTGCTGAGAATGTCCATTCTCAGGTTTGGCAAAGATTCTGTTGACAGGCCACTCAATGTGCTGTTACTGGACTAGGCCATAAAACAGTATCCAAAATTCTCTGGACCACCTGTCTTACTAGCTTCTTGGTCCAGGAAAATATTCCCTCTTGTTGCTTCTTGCCATGTCCAGAGTTACACTACTGCCATCATCAATCTCATATGGGACCATATATTATTCTACTAGAGGCCTCACCCACATATTTGACAGTGTAAGAAACAGCAATTTTGTAAAACAGGTGAAATACAAATAACATAGCCAGCAGTATTAGAAAAGTCACCAGTGAGACTTATGTTAAGAGCTTCCATTAGATGTGGCCCAGTATATCTCAGGTCATCTGACCTAGTCTGCCCTGCAGAATCTCTATCTTCCAGGGAAATTATATATTGGCCCCATCTATAAGGCACATAGCCCAGTTTTGTTTTTGGTTTTTTTTTCAACACAGAGGAGACTTTAAACCTAAATTACTGTAGCCTGATGTTATCTATATAAATCCATTCCATAATTGTGGGAGATTTTCCTCTCCTTTGTGGAAACTTTTCTTGTTCTGATTGAGCTTGGGTAATAGAAAAAAAGCTCAAATTTATAGCCAGAGTCAGAGCAGGCATTATTAATTGGCCCGGTGAGGGGATCCTATCTAGTAATATCACAGTGACCTGAATATGACTATAATTTTTTAAGTAAATTTTCTAAGGGCCAACCACTTAGAGCCTGGTAGTAGAGAAATTTACCAAGGTAACCCAGAACTAGACACAGGTAATTGGCCACAAACCCAACAATTGGATTGATTTTCAAAACTAGCATAGGATCAGGCCCATGATAGAAAAGCATCTGACTTATGTGCAAAGGTCTAAGAAGTAAGAAAACATAAATGATCATACGAATCAGGCCCAGCATCTCGGGGAAGCTGTCTACCTCTGATGTCATCGTCTTCTCATCCTGAGTGTAGTTTCTCGTGATAAAAAAGTCCTTCCATCCAGGTTGGAGACAGTCCCTTAAATTATGTCTTTTTCCAGTTCTGGTTGCAGGTCATGAGGCATCTGATCTTCATCCAAAGATAGATGACTGAGATAAGCTTCAGAAACAAACTTAGGGCGTTCTTCGAGAATTCAGTTAAATTTTACATCAATATCACATAACAGCAAAGAACTATGCAGACCTCCATTAACAAACTGGTATTTAACATTTTGAAATATCTTTTTCTCCTTAAAGTTACCCTTGTTTTTATTAAATATAACCAAATTAAGGCTAGTTTGTTTATAACGTTTAATTTTACCAAAGTATTGCCATGATTAGTTTGAGAGGAAGATTTTCCCTACTCCGTGAAAACATAAGATTCAAACCCGTAATTTTTCGGATAGAAACCATAAACGTTATAAGCGTATTCACTGGTTCATTCAGGCCTTCTGTTAAGTTTTGTGAAGTCATCAGGTTTTACATTAAAATACCAGGACATATCAGAATGTTAAAAACTCCATATAATTTCTAGGATATCTGTATTAGTTATTTTGCCATACATTATAACATGAGTGGATTTATTACTCATTTGATAATCTTTTCCATGTAATTTAACCAACCAAATAAACACAGTTTAATATCTCTCTTTGGGATGTTCCAGGGGCCCTCTGAAGCACCCCAAAGTTAGCTAGAGATCAAAAGAACTTCAAAAGAGTTCTATTTAGGAAGCCTTATCAAAAAGATCAATTAAAAAGGTTTAGAACATTTGGTCAGATTTAGTCAATGTTGATGGGTGTATCACTTGAGGTAATTTCCTTGTTGACAAACTTGTAACAGATATAATATTTAACTTATATTAAACCTAGGTACAATGAAAATATTTTACTTAACGTTAATTACTTTAAGACGTGTCTATATTAAATAGGCCAACAAACAAACATTAATGTCAGGTATTTAACATTTAATATTTCCCAGCTCACATGAACCTGGAATTTATTGTTTAATTTTGAATTACTTGATTTGTAAGCACTTACCTTCTTTTAAGCCAAATAAATAGAGCTTATATACAAATTAACCTCAAAAACATCACCCAGAGACAGAGACATACCAAGACACAGACAGACACAGTGCAAGAACTAGCTTCGAGTCTTTTGTTTTTTTAGTGTCAGGAGTTAGAGATGGTCGAACCCAGGTCTCCCATATTGCAGGGAGCTTTAAGCTCGGCTCCACCAGGGAAGCCCTTAAATACAAAAATACAGTAATACAGTCTCTCAGGAAACCTCCTATAGAGACACAGAACTTCAGATCCAAGTACTAACATCAAAGATTTCAAGGGAGGAAAGGAAGCCAGGTTGAACAAGGAAGGGGGAAGGAAGCTTATGAGTTCTGTATCCCTCATCGGGGTCTCCCGTCGTGAGGCAGCTCATGCAGACGGTTGCTGTGGCGCCTGGCCTGTCAGTGCGCTTCCCCTGCAGGATGGGCACAGCGGCGCCGCTGGTCCACTTTTCCTGGGTTTCTTCAGATTCTCTCCCACCCGTGTCACCAGCACCCAAGTGGCAGAAAGTTCCTGTTGAGGCAAAAAAGATGTTACCCAAGGAGCGGGGTGTCCTGTGGTGTTTTCCCACACTGTGATATAGGGGACTTGGTCAGGGCGTCCGGCCTGCGGTCGGAGGATGACATCTCAGACTCGGTGCGCAGTTTCCAAGTCAGACGTGCCTTCCGAAGGCCAGCCCACGTGGAACGATGGCCATTCTGCGCTGCAAAAAGTAAGTAGTTTACCTTTCTTAATTTCAACACTGAGGTCATGGGCGCGCTTCTTGACCTCTTTAAAATGCTCAGTCATCAGAGGTAGAGGAGTAGGGCTAGACTGACGTTGCCCCGTTGTTCCTGGATCAATCAGACGTTGGTAAACTAACACAAACAGTACAGACAGCCACACAGACAGACAGGGAGACAGAATAAACAGACCTTTGGGGGTCCAGAGGCAAAACTGAAAGTAGGACAACAGCCTCCGGCCGTTGAGCGGGGCCGACCCACTATTGTCAACAGCAAACGGGGGATCGGGGACGTCTCCCAGTGACCCACACCGGTGACCCGTCCGTGCGTCATGTACCGGTCTCAGAAAACAGGCCTCGTCAGAGACGAAAAGAAAAGCAGGAAAATAAAAAAAAATTACCGGTTACAGATAACTCCCCGGATCAGTCTTCCCGTGGAGCCATAGGAGATCCGGAACGAGCCCCCAGATGTTGTGCCCAAGTCGCGAAATCTCCCAGTGGCCACCAGGCAGCCGGTATCCGATGCAAAAGCAAGAGAGTTTCTGTCACCAAGCGCGAGCCGGGGCTCCCACCGGCACCGACGCAGCGGCTAGGAGAGGAGCCCCGAGTTGTGGGATACACTGCTTATATAGGGAATATTTAGGTAAAAGGGTAACAAAGGGGTGTTCAGGCTGAAGGACTGCTGATTGGTAACCCTCTTCTATAGGGCTCTGTGTGGATTTCTGATTGGGTTATTTTACTTCCAAGGTAAATCATTACTACTTCCAAGGTAAATCACAAAGTCTTGAATGTAAAGTCAGGTTTAACCTAAAGGCTGATTGGCTCGTGCACAATGGGGCAAGATTAGGCAGTATCCAAAGTCTAAGTCTGTTGGCCCGGAACCTTTGCAGAATGGAGCTCTTTTACAAGATGGAGTAGCTCAGGCTCTTCAACATAAAAGTGAAGGTGAAGCCGCTCAGTCGTGTCCGACTCTTTGCGACCCCATGGACTGTATGTAGCCCACCAGGCTCCTCAGTCCATGGAATTTTCCAAGCAAGAGTACTGGAGTGGGTTGCCATTTCCTTCTCCAGATACACATAAATATTAGAACTTAATAAGTAAGTTCAGCAAAAGTACAGGAGAGAAGATATCTGTTTAAAAAAAATCAATTGCATTACTACACACTAGCAATGAGCTATCCAGAAATGAAATTAAGAAAACAATTCTACTTACATAGCGCCAGAAGGAATAAATTTATTTATAAACATGCTCAGAATAAATTTAACAGAAGAAACTCAAGACTTACACATGGAAATCTACTAAACATCATTGAAATGAAGAAGACCTAAGTAAGTGGAAGGACAGCCCATGTTCATGGCCTTAATGCGCTCAAGACGGCTGCGCTCCCCAGACTGGCCTGCAGATGCAGTGGGGTCCCTAGTCAGAGCCCAGCTGCCTATTGTGCAGAAATCATCCAACTGACCCTAAAATTCATATGGAGATGCAGGGGCCCAGAATGGCCAACACAGTGCTGAAAAAGAACAGGGTTTGAGGACTCATGCTTCCTTTATTTCTAAGCTAAGTAGAACATTACATCATCAGGACTGTGTTACTATCAGGACAGACATGTTTTTTAAGTTATCCACTGATCTTTTTACTAGCTCCACATGACGTTTTCTAAAACATCATATAGTTGTAACCATACAGTATGGTTGGCTTCTTTTCAGATTGGCTTCTTTCACTTAGTAATATGTGTTTAAAAGTCTTGTGTCTTTTTTGGGGGGCGCCTGACGTCTTTTCGTGGCTTGATCGCTCGCCCATTTCTTCGAAGTGCTGCGTTGCATTGCTTGTCTGGATGTACAAGTTTACCCATTCACCTACTGAAGAACATCTTGGTTGCTTCCAAGTTTTGCTAAGTATGAATTAAGCTGCTGTAAACATCTGCATGCAGCTTTTTCTGCGGACGTTAAGTTTTCAGCTCTTTTGGGTAAGTATTAAGGAGTGTGATTGCTCAATCATGAGATGAGAGTACGTTTAGTTTTATGAAGAATCGCGAGACTGCCTTCCAGAGCGGCCATTCTCTCTGCGTCCCTGGCAGCACAGAATGGGAGCGCCTGGACCCCACACCGCCACCAGCACAAGGTGGTGTAAGCACCTCAGATTTCGGCTGTCCTAGTAAGCATGTCATGGTTCAGATGATGAAGAATCTGCCCACAAGGCAGGAGACGCGGGTTGGGAGGATCCCCTGGAGAATGGAATGGCTACCCACTCCAGCATTCTTGCCTGGAGAGTTCCATGGACAGAGGAGCCCGGTGGGCTGCAGTCCACGGGGTCGCACAGAGCTGGACACGCCTGAGTGACTAACAGACATACAGTGTGTTCGTGGTGCCTCCCTGTTGCTTTAATTTGCAGCGCCTTCAGGACACATGATGTGGAGCATCTTGGTATTATTTGCCACCTGTGTGTCTTCTTTGGTGAGGTGTCTCTTCAGATCTTTTGCCCATTTTAAATTAGGTTGTTGGGTTCTTATTGTTGCGCTTTAAGGGCTCTTTGTATATTTTGGGCAACAGTCCTTTACGTCTTCTGCAGATGCTTCCTCCTAGTCTGTGGCTTGTCTCCTCATTCTCCTGATGGCCAACCGACTTCTGACAAGGGTGCCAAAACGACTCAATGGGGCAAAGAATAGTCTGGAACAACTGGATATCCTCACGTGGATAAATGAAGTTGAACCTATATCTCACACAAGATACAAAACTTAACTCAAAATGGACCCAAGACCTAAATCTAAGAGCTGAAATGAGAAACACGCTTTGTTAAACTTTTCTGAAGTGGAGCGCTGAAGGTGCTGGATGATGAACCTGCGATCAGCAAGAGACCATGACGGAGTGGAGAGAGAAGTCTGATCCTCAGGGGTCCTGGAGGAGGTACTCAGCACACTGCCAGGCCGCACCAGGCATCTGAGGCACAGTGTGGGCAGAGAGCATGGCAGGACCTGCGGGATGCTCTTACTGGGGTCTGCAGGTGGAGGGTGGTGCTGGTGGTTAAAAAAGAAAGAGAGAAAGAAAAAACCTGCTTGTCATGCAGGAGGCATGAGACAGGGGTTTGATTCCTAGGTTGGAAAGATCCCCTGGAAGACGGCATGGCAATCCATTCGCGTATTCTTGCCCAGAGAATCCCATGGACAGAGGAGCCTGGTGGGCTACAGTCCGTGGGGTCGCAGAGTCGGACACGACTGAAGCGAGTTAGCATGCGGGTGGAGGGCTTTGGGTTTTCCAGGCTGGGTCTGGATTGATTGGTGCAAAGCAGAAAGAGTGGGGCTTTGGTAAGCTTAACTGAGGATCTCACGGGGGGGGGTCTGTTCCTGGGAGGTGGGAGAGAATGCTTATCAGGAGGAGTTCTTATCAGAAATTCAGATTACTCAGCTGTGAGTCTGTTATCTGGGGCATGCCCTCTTGAGGTGGGCTGACAGCTGTCCAAGACCCCTGCATGACCCTACAAAACGGAGGCACGAGACAGGGTTATAAACGCTGAACAAACTTTACAGGAAAACAGATGAGTAGCTCTTCATGAATGTGGGTTAGGCGGTGGTTTTGTGCAGATTGGCCCCTGAAGGAAGTATGGGAAGACCCTGAAGGAAGGGAACCCAGTATAGTTTGTTAACATAACCGGATTAACTGGAACCTGAGGAATGATGGTGTTCACAGAGTGGACCCTCATGATCCAATCAACCAGGGTCTGGACTTTCTCCACCTTTGCCAGCATTCTATACTGAATTCCTGCTCAAGCCCCTTTGTGAATACGCATGTTCCCTTCACTTAAGTCTGCCTTGATTTTCCTGGTGGGAGAGACACCGCTCTGGGAGACAGCCTTGGAGCTGTCCTCACTTGCTGCAAGTAACAGGCCTTCCTTCCCTAGCTCTTTGACTTGGTTATATCTTTCGGTTAGACACCCACCAAGGAGCCACCTGATGTGAGCAGCCGACTCATTGGAAAAGACCCTGATGCTGGGAAAGATTGAAGGCAGAAGAAGAGAATGACAGGGAATGAGCTGGTTGGATGGCATCACAGACTCAATGGGCATGAACTTGGGCAAACTCTAGGACCTGGAGAGGGGCAGGGGGCCCTGGCGTGCTGCGGGCCCGGGGTCAGACACAGCTTGGTGACTGAACAGTAACAAGGGGCCAATGGAGTCTCCAGGGAGCGGTTTCCCCAGTGTGACACCAAAAGTTCAAGCGATCGAAGAGAAACGTGAGAGTTGAAATTCATCAGAGTTAAAAACCTTTGTGTTCACAGGATATCATCAAAAAGAAAAAAAAATTAAATAAAAACAGTAAAAGATAAATAAATATACAAACGCTATCAAGAAAGTGGAGAGGGAATTCTTTGGCAGCCCGGTCATTAGGACCTGGTGCTTTCACTGTGTGGTGGGGGCTCACTCTCTGGTCAGAGAACTAAGACCCTGCAAGTGGGCAGCACGGGCCCCCCAAAAAGTGAAAAGATAGAAATCCACAAGATGGGAAAGAGCTTTGCAAATCCTATATCCGATAAGGAGATCGTATCCAGAATATGCAAAGAGCTTTCACGACTCAACAACTCAACTAAAAAACATGTAAAGAATCTGAATAGACATTCCCTTCTTTTTTATTTCAAACTTATTTGGCTGCTCTGGGTCTTTGTCGTGATCCGAGGGATCTGCACTGCAGCTTGCAGGATCTTTACTTGGGGCCTGTTGGCTCTTAGCTGCAGCCTGTGATAGCTAGTTCCCCGAGCAGGGGTCCAACCTGCGCCCCTGCATCGGGAGCACCGAGTCTTTCCACAAGGAAAGTCCCAAAACATTACTCAGAGAAGACACACAGATGCCCCACAAGCCTGTGGAAACACTCAACATCACTCATTATCAGGGACACGCAAACCGCAGCGCACCGTCCCCCTTGGACGGCTGCCGTCAAAAGCCAGGCGATAGTGTTGAAGGTCATGCGGGCGACTGGGACCCACGTGCACTGCTGCTGGGAATCGTAAGCTGGTGCAAACGCTTTGGAAAACCACTGGGCAATTCCTTAAAATTCTAAACATGAAGTTACTGAGTTGTAGCCATGTGTCCCGGGAAACAAACTCACTCAAACAGACAACGCAGAGAGTGGAGTGCAGTTTATTACACCGGCGGGCCCAGGGCAGAGTCTCCAAGGACCTCGACCAGTTTCTGTGAAAACCTTACATACCCTTCGGGTACGTGCCCAAACCCACCTCCCCAAGTTCCCAGAAACTAGTCTGAACAAAGGAAAAGATACAATCAAACTTAACCCATGATTCGAATGCCTTAGGCCTAGGTAGTTACGGTGGACAATCATCAATAGGCCTGTGGCCACACCCCACTAAGCATAATAGAATCTATGATTCTACTCGGTTACACAGATAATTGGAGCATTCTTTTAGGTGGAGAGTTTAGGTACAAGCCCTGCGGCTATTCATTCTGGGGGTGGGGGGGAAACCTGGTTTTCCAGTTGGTATGTCATTTCCATAGATTCTGGGCGTATAGTTCAGAGTCCACAGTCCGGCCCAAGATGGAGTCCTGCTTTCAAGATGGAGCCTGTTCTGTTTCCTCCTTCAATTGTATGATCCAGACATAGCTCAGCTGGTAAAGAATCTGCCTGCAATGCATGCAACCCCCGTTTGATCCCTGGGTCGGGAAGATCTGCTGGAGAAGGGATAGGCTACCCACTCCAGTATTCTTGGGCTTCCCTGGTGGCTCAGCTGGTAAAGAATCCGCCAGCAATGCAGGAGACCTGGGGTTGATCCCTGGGTTGGGAAGGTCCCTGGGGAAACAAAAGGCTGCCCACTCCAGTATCCTGGCCTGGAGCATTATATGGACTGTAGAGTCCATGGGATTGCAAAGAGTGGGACACGACTGCGCAACTTTCACTGTCACGGAGACATCCTGCTCCTACATGTATACCCAAGAATGAAAACATGCGTCAATGCAAAGACTTGCAGGTAAGTTTTCATAGCAGTGTTAGACCTTCCAGCCTTTTCCCAGGACCCGTCGCCGCAAAGATCACCGAGACTCGGACTCGATGCAATCGGCAAGAGGGTTTATTGATCCGACACGCCGGGGTTCAATCTCCACTCAGGGAAAATGAACCCCGAACAACGGTTACATAGCAGTTTATAAGCACAAAAATCACAAAACAGACGCCACTGGGGTGGAGTGACCTGATTGGTGCACAGGCCTTGGCTTTTTCGGGGACAGGTCTATCCGTTATCGGGCCGAAACAGCTGGCTGATCTGCAATCCTACTGTTTACCTGTTTTCTGAAAAATTGCTTCCTGGAGTGGTCTGAGACAATCATTCTCTTAGAATAACTCTGGGGGCTGCATTCCTAGGATGTGAGCGTGATCTCTTCTGCATTTTCTATTTTCTTAAGATAAGAGGTCTGTTTTAAGATTAACAAAGAGCCTGTGGGTGAAGGTCTGTTTTCTTAGAGCCCCTAGTAAATCTTAACCTCCCTTCATTCTCTGGAATGTCAGAAGACAATGATCTCATACCTGTTTTTCTAGTGGCGCCTCTATGGCAGATTGATTACAGGATGGGAAACAAGTCTTAAAGACAATTTTTACACTTTTTAGGCTGGTTCTTACAGCTGCATTACTCAGAAGTGCCCCAAAGCAGAAGCAGTACAAACATCCAACTGATGACGGATCAATAAAATGTGAAATATCCATACAGTGGAATACGACTTTTCTATAAGGATGAAGTGATTGGTGGGACTTCTGCAGTGGCCCAGTGGCTCCCAGTGCAGGGGGTGTGGGTTCAATCCCTGGCTGGGAAACCAGAATCATTTGTGTTGTGAGGTGTGGCCAAAAAAAACAGTGGTGATACCACTTAGATAAATCTTGAAAGCATTATGCTAAGTGAAAAAGACCAGTTACAAAAGACCATATAGTGTATCATTTTATTTATATGACTAGGCAAATCCATAGCGATGGAGACTAGATTAATGGTTTCTATGGGGACTTGGGGGTAGGGGTTGGGAAGTGACTGCTTCTCAGGTACAGCGTTTCTTTGGGGGTGATTAAAATGTTCTGAAGTTAGATAGTGGCAATGGTTGCACAGTTCCGTGGATATAAAAAAAATGGAAATGTACATTTTAAGCTGGGGAGTATTATTTATTCATTCACTAAATTGTGTCCGACTCTTTGCAACCCCATGGACTGCAGCACGCCAGGCTTCCCTGTCCTTCACCAACTCCTGGAGTTTGCTCAAACTCATTTCCATTGATTTGGTGATGCTATCCAACCATCTCATCCTCTGTTGCTCCCTTCTCCTCCTGCCTTCAATGTTTCCCAGCATAAGAGTCTTTTCCAGTGAGCTGGCTCTTCACATCAGGTGGCCAAAATATTGGCGCTTCAGCCATCAGCATCATTCCTTCCCATGATTATTTCGGGTTGATTTCCTTTAGGACTGACTGGTTTGATCTCCTTGCAGTCCAAGGGACTCTGAAGACTCTTCAGTTCTTTGGTGCTCCACCTTCTTTATGGTCCAGTCCTCGAATCTGTACATAACTACGGGGAACCACAGTTCTGACTGCATGGACTTTTGCCGACACAGAGATGAGCCTGCATTTTAATGCACTGTCTAGGTCTGCCATGGCTCTTCCTCCAAGGGGCAAGAATCTTTTAATTTCATGGCTACAGTCAGTTTTAAGCCAGCTTTTTCACTCTCCTCCTGCACCCTCATCAAGAGGCTCTTTAGTTCCTCTTTGCTTTCTGCCATTTAGAGTGGTGTTATCTGCATATCTGAGGTTGTTGATATTTCTCTTGGCAGTCTCAATTTCCTCTTGTGATTTATCCAGCCCAGCATTTCCAATGGTGGACTCTGCATATATTATGGTATGTGAATAAAGTTGTTATAAAAATAAAAGATAAAGCATCAGTTGTTTGTAAGAAAGAATTCCAGGGGCAGGAAGTGCTGAGTGGCCAGAGAACCAGATGAAGCCTTTGGCTGCTCAACAGAGATGTTCCCCTGGTAAACAGTGGGACAAAGGAGTTGAGGCCAAAGAAATCTCACATTTTCCCATGTCATTGCTATCTTTTTCTCCACTTTTGTCTGTCTGCTGCAGCTTCTGTCCTCTCTTTTCTAATGCTGGCCACCCTGAGTCTGCTATTCTCCCCTGGGCCACATTTAGCCCAGAGTCCACCATTCAAAGCCCATCAACGTGTTGTGCCGTGATCTCACTCCAAACTGACCCTCGTGACTCCTCCTGATGAACTGGTTTCCCAGCTCTTCCTTCTTCCTTTTTGTTTTCCCTTTGGGGCTGAGCCTCGAGGCTTGCACAATCTTAGTTTTCCATCAGGGAAGTCCCTCTTCCTTGTTTCTGTCCCCTGCCACTGGCACTGGCACCTGTTCCAGCCCTTACTAGGGGTGATCACTCTCCCTCATTTCCCGTTAGCCCCTCTGCCCACAGCTGGCCCAAGTTCCTTGCACCAATCTTGCTGGACCTCCCTGAAGAGGAGGGCTTCTGATTTTCTCTGGCTAGCTGCCCCACCCTTCTAACCCCCAGGCCACAGTCTCAAATCTTTCAAAGCAAGGGAGAAATGGAGCTGAAATTAGTCACACTGAATCCATGGTGGTGATGAATGTGGCTCAAACCCAGATCATTTGGTCTGCCACTGTGAACATTACCCCAGCCTCTATTGACCTAGCAGTGGTAGGCAGGGTAAGAAATCTGCATTTTTCACCTACTTTTCAAAAATTTTGGCCACCAGGTCTTCCTTGTAGCACAATGGCTCTTCAGTTGTGGGGAGAGGGCTCAGTAGTGGCCCTGCAGCCTGTGGGATCTTAATTTCCTGACCAGGGACCTACCTTGGATCCCCTGCATTGGAAGGTAGATTCGTAACCACTGGACCATCGGGGAAGTCCCTCATGTATGCTTTTAACCTTGTTTACTTTTTTGCCACTGCAACACCTGACTTCAGTTCAGTTCAATCACTCAGTAGTGTCCGACTCTTTGTGACCCCATGAATTGCAGCACGCCAGGCCGCCCTGTCCATCACCATCTACCGGAGTTCACTCAAACTCACGTTCATCGAGTCCGTGATGCCATCCAGCCATCTCATACTCTGACATCCCCTTCTCCTCCTGCCCCCAATCCCTCCCAGCATCAGAGTCTCTTCCAATGAGTCAACTCTTCGCATGAGGTGGCCAAAGTATTGGAGTTTCAGCTTTAGCATTATTCCTTCCAAAGAACACCCAGGACTGATCTCCTTCAGAATGGACTGGTTGGATCTCCTTGCAGTCCAAGGGACTCTCAAGAGTCTTCTCCAACACCACAGTTCAAAAGCATCAATTCTGCAGCCCTCAGCTTTCTTCACAGTCCAACTCTCACATCCATACATGACCACTGGAAAAACCATAGCCTTGACTAGACGGACCTTTGTTGACAAAGTAATGTCTCTGCTTTCGAATATGCTATCTAGGTTGGTCATAACTTTCCTTCCAAGGAGTGAGCATCTTTTAATTTCATGGCTGCAGTCAACACCTGGTTTATAATTTATGCCTATAGATTATTGTATATAATTTCTATTTACTTATATTTGCTTAACTCCCTTTTGGACCTGCCTTCTCAAAGATTTCAGCTCATTCCAGTTGTGCTTAAAAGAGCCGAGAAGGGGCTCTTCTCTTTTGTCGCGTAAACAGATTCTCCCGCGCACCAGCAGCAGGAACGGGGGATTTGGGGAGAGTGGTGGACTGAGAGTATCCAGCCCCCCTTCCAGGCACCTGGGAAATTCCACGTGTCCTTTGGCCAAGGTCTGTGGGTGGGGTAGTTCTCCGGCCTCGTCAATCACCACCTGAGGTCTCCTGTCCCACCTTCCCAGTAAAAAAAAGGCCAAGCTAACCCACCTCGGCTGCCAGTGTATACCCGCCCCCACTGGCAGGTATCCAGGCCGTCAGCCCTTCTTCACTGCAACTTTCAGACGTCCCTGTCCCCCTGCCCAGCCTAGCCTCGCCCTCCCACCCACCTGCCCTGCTTTGATCCTTGGGAAACTCGGGATGCTTGGAGGCCCGCGCGTAAGTTCCGTCCCTGAAGGCGGAAGTGCCCTCACCAGCTTTTCGGCACCGCCTTCCGGGAGCCTGTCACGTGATCGGCAGCACGTGCCACCAGCAACAGGCTGCCAACTGAAGAGCGTTTCCACGTGTCCGCCAGGCCCGCAACCCCCCTGCAGGGGCCAGCCCAGCTTCTTCTCGCGCCCCGCGCAGCTCCGCAGTTCACAGATGAACCAGCGGGGCTTGCACGCCGGCCCGTCTCCGCCCTCTGCGCTGGCCCGGGAGGCACCAGCGCGCAGCTTCCTGCCGACGCAGAACAAGACATGGTCACCGCTTCCCGCCCAAAGTGAGGACCAATGAAAAGCGAGTTCGCCCGCGAGAACTGGCCAATCACCA
>SJYG01000399.1:1376540-1393199 GCA_006410535.1 Litocranius walleri | reverse complement strand
GGGGCCGGGCGGCGGGGCCGGGCGGCGGGCCTGGAGGGCGGCGGGGCCGGGGGCCGGGGGCCGGGGGCCGGGCCTGGGAGGCGGGCCTGGTGGGACAGTGGGCCTGGGAGGCGGGCCTGGAGGGCGGCGGGGCCGGGGGACAGGCTCAGGTGGCGGGATGGGGTCTGGAGCGCACCGGTCAGAGGCGGCTCACTTCGCACGTGCATAAATGGCTCCCAGCCTCGCCCATCCAGACTCTTGCGTCTCGAAGCAGAAGCCAGGGGTCTGTGCCGCAGCGCTGTTCCCGGTCTGTGTGTGAGCTCACGAGGGCAGTTACGGAAATAGGCCTTGAGATACCGAGTGGCAGAAAACCGTGTATGCTGAAAAGAAGTGGCTCCCTCGATTAGATAGGGTTGTGAGGTGTTTTGTTCTGTTCTTTTATTTTCTTGCCACTTTCAAAACAACTTTTATTTTTAAAACTTGCAGTACATCTGTGTAATTGCTCCATTAACAACAGTGTTGTCGTTGTTCAGTTGCTAAGCTGTGACCCATGAACAGCAGCCTACCAGGCTCACCTGCCTGTGGGGTTTTCCAGGCAAGAATATTGCAGTAGGCTGCCATTTCCTTCTCCTGTTTTGTTCATTTAAAGCAAAACCAAGCAAACAGGAATAGTGCTTATATTCCTCTTTTCTCACGTCTGGTTTTTTCAGTGTTCAAACACCCCGGCTCCCCTTGTGTACAAAGACCTGCGTCCTTGTTTACCAGTCGTTGCCTAGTATTCTGGGGTGGCTGCGTGTCTTGAGCCTGATTTGCACCGCTGGATGTTTGGGTATTTTCCAGTCTTTTACACGTGGAGTTGCGGGGAGGACTCTGTGCCTGCAGTGTTTCTCACTGGTGTATGTGGGGCTCCAGAAGTGAATGAGACATAGTTTCAGATTCCCTTTCATCACCAACACATATATGAGAATTCCTGTTTTCCCGAAGTAGGGTTAGGCTTCTGCCTTCAATTTGTTCATTTTTATGTTCTCAAGTCATAGGTTTCAAGTTAATTGTTGAATTATTAATGACATTAATAATTTTCACACCTGTGGGAGGCAACCAGCACCTCTGTCACCGCGTGTCCTAAACCAGTCACCTGTGGAGAAAGGCTGGAATGATCCCTGACAGGGCTTTACCTGGCCCAGTTCACGTCTGCCTTCCTCCCGATTAACTGAGATTGATGTCATCCTCCTCTTCTCATCCCTGTGGTAGCTTTCAAACTCTGAAAAAAGTTTGTAACTGGATTAATAACTCACACTAACCTGTGCACTCTCCCTTTGCAACACTTGGCTTTGAGGTTTCTCTTCTTGGTTATTGAACACCATCACATCTAGCTGCTCAAAAACATTTATTTCTAGCAGTGACTTATTCTAAGTATAAAGGAAAGGTATCCTCTGTTACCTGACGGGTAAAAGGATGCTTCAGGATTAGGAGTTTGAGCATTAAGGGCGGTTATTTTTAGCAAAGGCTTTGTCTTGAAAAATACAATGGCTAACACTTTTAGAAGAGCTATTCAGCCATTGTTTGTTGGTGTAACAGGGTTTCTCATGAAATGTCAAGTTCACAGTACTTAGTTTAACCAACAAAATTCAGAAACGTGTGGTGATGGGGAGGTGGTAGTGAGTCGCTGTGATATAACCTGATATAAATTACACTGAAGTCCGATAAAGCGTCAGCCAATGCAGACGCCTTCCCTTTGTGTTAGAAGGGTTTATGTCTCAAGGTGAATTTAATGGGAATTACAGCAGCAGAAATGTTTGTAAAATCCTATTTTCTGCATCCTAGAGGCTCATCACAAAGTTGAGTACCTTCTGGAGAACCTGCCTGGCCTCAGAGGGTAGTGTGTTTCTGGTTCAGCAGTTTCATTGGAATCAGAAAGAACTAGAAAATCAGCTAGGATTTGGCCCCTTTTCTTTCACTTACTAAGGACAAGACCAGAAGCTGAATTTCTACCCTTCCAGACTTTCACTCTTAAGAGCTTGGAGTTTAAAAACCTGGGGTATGATCATGATTGATGGGAAAATAATACCTGTGTTTAAAATTATCTGTCTCATGATATGGCCATTTTGATAGCCCATTTTCTCTTCACTCGGGCTGTCTTTTTTTTTTTTTCCAGCCTTGCTGCACTGCTTTTAGGATCCTAGTTTCCTAACCAGGGATTGAACCTGTGCCCCCTACAGTGGAAACCTGGAGTCCTAACTACTGGACGGCCAGAATTCCCCAGATTATCTCGTTTTGAATGAGCTTTAGTAGTGTGTGTAAGGAATTTGTCCATCTCATCTGTATCAGTAGTGAAATCCTCTTTTTCCTTCCTGATACTGGTAATCAGTTTTGTCTTTTTCTGGATAAACTTGGCCAGGGGCTCATCAGTTTGGTTGTTAGCTCCAACCAGGTGCTGGTTTCATTGACTCTTCTCTGGGTTTTTTTCCTCCTCTTTTCTTTTCAGTTTCTTTTCTTATACTTGCTTTTTATTGCTTTTTTTTTGCTTTTATCTTCTATTGCTTGTTATACTTGCTTTTTTTGTCTGCACAACTTGGATATTTGCTGCTGTTCTAGTTGATTAAAGTAGAAGCTTGCGTGCATGCTAAGTTGCTTCAGACGTGTCTGACTCTGTGTGACCCCGTAGACTGTAGGCTACCAGGCTCCTCTGTCCGTGAGATTCTCCAGGCAGGAATATTGGAGTGGGTTGCCATGCCCTCCTCCAGGGGTCTTCACAAGCCAGGGATGGAATCTGCGTCTCTTGTGTCTCCTGCATTGCGCAGCCGGGCTCTTTACCACCAGCGCCACCTAGGAAGCCCCAGAAGAATCTGTAAGGCAAGAGGCCGTTCCTCTCTGGGCTCTTCTGGTGGCCTAATGATCAGGTTGGCAGAGGACCGATTAACATGAGGAAACCAGATTTCACTTTATGTACATGGAAGTCCTGTCAGCATGGGATCTGAGGAGTGACAGAAGCAGACTCTTTACACATCTTTTCAGACAAAGAACCAGTTATTTATGAAGATTTGAAGAAAGAGCAGGGTTTTTGCTGGGGGTTGCAAGATAGTGAAGGAGTAACAGAGTTTGCTTCTGCAGCTTTCTCAGCCTTAACTCCTGTCTCCAGGGACCACAGCACCCTCCGTCCCCCGACAGGAGCTTTGCACCTGCTTTCAGGGGACAAAGGAGGGGCGGAGTTTGCTGCTTCTACTGTCTGGTCCTCAAGGAATGTTAATTAGAAGTAATTAGTATGCCTCCAGCATATTTTGGGGTGGCCTGCCCTGAGCTCCGTCAGGTTTTTCTGTTTTAAATATTTATTCATTTGACTGCACTGGTCTTAGTTGTGGCACTTGGGGTCTTTAGTTGCAGCCTGCGGGATCCAGTGCATTGACCAGGGGTTGAACCTGGGACCCCTGCTTTTGCAGGGCGGAGTTGCAGCCACTGGGCCACCAGGGAAATCCCTCCATCAGATTTTACAGGTACACACACACACGCTTTCCTGGTGCCCAGTGGTAAAGAATCTGACACAGACACACACACACTCCCCCCCCCACCTCCTGGTGCTCAGTGGTAAAGAATCTGCCACACACGCACGCATGCACACACACGCACACACACACACACTCTCTCTTCTCTGGTGCTCAGTGGTAAAGAATCTGCCACACACGCACGCACACACACACTCTCTTTCTCTCTCTCTTCCCTTGTGCTCAGTGGTAAAGAATCTGCCTGCCAGTGCAGGAGGTACAGAAGATGTGGGTTCAATTCCTGGGTTGGGAAGATCCGCTGAAGAAGGGAATGGCAGCCCACTCCAGTATTCTTGCCTGGAGAATCCCATAGACAGAGGAGCCTGGTGGGCGGCAGTCCATGGGGTGCAAAGTTGGGCGCAGCTGAGCGCATGCATGCGCTCTTCCCTTTGAGTGCTGCTCTAGGTGCCGCCCTCAAATGTTGCATGTCATGTTTTCATTTTCATTCCTTTCAAAATACTTTCTCATTTTCCTTGTAATCCATTCCCAAATATTTGGGGATTTCACAGACATTTTTGTGTTACTTGATTTGTAATTTAATACTAGTTTCAGAAAATATATTTTGTATTACTTGAATTTTTAAAAATGAAGACCTTTATTAAGAAGTGCTCGGGGACTCCTTGGCAGTCCAGTAATTAGGACTCCGTGCTTCCAATGCAGGAGGCATTGAGTTCAATCCCTGGTTAGGGAACTAAGATCCCAGATGCCACTGGCACGGCTGCAAACAAAAGGCGCTTGCAGTGTGTTGAGGCTTTGAAAATACCAAACTGCAAGCTTTTTTTTCTTTAACACACGCTGATTTAGCTACATCCAGCCTCAGTTGCAGCGTGAGTGACCTTTGATCTTTACTGGGGCTTATGGGATCTTTTTTTTTTAGTTTGGCATGCAAGATCTTTATTTGCAAGTGTGTAATTTGACAAGGTTTAATATCAATATTAACATGTTAATCACCCATGAAACCATCAAGATAATGAACATATCCATCACCCCCCAATTACCTGGTGAAGAAGAAGTGAAGTTGCTCAGTCCTGTCCACAGACTGGAGCTCACCAGGATCCTCCGTCCGTGGCATTTTCCAGGCAAAAAATACTCGAATGGGTTGCTGTGCCTGCCTCCAGTGGATTTTCCCAACCCAGGGATCAAACCTGGGTCTCTGCATTGCATGCAGACTCCTTACCCTCTGAGCCACCAGGGAAGTTACCTGGTACCCCCTTTAAATCCTCACTTTGGCCTCGCCCCCTCTGCCTTCCCTGCTTAGCCACGCCTGTGTTTTCTAGGATTTTATATAACGATTTTTGGTTTGTTAATTTGTTATTGCTGTTTGGATTCTCTCACTCATTATTATGAGATTTACTCATGTTGTTGCAACATAGCTCCTTTTTATTGCTGAGTATTTCTTTGTGTGTATGTAAAATACACATGACAGCAGCTACCATTTTTACCATTTTACCTGTTGAGCACAGTCACCCACGGCACAGCCACTGCTCCCAGAGACGGTCACCATCTTAGACCTTCTTAGTGCATGATCTGCTGGGGGCTTTTTGTTGTTTTATTTTTCATATAGTCTTTAAAGGTTGCTCTCCAATTATAGTTATTAAAATATAGAGAGTCTGTTATTAATCACATCCAGTGTTTTTTATTTCAGATTCTTTTTCATAATTGGCAATTTGACTTAGGTCTTTTTTTATATATCAAATGTGTTTCTCCTTATCATGCTCATTTTTCCTGTACGTTTCTGAGGCATATAATTCTACTAATTCTGTCATTAATCTACTAATCATCTGCCATTTCTGGGTCTTTTTTAAAAGTTCTTACTTTGTTTTGGGGTATACCCGATCCACAGTGTCGTGCTCCTTTAGGTGGACAGCAGAGGGGCTCAGGCATGCACATGCGTGTCTCCACTCGCCCCCAGACTCCCCTCCCATCAGGCTGCCACCTGACACTGAGCAGGCTTCTCTCTGCTGTGCAGTAGCTCCTTCTTGCTGCTGAGTCGCTTCAGTCATGTCTGACTGTGCAACCCCACAGACGGCAGCCCACCAGGCTCCCCTGTCCCTGGGATTCTCCAGGCAAGAACACTGGACTGGGTTGCCATTTCCTTCTCCAGTGCATGAAAGTGAAAAGTGAAAGTGAAGCCGCTCAATCGTATCCGACTCTGTGCAACTCCATGCACTGCAGCCCACCAGGCTCCTCCGTCCCTGGGGTTTTCCAGGCAAGAGTACTGGGGTGGGCTGCCATCGCCTTCTCCGAGTTCCTTGCTACCCATGTTCAGTACAGCAATGGATAGCAGACATTTTGAGTTGTACATTATTGGATGTTAGATTGTTTTGGATTTTCTTTTAGCTGTTTCTCAGCTTTCTGTTGGGATGCTATAAATATACCTGGGAGGAGTTTGATCCTGCTGTGTCCTGCTCTTAAGCTTTCTTGGGTGGGTTCAGGGCAGTCTTTAGGGGCGGCCTCACTTGGCCCTACTGCTGAGAACTACCCCTCCGCCCCCAGAGCTCTCTGCCTTAGGACGTCTTCCTGCCAGAGCAGGTGTGGGCTCAGCCCCTCCCTCCCTGTGCCAAGCAGCCACTGTGAGGGCCTGGGGCCTCCCTGCTGTGCAGGCCCCTCAGCGCAGCTGTCTCTCCTCCAGCACAGACTTTGCAGCTACCTTGGCCTCTCAACATGGGACTCCTCACTCAACCTTGCGTGATCCTGGGGCTTTGCTTGGGTCTCCTCTCTCAGCTGCAGCCTGGACGTGCTGGGACCTCGGCCGGGCTTGCCTTGTTTCCTGCTCGGAGGACTCACTGCTCCGTGCTACCTGTTGTCTGATGACTGAGAACTGTTATTTCAACTCTGTGTCTGATTTTTGGAGCCACTGCTTAGATCAGGTTGGTAAATCCAGCCTTGAGTGAAAACAGAATGGCTCGATGCTGACTTTGTGTAGGTTTTTGCTGCTTTTTACTGAGTGTCGGGACGTTTATCACGACTGTATTCCTCTTCACAGCTCCGGTCTGTCTCCATGCTGGATAGGCAGGTGCTCAGACAGAAAACGACTTCCTCCTTTTGCATGCCAGTCCCCTGTGATGAAAAGGACATCTTTTTGGGGTGTTAGTTCTAGAAGGTCTTGTAGGTCTTCATAGAACCATTCAACTTCAGCTTCTCTGGCATTAGCGATTAGGGCATACACTGGGATTACCGGGATATTGAATGGTTTGCCTTGGAAATGAACAGGGATCATTCTGTCATTTTTGAGATTGCATGCAGTACTGCATTTTGGAATCTTTTGTTGACTAAATCAAAAGGGCTGTTCCATTTCTTATAAGGGATTTTTGCCCACATTAGTAGATACAAGAGTCATCTGAATTAAACTCGCTGGCTCCCATTCATTTTAGTTCACGGATTCCTAAAATAGCGATGTTCACTCTTGCTGATCCTGTTTTGACCACTTCAAATTACGTTGATTCGTGGACCTAACACTCCAGGTTCCTCGACGATGTTGTTCTTACATCATCAGACTTTCCTTTCACCCCCAGACCCGCCCACGACTGGGTGGTGTTCCTGCTTTGGCTCAGCCTTTTCATTCCCACTGGAGCTATTTCTCCGCTCTTCTCCACGAGCATGTTGGGTTCCTATCAACCTGGGAAGCTTGTGGGACAAAGTCTGACAAAACCCTAAGAAACCAAAAGATACTAGAACTGTTAATTCCGCTCAATCGTATCCGACTCTGTGCAACTCCATGCACTGCAGCCCACCAGGCTCCTCCGTCCCTGGGGTTTTCCAGGCAAGAGTACTGGGGTGGGCTGCCATCGCCTTCTCCGAGTTCCTTGCTACCCATGTTCAGTACAGCAATGGATAGCAGACATTTTGAGTTGTACATTATTGGATGTTAGATTGTTTTGGATTTTCTTTTAGCTGTTTCTCAGCTTTCTGTTGGGATGCTATAAATATACCTGGGAGGAGTTTGATCCTGCTGTGTCCTGCTCTTAAGCTTTCTTGGGTGGGTTCAGGGCAGTCTTTAGGGGCGGCCTCACTTGGCCCTACTGCTGAGAACTACCCCTCCGCCCCCAGAGCTCTCTGCCTTAGGACGTCTTCCTGCCAGAGCAGGTGTGGGCTCAGCCCCTCCCTCCCTGTGCCAAGCAGCCACTGTGAGGGCCTGGGGCCTCCCTGCTGTGCAGGCCCCTCAGCGCAGCTGTCTCTCCTCCAGCACAGACTTTGCAGCTACCTTGGCCTCTCAACATGGGACTCCTCACTCAACCTTGCGTGATCCTGGGGCTTTGCTTGGGTCTCCTCTCTCAGCTGCAGCCTGGACGTGCTGGGACCTCGGCCGGGCTTGCCTTGTTTCCTGCTCGGAGGACTCACTGCTCCGTGCTACCTGTTGTCTGATGACTGAGAACTGTTATTTCAACTCTGTGTCTGATTTTTGGAGCCACTGCTTAGATCAGGTTGGTAAATCCAGCCTTGAGTGAAAACAGAATGGCTCGATGCTGACTTTGTGTAGGTTTTTGCTGCTTTTTACTGAGTGTCGGGACGTTTATCACGACTGTATTCCTCTTCACAGCTCCGGTCTGTCTCCATGCTGGATAGGCAGGTGCTCAGACAGAAAACGACTTCCTCCTTTTGCATGCCAGTCCCCTGTGATGAAAAGGACATCTTTTTGGGGTGTTAGTTCTAGAAGGTCTTGTAGGTCTTCATAGAACCATTCAACTTCAGCTTCTCTGGCATTAGCGATTAGGGCATACACTGGGATTACCGGGATATTGAATGGTTTGCCTTGGAAATGAACAGGGATCATTCTGTCATTTTTGAGATTGCATGCAGTACTGCATTTTGGAATCTTTTGTTGACTAAATCAAAAGGGCTGTTCCATTTCTTATAAGGGATTTTTGCCCACATTAGTAGATACAAGAGTCATCTGAATTAAACTCGCTGGCTCCCATTCATTTTAGTTCACGGATTCCTAAAATAGCGATGTTCACTCTTGCTGATCCTGTTTTGACCACTTCAAATTACGTTGATTCGTGGACCTAACACTCCAGGTTCCTCGACGATGTTGTTCTTACATCATCAGACTTTCCTTTCACCCCCAGACCCGCCCACGACTGGGTGGTGTTCCTGCTTTGGCTCAGCCTTTTCATTCCCACTGGAGCTATTTCTCCGCTCTTCTCCACGAGCATGTTGGGTTCCTATCAACCTGGGAAGCTTGTGGGACAAAGTCTGACAAAACCCTAAGAAACCAAAAGATACTAGAACTGTTAATTTAAGAAGTCAGGTAGGTCTGCGTGCCGCGCAGAGACCCCTGCCTACCGCCGGGCCTCACTCTGCTCTGCTTCCAGCGCGAGTGCATCTCCATCCACGTGGGGCAGGCGGGCGTCCAGATCGGCAACGCCTGCTGGGAGCTGTACTGCCTGGAGCATGGCATTCAGCCCGACGGCCAGATGCCCAGCGACAAGACCATCGGCGGCGGGGATGACTCCTTCAACACGTTCTTCAGCGAGACCGGGGCCGGCAAGCACGTGCCCAGGGCCGTGTTCGTGGACCTGGAGCCCACCGTGGTCGGTAGGTGCCCTCCCACTTGGCAAGGGAAGCCCAGAACCTTCACCGGGTGCCTCCAGTCAGGAGCCCGAGGTCGTTTCCGAGGGGAGCGGCCACCCAGGAGACGCCAGGCAGTCAGCCCAGAGCCCGGGAGACCCAGGCCCCAGGGGGAGCCCGGGGCAGCCAGGCTGGCATCCGTCCCAGTGACGCCCGGGGTGGAGCGGCGGGTGGGGGTGAGAGGCGCACACAGGGCCGCCTGGGTGCCCCTGTCCTCTGGGAACGGCCACGCCGGGGCTTGTTCCGGGCTGCCGGACCCTCCCGGAGCTGAAGATGGCAGGTGGGCCGCCGAGTATGTCTCGGAGACTCTCGCGGGAGACCTGACCCCTGGCCTGGGAGGAGCGGCACGGGGCTGTAGGAGGGCGGGTCCCAGAGCCGGCCCCGGGGGTGAGACCGGCATCCTCCAAGCCCGGCCGCTGTCCCCCCGCAGATGAGGTGCGCACGGGGACCTACAGGCAGCTCTTCCACCCGGAGCAGCTGATCACCGGGAAGGAAGACGCGGCCAACAACTACGCCCGTGGCCACTACACCATCGGCAAGGAGATCGTCGACCTGGTCCTGGACCGCATCCGCAAACTGGTGAGGGGGCCCGGGGGGCTCCCGGCCGGGAGGGGAGGCCCGGGCTCTGGGCGGCGCAGGCGGCCCGGCTCACGCCTCTCGCTCACGCCTCTCCCTCCCGCAGGCGGACCTGTGCACGGGGCTGCAGGGCTTCCTCATCTTCCACAGCTTCGGGGGCGGCACCGGCTCGGGCTTCGCGTCGCTGCTCATGGAGCGGCTCTCGGTGGACTACGGCAAGAAGTCCAAGCTGGAGTTCGCCATCTACCCGGCGCCCCAGGTCTCCACGGCCGTGGTGGAGCCCTACAACTCCATCCTGACCACGCACACGACCCTGGAGCACTCGGACTGCGCCTTCATGGTGGACAACGAGGCCATCTACGACATCTGCCGGCGCAACCTGGACATCGAGCGGCCCACGTACACCAACCTCAACCGGCTCATCGGGCAGATCGTGTCGTCCATCACGGCCTCCCTGCGCTTCGACGGCGCCCTCAACGTGGACCTGACCGAGTTCCAGACCAACCTGGTGCCCTACCCCCGCATCCACTTCCCCCTGGCCACGTACGCCCCGGTCATCTCGGCCGAGAAGGCCTACCACGAGCAGCTGTCCGTGGCCGAGATCACCAACGCCTGCTTCGAGCCGGCCAACCAGATGGTCAAGTGTGACCCCCGCCACGGCAAGTACATGGCCTGCTGCATGCTGTACCGGGGGGACGTGGTCCCCAAAGATGTCAACGCGGCCATCGCCACCATCAAGACCAAGCGCACCATCCAGTTTGTGGACTGGTGCCCGACCGGCTTCAAGGTAGGCTGGGCGGGAGCGTGTGCGGCTGTGCGCCCGGGGCGGGGCGGGGCGGGGCGGGGCGGGGCGCTGACCCGCCATGGAGGGTCCCCTGTTCCACGGCAGCTGCCACCCAAGCCATGCTCGGCTGGGCAGTGCTGTGTGGGGTGCCTGGTACTGTGCCCAGGCTTCCCCTCCTGGCCGAGTCTGTGAGCCAGAGGGGAGGCCAGCCTGTGGGGAGGTACAGGAGGTCACACTGCTCTCCCCCCGGAGGACAGTTCACCCCTGATGGTGCTGAATCCTCACTTGTCAGTCTGGGTGTGACTTCACGTGATAACGACCGTTTGTCAGGGGTGCACCATTTTCCTGGGATCTCTTTCCATGTTTGTGTTAGGTTTTCTCATTATAGAAGTGTGTATGTGGCAAGATATTTTAGTCATGCAGAAGGCTGAAAAGCTTAAGTCCTCTTCTAAAAGTGAACATGTGGGATATTAAACTGGCAGATAACTGCCGAAAACACAGTGCCCGTTCCTGCAGGGCGTCATCTGAAGTGGGTCCGTGGCCCCCATTTTTAAAAACAAGCCACCATTTCCGAGGCCTCACCCCCAAGTTGAGCATGTTCTCCTCCTCCGGCAGGTGGGCATCAACTACCAGCCGCCCACGGTGGTCCCGGGGGGAGACCTGGCCAAGGTGCAGCGGGCCGTGTGCATGCTGAGCAACACCACGGCCATCGCCGAGGCCTGGGCCCGCCTGGACCACAAGTTCGACCTCATGTACGCCAAGCGCGCCTTCGTGCACTGGTACGTGGGGGAGGGCATGGAGGAGGGGGAGTTCTCGGAGGCCCGGGAGGACCTGGCGGCGCTGGAGAAGGATTACGAGGAGGTGGGCGTGGACTCGGTGGAGGCGGAGGCCGAGGAAGGGGAGGAGTACTGAAGGGGGCGCGGCGCAGCCCCGCAGCCGGTTCCTGGTTCTCCGGCGCCCGTCACATGTTTCCCTATTAAAGTTTGTGTTGAGCATCACCTGTGTTATCGCTTTGGGCCCAGATCCCCGCCGTTCCAACGAGCCTAGGGGAGAACCGTGTTCCTCCCCGCCGGCAGTGTTGCGGCAGGGCCGCACGTCTGTCTGACTATGCGGAGCGTCACCTGGCGCGTTAACTCGGGGAGGGGCGGCGGTCGGAACCGGACGCGCGGTCCACCTACACACGTCGGGTCAGCGAGCTCCTCGGGGGCAGGAAGCGGACCCGAGCGGGGCTTGGATCGGGGCCCGCATCCTGCGCCCCGCGTGAGCCCGCGCGCCCCGGAAGCGCGGCGCTGGCGCCACCCCCGGCCCCGGGCAATCCCCGTCTGGGCGCGGCCCGCCGCCCCTTCCCGCCGCTTCCGGGGCCCGCCCCTCAGCCAGCGCCGCGCTTCCGCGTCTCTATGGTACCGACTTCCGCGGCTCGGCGAACCTCGCGAGACTCGGCGGCGCCGCAATGGCGAGACCGTGAGTGCCGCGGTCGGAAGAGCGGGCTGGGGCGGGACTCGGCGAGGTCGGGCCGGGGAGACTCGCCGGGCCGGGGCCGCCGGGCCGGGGTGGCGGCCTGGACGCCGGCCGCCGCCGAGACGGAGCTCCCGCCTCTGCCCCAGATGCCGCGTCACTGCTCCGCCGCCGGCTGCTGCACACGGGACACGCGCGAGACGCGCAACCGCGGCATCTCTTTCCACAGGTCGGCGCGCGGAGGGCCCCTTGCGCATGCGCCCGCCCCGCCGCCGCGCAGGCGCTTTCGCGCGGGGGGGGGGCCCGCAGCGGGCGGGGGCGGCCTCGGGCGGCGCCTGCGCCACGCGAGGATGCCGAGCCGGCCTCTATCTCTCCGGGGGAGCGCGGGCAGGGTTCGCCGGAGGTCCGCGGGCGGTATGAGCCGGGCCGCAGCTTCCCATCGCGCTCACGGGCTCGCGGCCCCGCAGGCTTCCCAAGAAGGATAACCCGAGGCGGGGTTTGTGGCTGGCCAACTGCCAGCGCCTGGACCCCAGCGGGCAGGGCCTGTGGGACCCAGCGTCCGAGTACATCTACTTCTGCTCCAAGCACTTCGAGGAGAACTGCTTTGAGTTGGTGGGAATAAGGTGAGCCTCATGGCAGCCGGCGGTCGGGGGGGCGTGGGCACGGGGTGGGTGGCGGGTGAGGAGGCCCCCGGAGCAGCGGCTCTGGTGCTTCCCACCTGGTAACCTCACCTTCTGCTCCAGACGGACCTGGGCGGCGAGACCCTAGCCCCACTCCTGCCGCCCTGGCCACAGCCGGAGCGCGCTCCCCGCAACCCCAGCCCTCCCAGCGAAGGCGCGGAGGAAATCCGTCCTTTTGCCTGCTGCTCCGGTGCTTGTGGGGCCCTTAACTTGGGAAATTCCCTGAACTCACTGTCGGCACGGTGCCTCCCACTTCCACGGAGCCAGGGTGGCAGCCTGCTCTGTGACCTGCAGTGTGGCAGGACTGTATTCCTTCTCATCCAGACCACTTTCCCCGCAGTGGGTATCACAGGCTGAAGGAGGGAGCGGTTCCCACCATATTTGAGTCTTTCTCGAAGTTGCGCCGGACCAAGACCAAGGGCCACGGTTACCCACCCGGCCCCCCAGACGTCAGCCGGCTGCGCCGATGCAGGAAGCGGTACGTGCTGTCCCGCTGTGCAGCCCCCGAGGGACCAGCCTTCAGGGTGCTGGCCAGCAGCCTTCCTCGGCGGGGCTGGGAGCTGTAAAGTGGGTCAGGGCGCCCTGCGCCTGGCTTGGCGTGTCAGTCTGTCTGTCTATCTCTTACCAGCTGCTCTGAGGGCCGAGGGCCCACCGCTCCATTTTCCCCGCCTCCACCTGCCAACGTCGCCTGCTTTCCTGTGGAAGAGGCCTCTGCCCCTGCTCCCTTGTCTGCCTCCCCAGCCGGGAGGCTGGAGCCTGGCCTCAGTAGCCCCTTCTCCGACCTCCTGGGGCCCCTGGGCGCCCAGGCAGATGAAGCGGGCTGCAGCGCTCAGCCCTCCCCGGAACGCCAGCCCTCCCCCCTGGAGCCGCGGCCTGTCTCGCCCTCGGCCTACATGCTGCGCCTCCCCCCGCCCGCCGGCGCCTACATCCAGAACGAGCACAGCTACCAGGTGGGCAGCGCCCTGCTCTGGAAGCGGCGGGCCGAGGCCGCCCTTGACGCCCTGGACAAGGCCCAGCGCCAGCTGCAGGCCTGCAAGCGGCGGGAGCAGCGGCTGCGGCTGCGGCTGACCAAGCTGCAGCAGGAGCGGGCGCGCGAGAAGCGGGCCCAGGCCGACGCCCGGCAGACCCTGAAGGAGCACGTGCAGGACTTCGCCATGCAGCTGAGTGGCAGCATGGCCTGAGGGGGGGCGCTCAGCCTGAGGGTCCCCCTGGAGAGGGAGCTGCCCTGAGCCGTGTCTGCCACAATAAAGGGGATCCTAAAAGAAGCCCCGCTCTCCGGCTCAGCTGAGCGTTGGTGCCCCGCCCGCTGGGTACTATGTCCATCTCCCCGGACTGGCTATAGCGCCCCCCAGAGGCCTTGGCCCTGCAGTCGCGGTGATTCCCAAGCCCCCAGGCGGGCTGAGGTCGCCTCACTCGGGCATTGCCGAACTTCTGCGCCTTCAGGTGAGCACCCCTCGACTAAGGCTGTCCACCCACCCACCACACCCAGGGCTCACCAGTCAGGCTGGAGTGTGGCAGGCCCTGTGTTTATCCTGGGGGCACAACCCGAGGCAGCAAACAGCTGTAAGGCTCAGAAGACTATTTCCCCCCAAGTCGCTTCCTGGCAGCCTGGGCACAAGAGCTGCTGTTCCCAGAAGGGAGGCAGAATGGTGCCTTACCCACTGGGGTGGGCGCAGGACAGAGGATGCGGCAGCCCGGCCCCACTCAGGCAGGCACCTCCAGGCAGCCCAGGAGTAAGGCAACCAGTAAGGGGCCGGAGAGGCTGGCCGTCGTTTACCCCCGCAGCCCACCCTGTGGGGTGGGGAGCAGCTGGCGTGAACAGAGCGCGTGGGCGGCTGGCCTGCCGCGGGAGGACTGCGGGCGAGCTGTGGGTGCAGGTGCCACTGCTGTGGCTTTAATGGAGGCAAGCCTATTGACAATAAATAGTGGGGACAGGCAGGGACCTGGGACGTCTCGACTTCGTTCTGGGACACCCAGGGCCCCGATGTGTGCCCACGCCGGGGGGTGCCCGGCCGTCCGGAGGTGCTGAGCCCTCCGGCTGGGAGCTGAGCTCAGATCCCTTCACACCTCACAGTTCATCCGGAGTTGGACTCCACCTGCCCAAGCTCCGGGTGGCAGGACAGGACCCTTACACCGACCTTGACGAGGGTCGGGCTGCTGTGCGGCCCGCATCAAGGCGTCTTGGCAACGTGACCCAGTGGCGGGAGGCTCAAAGCATGCTGGGCCCCTGCAAGACGGTGGGGGACCCCGGGCCAGCCCCGCTGGCGCCTCTGCCCCTGTGGGCCTCGGCCAGCCCTTCCCCCTGCGCTGTTCTCACCACTGAGGCCTGGCTCCCCACCCAGGGAGTGGGCGCGAGCCAGAGGCCTGCTTCACTGTCCATTTCCCGGGGGACGTGTGTCCTCAGCGACGAGAGGGACATTTGGGACCCCAGCGTGTCTGCTCAGCTCCCTTTGGAGTGAGTGGCACGGGCTGCAGCGGGCGGGGCGGGGCAGCGGCGCCCGGCCCTCATATGTCGGCCCCCAGCTCTGCGCACTGCTTGTCTGAGATGTGGGAGGCCAGCGAGTCGATGATGTCCAGCAGCAGCTGCTGGCTGAGCAAGCGCAGCGTAGGCAGCTTGGAAACCTGCGGAGGCAGCCAGAGCCAGAGGATGGAGCCAAGTTCCCCCTGCTGTCCCGGGCCAGGCGACCGCGGGCTTCTGGGGGGTGAGGAGCGGCCAGAGGGTGGGCCTCTCCGTCTGGTTATCCCCAGCGCCCACTGCTGCAGCGGGCCAGGCTCCAGTCCCCTGCACCCGACCCGGGCCTGACTACCGACGGAGGGCGCGCCCTGAGCCCTGACCTTGGTGAACTGGTGCACAATGATGTGCAGGCAGTGCCGCTTCATGTCCAGGGCCTGCGTCTTGTCCGCCGCCTCCAGGATCTGCGACAGCGGCTCCCTAAGCAGGGCCGCTCCGACCCCGCCCCGCCCCGCCCCGCCGCGGAGGCCCCGCCCCGCCGCGGAGGCCCCGGCCCCGGCTGCACGCCCCGCCCCGGAGGCCCCGGCCCGGCCCGGCCCAGGGCGGCCACCTGCAGCACGTTCTGCACCGTCACGTTCATCTCCAGGTTCTGCTTGCAGTAGGCCTGCAGCCGGTTGTTGTAGAAGCCGTAGTAGTAGGGCGCCGAGAACAGGTAGCTGGGGGCTGGTTAAGGAGCCGCCGGCCAAGCAAGCCTGCCTCCCCAGGGAGGGCCACCGCCTCAGGACATGAGTGGCCCGCCCACCACCAGGACGCCGGGCTCCCATCCAGGCAGGGCACACCTGCCCTCTGCCTGGGCTCTGAACCACTTGGGGGTCCAGGGCCCAATTCAGGATCTAAAGAACACCCCAGGCTCCTCTCCCACGGAAAGTCCCCCACGCACCCGCAGACCCATCCTCGCCCTCCTCTGCTCCGACCACCACAGAGCAGACGTGGCCGGGAGCCAGGCATCCTCGGAGCCCCCCACCCCTCCTGGCTGCAGAACCCTCTGAGCTGGACTGACTGCTAGAGGGTTCTAGGGAGATGAGGCCACCAGGAACCCTCGGGAAACCGCCCAGCCAGGCAGGGCCAAGGCTGCCAGTCGTGGCCGGGGCCAAGGCCAGGATGCAGAGAGTCCTCGGGCGGCATGTGGACCTCGCCGTAGTAGATGTAGCGCAGCATGGACTCGAAGGCCTGCCTGCTGGGCACCATCTCCCCGATGGAGATGTTCACCTGGCCATCCTCGGGCATGAAGGATCGGAACATGGCCTCGAAGTAGCTGTGGGCAGCAGGTGGCCTCAGCAAGGCAGCCAGTGCCCGACCCCAAGCCCACGCGCCACACCCCACCCACCTGGAGCGGGCGGCCAGGATGGCCTTGTGGGCTGGCCGCGGGTGCCCATCCAGCAGGAGGGTGATGTCGCAGAACTCCGCGCCTGCGCCCTCCAAGTATGCCTTCATGTCCTGGATCAGAGACGTGCCTGGGGACGTGGAGGGAGCCTGCTAGCGGGCTGCCCCTGACTTAGGGCTTGAGACCCGCCCCTTGCGCGTCTGGCACCTGGCCACCCCCTGCCCCCCGCCCCCCACCCC
>SJYG01000399.1:1356781-1368113 GCA_006410535.1 Litocranius walleri | reverse complement strand
CCCCACCCGGGCCCTGCACTGGCCACTAGGCCTTTTTCTGGCTCGGGGGAGTCTCCTTCAGGCTGCAGTAAAACCCTGGGGATGGATGCCTCTTCCGCATTTCATGCCTGCGACTGACACACACGATTCGACTTAGTGCTGGGACAGAGCTCCAGCCCGGCCGGGAAGGCAGACAGCAAACACTTGGCTGCTCTGACGGCCCGCGGAGCCCGTGAGAGGGACAGAAGTGGAGCGGAGGCCACCGGCTGGCCCAGTTGGCTTGAGGGGTGGGGGGGGCCTCAATCCCAGGAGATGTAGAGGAGGGGCAGGCAGGGTGGGAAGCAGGCAGGCAGTGGGAGGGTCCTCACGTGCAGTCAAGACACAGTGAGGCAGGGTGTCCAGTACCACACAGGCAAGAGCCGCGGAACTGTGAACACACGCGTGCCAGGAGGGCGCGCCTTTCCCCAAAGAGGGGGACGTGCCGGCTTATAAGCCAAGAAGGAGCACGCTCCAGCTGGCTGTGCACGGGCAGAGAGGCTGGAAGCCCCTTCTCCCCAGGGTGCAGGCCCCACGGAGGGATCCTGTGGGACCGCGGCTGCAGCCCGTCAGAGGCCAGGCCTGCCTGAGCTACAGGCCAGTCTCTGGTGGAGAGGGGCAGACAGGCTCAAGGGCGGGATCGGTCTGTGTCCACAGCAGCCCCACCCCATGGGGACACCTGTGTCCTGGACCCTGACAGCCCGGGGCTCACTGACCCTCAGGAGCACCCTCCAAAAGCAAGGCGGAAGCCCACCGCGTTCAACAGAGGAGACCCGGGGGCAGTGGAGGGTTGAAGCCACCTTCTCAAAGCCACCAAGCTGACCTCAGCGAGGCCCTGTGTCCAGAAGCCCGACTTCAGCCTCACACCCAGCTGGCTCCCAACCCTCCAGAGCCCGGGGGAGCCAATCCCTGGCCTCTCCTGTGTACATCCGGGGTGGACGCGGCAGGGAAGCCCAGCAGACTCCAGGCAGCACAGTTTGGCCACACTGATCCCTCTGCTCCAGACTCTTTCTTCCTCGTTGGCCTGGCTCACTTCTCTCCAGGGAGGCTGAGTGGCTTGCACACCCCTCTCCTGGTGCAGAATAAGCCTGCCGGCCTGCGGTGCTGAGCTTGGCCGGCCCTGCCCTTGCTAAGACAGCTCCGTCCCTCCGGGGAGATGCAGCTCCTGGAGGAACCAGGCCAGCAGCAGGACGCAGCCGCTCAGACCAAGGGCCACCTTGGCAGTTGCTTCACAGCAGGAAACCAGCCACCACTGAACCGGGATCCGTCATGGGGTGGAGACGGGCCACCGGGAAAGGCTGTTTGCCAGACAGGCGCAGCGAAACGTAGGGAAACCCTTTTGCAAGTGAGAGATGCTGGAAGGCAGGAAATCTGTGTTCTCAGAACCTTGTCAGCCACCAGCGAGGGGCGCGGGGAAGGAGCAGCGCCTGGCTGGGGCGCCGGACGGGACAAACGTGTCTCCTTCAAGGCTGAGTCCACTCGTGCAGAAGGACAGGGCCGGCTCCCTGACCTGAGTGTGTGCTCACCTCCGCTGGCTGCAGAGACCAAGTCCCCACCACCCTGCTCCTCCCTTGAGACCCAGACTCACCCGTTGTCTCCACCAAACACGTAGATGGCATCTTTATAGGCTACCACTGTGTGCTTGCTGCGCCTGGAGACAGAGAGGGGCGGGCGGCCGTCAGGCCAGGACCCCCCCTGGGGAGCACTCGGCGCGGGGGGCTGCCACCTAAGTCGGATAACAACCCTCCTCCCCAAGATCGTGGAGACTCCCAAGCTCCACCAGCACCCTCAAAGGGCTCCGCGCTTGGAGACCCTGGGCCCTCCCACCCCACTGCGGAGCCCCGGGGCTGCAGCGCCACATCCACAAGCACAGCGCGACCGCAGTGCCCAGCGCCGGGCACCCGGGGCTCCCCTCGGAAGCCCCTCCCCTAACCGGGATCACCAGCCCCCCGCCCCCCAAACACTGCCGCGTCGGGCCCCGGGACAGCGCGGCCCGGCCTCGCGCCTGCGCCCCGCCGGAGACCTGCTCGGACACCCCAGCCCCGGGGCCCCCGCCCCGCCGTACCGGGCCCCCACGAACTCGTCGCAGGGCGGGAGGCGTCGCCAACGATGCACGGTCTCAGAGGGCCCGAAGTTGAGCGTCAGGTACTCGACGCTGTCCGAGCAGCTGTGGTCAAAGTCCACGCTCGGGGCCACCTTGGACCGCGCGCCGCCGGCCAGCGCCCCGGCCCCGATCGGGCCGCCCGAGCCGCCCGGCCCCGCCATGCCGAGTCCTCAGCAGATGGGACCCGGGGGCCGCGGGAAGCGCGGCCGCCGCCCCGAGCCGCCCCCGTGGAACTACATTTCCCGGCGAGCCCTGCGCCGGCCGGCGCCTGCACTTCCGTCCTCCGCCGCGCACTTCCGGGTTCAACCACGCACTTCCGGCCGGAGCCGTCCGCACTCCTGGGCGACTCTCTGGTGGACTCTACCTATTGGCCTGCGCGGCGAGCTCATGGTGGTCTCCCCAGAAATGTTTTCCGCGGCGCGCAGTACCCCCTCACCCCCGGCTCCAGAGTACGTGGACCCGGCAGCAGCCCCGCCCAGCCCCCTTGTCCCCGGCGCGGCTCCCGGCATGCCCTGCGCGCGTGGCTCTGTCGCGATTGTCCGCCGCGCCCGGAATCCCGGACGGAAGGGTTCCGGGCGCCGTCCCCTTCCTGCTGAGTCCCCGGCCCGGGCCCCCGCATCTCCGCTCCCCTCGGCCGCAGAGGCTCAGGGTTCTCGGTGCTACTCTAGGCAGAGCTTCAGCTGCTTCATCTGCGAAATGGGCATGTAGGAAGCTTAGGTTGCCACGAGACTCAGTCCTCGGCCCTAATGTGGTCAGCGCCGCGGAACTGCCAAGCGCGACCTCCTGTCTCAAACCCTTGGCACACGTGCTGTCCCCTCTACCTACAGTGCCCTTCCTTCAAAATCCAGACCCAGGGCTTCGATCTGCGGGGGCGCCTTCCCCAGTCCCCGGGGGGTGCAGAATCAGCTGCTTCTTCCTCGGGGCGCTCCTAGGCCAGGCTTCCTCCGTGTGACACTTCGGTGGTCTCTGGTCCTGCCTGTGTCCCCCATAATCTGCTTTCTCCCTCGTGAGAATTTGCCCAGGTATAGTGGAAGTCACACAGATCTGCAAACGTGTGCGTTTTAATGTTAAGATAATATCTAGTACGTTGCAGGGTCCCACAGGGGACCAGTCCCAGTAGAGGAAGAGGCAAGCCTGCCCACCCCCACCCCACCACTGCCAGCAGTCCTCAGCACCGGAGGCCTTGGGTGGTGAGCATTTCCTGGAGGTGACCGAGGCCTCCCTGGGTGGGGGAAGGGGGGAGCCAGGCACCCGAAGGCAAGCACTGAGGGCGCTCAGGGTCTGCCCCCCGGGTCCTGGGAACTGTAGCTTGGCACTTGCCCCCCGGGGCTCAGCCTCTGTCCCTGGCGTCCCAGCAAGCCCGTGCTGTGTGCAAGCTCAGGAGCCTTTCCCTGTGAGCCAGGACATGTCGCCGGTCCTGTAGGAACGAGGGAGGAGGCGTGAGGGCAGAGGGCGGCAGGCTCCCCCCTGGTGCCTGGCGGGGAAGTGCCCTTGGGCAGAGGGGGAGACCACCAGGCGCAGGCTCCGGGCTGAGGTGGGAACGGCCCAGAGGAAGGAGAGGACGCACGTACTTGCTGAGCAGCACAGACAGCCTTCTCGAGGCAAGAGGGAGAGACAGAGAAGGCCAGGGAGAAGCATGTCATTCCTGCCCCTCCCTTGGTTCCCCGTTTCCAGCGTGAGCCCCCCTGTCCTGTCCGTGGCCTCCAGGCTTTCCTCGACCCTGGGCAGCGGGATGGGTGTGGGGTGTGGGGGTCTCTGCAGGTCGGCTGAGCCCACAGGGTGAGTCCCAGTAGCACCGTGCCAGGACGAGGTGACAGCAGTAATGGCTGCTGCCTGGTGTCCCTCAGACCCCGAACAACCACCCCAGGACTCTGCCAGGGCGTCCCAGGAGCAATGAGAGTCGCATTTTTCCATGGCTGTGTTCTGGGCAGCGGGGCGTCCCGGGCCCCGTGACTGGCCTGGCAGCGGGTCTTGACGCTTCCCTGCGACACTGGCCCCGCCCTGAACACGGCCTCCTTCCCCACAACCCTTGTCCCACGTGACACCGTGGCCCTGGGAGCTTCAAGCTGGTCGATGGGGGGACGGGGAGAGCCCCGGGTGGCTGCTGCCTGGTGTCCCTCAGACCCCGAACAACCACCCCAGGACTCTGCCAGGGCGTCCCAGGAGCAATGAGAGTCGCATTTTTCCATGGCTGTGTTCTGGGCAGCGGGGCGTCCCGGGCCCCGTGACTGGCCTGGCAGCGGGTCTTGACGCTTCCCTGCGACACTGGCCCCGCCCTGAACACGGCCTCCTTCCCCACAACCCTTGTCCCACGTGACACCGTGGCCCTGGGAGCTTCAAGCTGGTCGATGGGGGGACGGGGAGAGCCCCGGGAGGCCGTGGGCAGCTTGAACCAAGGCCTCCGGGATGTCTGCCCCCTCCCCGGGGCCTCCAGCGCCCGCACTCACTCCACTTCCCGCTTCCGGATGGTGCGGCCGGAGGCCAGAACCTCAGCCACCTTAGACACGATGGGGTCGTAGTTCATGCTGGCCACGGAGATCACCTCGTCGCCCCTGCAGGGGGAGGTGGCCGAGCCTGAGGACTGCCGGCAGCAGCCCCTGTCCTTGGAGACCCGGAGGCAGCGGGGGCCCAGGGAGGCGCCCGCTCCGGACCGAGGGAATGCGCTGGCCACCTGGCCCCCCTCGGCCCAGCACAGCTTCTGGTCCCGCGGGACCCCACGAGGCTCCTGCCCAGTGGGGCTCAAGGCTGACGCCTGTCCTGGGGCCCCGCCCTCTGCCTGTGCCACTGTCCTCGGTGTAAAAGTCGGCCGTCAGCCCCCATCTCCAAGAGCTGGCCTCAGATGAAGTGTCCGCCTCCCGCGGGGCGGCTGTGCCCCACTTCTGCGCCCCTCTCCTGGCCGGCCCGCCGCCTAGCTGGCCCCCTTGCCCCTCGGCCCACCGCCCGGCGACGCTGGCTCCTCCAGAGCAGCGCTTCTCCCGGCCAATTCCCCCCTCACCCCCGTGGCTCTCACTTGGTGTAAAAAGCCACGAACTTGAGCTCGTCCAGATCCCCTTGGATGATGACATCGTCGAAGCCGTCTCCGTAACCTGCGGGACGGGCGGAGGAGACGTGGCTTCACCAGGTCCGCGTGCAGCGCCCTTCCCACGATGCCCTCGGCGGACCTGTAAGGGGGTCCTGGTCCCGCCGCCAGCGAGCTCCTGGCTTCCGCCTGCAGCCGCCGTGGTCCGGCCCCCGGGATGCTCCTGGCCCCGCCCCCAGGGTGCTCCTCACCCCGCCCCGAGATGTTCCTAGCACCACCCCCGAAGCTCCTGGCCGCCCCGCTCCGCGGGATGCCCTGGCCCCGCCCCCAGGGTGCCCTGGCCCCGCCCCGCACTCCGCCACACCTGGGCCCCGCCCTCAGCTGGGCCCCTTGGTACCTGCGTAGCGCAGGCTCTTGCCGAACATGGCTGTCCACAGGTAGGGCACCGTGCTGATCTCCGCCTCCTGCGCCAGCATGTTCTGGGCCGCCACACGCCCTGTGGGTCCCGCGGTCGTGAGCGCTCCGCCCCCAGGCCTTGCCACCCCTTTACTGCCTGCCCGCCCTCCCTCGCTCTCCGGGGACCCCTGATATGTGGGGCAGAGATGGGGAGTGCCCATCCCTGCTTGCCAATGATGGGTGCAGAGGTCACGCGGGGCCCAAAGCTGGCCATTGACGTCCAGTGCCTGGACTGGGTCCGGAAGGGGCCGGCTTCCCGGGGCCACCGCGTCAGGTGTGACTCAGACACCTCACCAGACAGGTCAGGTCTGAGGAGGGAGGTGGGACAGCAGGGCACCAGTGTCCAGGGGAGCAAGGACGACGAGCTGTCAGGGTCTGAGACAGAGAGGGGGCGTAGCTCCCGTTTGATCGAGGGGTCGCATCGGACCCCTGCAGTTGGATGTCTGTGACCGTTCCCTGGACCCTCCTGGTTAAACGTTAATTACACAAGCAGATCAAAAGCTTGACACTTTTGAACTGTGGTGTTGCAGAAGACTCTTGAGAGTCCCCTGGATTGCAAGGAGATCCAAGCAGTTCATCCTAAAGGAAATCAGTCCTGGGTGTTCATTGGAAGGACTGATGCTGAAGCTCCAATACTTTGGCCACCAGATAGGAAGAACTGACCCATTGGAAAAGACCCTGATGCTGGGAAAGGTTGAAGGTGAGAGGAGAAGGGGACGACAGAGGATGAGATGGTTGGAGGGCATCACTGACTCGATGGAGTGAGTTTGAGCAAGCTCCGGGAGCTGGTGATGGACAGGGAGGCCTGGTGTCGCAAACAGTCAACACGACTGAGTGACTCGAGCAGTTTGTGTTCCTTAAACCTGGCACCAACCGCAGACCTTGGACATGAACAGAGGCTGGCACCAGGAGAGGGGCTTCAGGCTCAGATGACGTGAGCGTGAAGAGAGCGGAAGAGGGTGCGGGGTGTCTGGCCATCCGGCCTCTAAGAAGCTAACTGGCTGCACCTGCAGCCGAGGGGCCTGGGCCAGGTGTGTGCAGTGGCCGCCCAAGGGGAGGGGAAGGTGGGCTTCCAGGCCCAGACGGCCACCTCCCAGGGGCCTGCAGGTGGCAGCCGGCTTCACAGTCTGTCGGGTGGCCCAAAGGGGATGCTGTGGGGAGCTGGACTGGGTCCACGCCCGGTGGCTGCGTGGGTTGGTGAGGACTTCTGAGGAATGTGATATTTGAGGACAGCAGGAAAGGAGGGGGGCACGGGCAGTGGGCTGGGGTGTTGTGGTGGCAGAACTGGGCGCCCAGAGGGTGCTGGAGGGGTCTAGAGAAGGGGGTGGCAGCGAGCTGGCTCTGTCGCCTGTGTGAAGCTGGCCGGACAGGCCACTGCAGAGCCTTGAATGGTGGACCCCGGGAGCAGGACCCAAGGGCAGCAGCTGGGGGCCGGCCGGGGGTGAGGGGCTGCTGCCCCGGGGCTGCCGGTACCCTGGGCGTGAGCCATCTGCCAGTGGGGGATGTTCGCTCTGCGGTTGTTCCTCCAGGCCAGAGGGAAGGTGACGGCGTCACCAGCTGCAAACACGCCGGGAACGTTGCTCTGCATCATCTGAGGGGGGGTGCGGGGCTCAGGGGGGAACAGGCACCCTGAGCGGGTCCTCCCCCACCGCACCGGCGGCTTGCCCACCTGCCCCAGCGGCCCCACCTTGTTGACGGGGATGAAGCCTCGGGAGTCCAGACTGATGCCACTCTGCCTCAGGAAGCCCGTGGCAGGCACCGCGCCTGGCAGGACAGGGCCCCTGTGTCCACAGCAGTCCAGCCCAGCCCATGCCTTCACAGCCCGTCCCCTCTGCGTGGACCCCCAGAGACCCTGGTGTCTCCCAGTGGGCCTCAGTACCCCCTCAGAGAAGGTCTCCATGAAGCTCCTAGTGGGGGTGGGCATCCGCACCTTCCCCCAGCCCGTGCCACCTCCTCCCTCAGCTGGCGCAGGGGCAGCTAGACCACACAATTACTGGGCAGGGGTCCCTAGAAGCCTGCCCCTGCCAGCCCAGCCAAGTGCCGACTCTCCAGAGCCCTGCCCGGTGGGTATGGCCAGATAGGCTGGGGGAGGGGAAGGGTCTGGCCCGAGGTCAGCGTCGAGCAAGAGGGGGTGACCCTGCTCCCTGCCGCCTCCTGCCCCTACTCACCGATGCCCACCACACAGACGTCAGCTCGCACTACCTTGCTGCTCCTCAGCACGACCTCCTTCAGCTGCGGGGAGCGGCGGGGCAGGTGAGCAGAGCCGGGGCACGGGAGAGGGGACCAGGGAGCAGCGGGGCGGGTGAGCAGCGCCGGGGCCACGAGAGAGGGGACCAGGGAGTGGCGGGGCGGGTGAGCAGCGCCAGGGCACGGGAGAGGGGACAGAAGGGCCGGGATGGGGGGGAGTGGAGGAGGGCCCACCTTGCCCTCCTGGGCCCGCAGCTCTGACACCTCAGTCTGCATGTAGAACTTGACGCGGTTGTTCTCAAACATCTGCCATGCGATGGGGTGGGGCGGGGGTGTGCAGGGGTGAGAGCTGAACGGGAGGGACAGGACAGGTGGGGGCCTGGCGGTGGGTCCCCAGGGGGCTCACCTTCATGAGGGCACGGCCGACGCGCTCCCCCAGGAACCTCCTGAAAGGTGTCTCCTCCGCCTCCACCACGGACACCGAGTGGGCCTTCTCGGTCAGATAGGCGGCCACCTCCATCCCTGGGGCGGGGGGTGCGGCGGGCTGGCACCCTGCACCACCCTGCCAGCGCCACCCCGGGCTCCCCCGGCTGGCTGCTCACCCAGGAAGCCGGCCCCCACGACCACAGCGTTGCGGCCCCGGGCCAGCCTCACCACGCGGTTGGCGTCCTCGGGCGTCCGGATGGTGAACACGTTCTCCACGTCTTTGCCTTTGCAGCTCAGGGTCTTGGGGCTGAGATGGGCCAGAATTGGGGAGAGGGGTGGCTCCAGGCCCCGCCCCCAGCCCTCTGCCTGGCGGGGGGTGGGGGCCCCTCCCACCTGCTCCCAGGCGCCAGCAGCAGCTTGCTGTACTCCAGCTTGAAGCCATCCTTGAACACGGCCTTCTTGTTCCTCACGTCCACTGTGACCACCTGAAAGCCCCGGGGGCAGAGCATGGCCTCCACCTCGCTCTGCGCCCGCCAGGCCCTCTGGGCAGCTCCGCCACCCGCTGAACCTTCCTCCCTGCACCAGGCCTGGGGCATCCCTGGGTGCCGGCCCCTGGGCAGAGGGGTGTAGAACACACCCACACCTCCAGGGGCCTCACACCCGCCCACCACGGCGCCCAGGAAGCCCTCCCAAGCCTGCTCCCCGCCTCGCCCGCACCTGGGCCTCGGTGAGCACCTCGATGCCATGGGCTCGGAAGAACTCCTTGGGCCTCAGGGCCAGCTGCTCCGGCTGTGCGTCCAGAGCCTGCTGGGGGCACTGGCTTGAGACGGGCCAGGCAGCCACCGTCCCCTTGGCAGCTGAGGACCAAGACCTCATGGGTGCGGGGCAGCCCGGGCCACACAGGCTCCAGAGCGGAACTCTGCCAACCAGACGGGCCTGGCACGGGCAGAGAGGGCAGCCGCCTGGCTCCCCGGGGACGGCAAGCAGGGTCCTGGGGCCTCACTGCAGGCAGGGGCGAGGGCCTGGCCCTGCTCGGGCCGTGCGCCGCCCACCTTGCTGAGCTTGGGCCGGTCGTAGGGGAGGTGGGGCTCCAGAGTGCACAGCACGATCCGGTCTGAGAAGCCCTCCTGCCGCAGCGCCTCCGCACACACCAGTCCAGCCGCCCCTGAGCGAGCAGAAGGCGGGGAATGAGTGTCAGGGGCCCCTCCCCAGCCCACCCTGCCCCCGAGGACCCGCCGCCAACCTGCGCCCACGATCAGCACGTTGGTGCTGCCACTGTGGCCGGCGCTTGGCGAGATGCACGTGGCCATCACCCTGGTCCTTCGCTGCAGCTGCAAGGCCTGGGGGCGGCCGGCAAGCTGGGGGCTGCTGGGAGCGGGGTCACCGCCATCCCCCCTGTGCCCACCCAGCGGGCCAGGCTCTCCTGCCCCAGTGGTGCCTCTTCCCCGCCTGGGAAGCCCTGGGCCGGCCTGCCAGGCTCCCTCCCACCCCAGGGACCCAGAGGCCCTCCCGCCGCCTTTCCCTCTGCCTGAGTCCCCAGCCCGCGCCATCACCTGCTTGCTGGCCCGGACGTACACCTTCTCCTTCTCGATCTTCACCTGCAAGGGCTGTGGAGCTCAGGCCCAGGCTTTGGGGTGCTCCGGCCCCTGCATCCCCCGAGGCTCACCCCACTGCACGCCAGGCCCCACCTGGAACTTGGGCAGACTGTCCAGGCCCGGGAAGTCCTCCAGGTCCCCGGTGCTGACGTTGAAGCAGGCGCCGTGCCAGGGGCAGCGGACCCGGCCACGGGACAGCACTCCTGGAGGGGGCAGGGCTGGGCCACCAGTAGAGGCCGGGCTCCAAGGGCACCACGGTCCCATCCCGTCCCCACGGCCCCGGCGCCCCGCACCAGCAGATGGGGCCCCCGCAGGCACCCCCACCTCACCTTTCACCAGGGGCGCGCCGTAGTGTGGACATTTGTGGCCCAGGGCGTGGAGCTCCCCGTCCTTCACCAGCAGCACCTTTCCCCAGCCCAGCTCCACCTCCCGCATCCTGGGGGGGGGGCTGCCCTCAGAGGCCAGGGAGCAGCCCCCAGCCCCAGACCAGCAGCAGCCTCCGAGGCCGTGCCCCACCCCCTCCCAGGCCCTCCCAGGCCCAGCACCCACTGGCCGTTCTCCAGGTCCTTGACGTGGCAGACAGCGGCCTCCACGCAGTCCTGGGCGCCGGGGTAGGGGTGGGGGGCGGGCAGGCGCTCGTCTGCGTGGAAGTGGCGGGCTGCGCCATTGCCTTGGTAGGCCCGGGGGCTGCCTTTGCCGCCGGCGGACAGCTCCTCCTTGCCCCGGTCCTTCTCGGGCAGCACCACCTCGATCTTGAGCTCCACTGGGGGTGGGCAGGGTGTGGGTGAGCCTCCAGCCCAGCCCAGCCCTCACCCACCCCTCCAGTGGGAGGCAGAGCAGAGGTGCTGGGGGACCCTGGGTGAGCTCGACGTGATGTCTGTGCGTTTTTTTTCTAACAAAATGAGCCAGGGGCACCAGCAGTGTGCATTTGCCCGGAGCCGCCCCTTCTCCAGGAGCCCACAAGCAGGCCGGAATTTGGGCTGGAACCATGCTGACTCCGAGGGCGCAGCCGCCAGGATGGGGGTGGCCTGAGGAACTCGGGACGCAGCCCGGGTCAAGATCCCTGAGTGAATCTGGGTAACCAAGGCCTGCAGAGGTTTGAAAATCTTTCAAAATTAAAAGAAAAAAGTGTATATGCTACATAATTTCAACTGGAGATTGCTGCTCTGGCGAGCTGGAGAACCCTTCATTATTTGCCAGGTACTGAGTGCAGGGGGCCTTGGGGGTGGACCCCCCCAGGCAGTGAATGTGGAGGACACAGGCGAACCCCCTCCTGTGGGGCCGACTAGGAGGGGCACTTAGCGGGATTATCACTTTCTTTATACTTCTCCACATTTTCCAAATTCCCAACTGTGAGCCTCGGGTATTTTTCTAATTAGAAGGGAACAATAAACAGAATTTTCAGCAGCGATAATCCGGCCTCCCGGCCCGCGGCTGCAGGGAGCAGGGCTGAGCACAAGGCACTGAGCTCTGGCACAGCGTGGGCGCCGCTCCCCCCCTCCCCACCCGGCCCCCAACCCTGGGCCCCTG
>SJYG01000399.1:1324287-1355963 GCA_006410535.1 Litocranius walleri | reverse complement strand
GGGCCCTTGTCCGTTCCGGGCACAGCTCAGCCCTGCTGGTCCTCCTAGACACAGCCCAGGGGTCACTGCCACGGGCCGCCCCCACCACGCTGCCCTAACCCCCCAGCCTGGCCCGGCCCCTCATCCCTCCACCCAGCGCCCCCACCTGCCCCACCCAAGCTGCAGTCAGGGCTGAGCATGGTTCCCTGATTCCAGGGGCAGGAAGGGCCGGCCCACACACCGCACTGAAGCTGCTGTGTCAGGTAGGGCCCTCTGGGTGGGCTGGGCTCGATGTAACAGCGATCGAATGTTTTCAGAAGAATTAAAAACAAATACTGTGGGCTCAGCTGACACGTTACGTGAGCTGCAGAGACCAGAGCTCACAGGAGCAGCCTGGCGGGGGCCCAGAGGACAGCCAAGCCCAGTTGCTTTCATCCCCCGTCCTCCAACAGAAGACCCGAGGCGCTCGATGCAGCCTGACGGGAAGGCGCTAAGGTGGGAGCCGTGCGGGACTCTTAGCCCCTTTCAGCAGTGCTCTCCTTGTAAAATGGAAAGAGCAGAGCTCACCCCCTTGAGGGCAGTGCAGCTTAAGGCAATAATGCATGCAGCTCAGAGCACATGCCCAATAGGTGAAGCTGCTTAGCAGCGTTTCACTGCTCAGCTCTGAGCCTCCTGGTGGCCACGGCAAAGAGGGAGAGCCTTTGAGTACCAGAGTGCCCTAATGAACGGAAGGTGACCGGGGACTTCCCCGGTGGCACAGTGGATAAGAATCTGCCCGCCAGTGCAGGGGATTATGGGTGTGATCCCTGGTCTGGGAAGATTCCACATGCTGTGGAGTAGCTAAGGCCTGCACCACAGCTGCCCAGCCTGTGAGCCCAAACTATGGAGGCCCGCGCGCCCACAGCCTCTGCTCTTCAAGAAGCCAGCACGAGGAGAAGCCCACGCACTGCAGCGAAGGGCGAGCCCTGCTGGCTGCAGCTAGGGAAAGCCCGGGCAAAGCGATTACGACCCAGTGTAACAGCAGCAACGGCAAGGGCAGGTGACTGGATGCCAAGAGGCCTGCACGTCGTCCCGAGCTCTGAGATCAGAAAGGACGGGTGTGGAGCACTTCCCGAGAGACACGGGGCTCCCGGAGCCCGGGCTGCGCTAGGACGTGCTCTGAGCCAGGGAGGACTGGGAGGACTTTGCCCTAGCCTCTGTGCTCCTTTTGGTCTCCCTGTGGGCTGGGGAACCCCAGAGAACTCTCCTGGCCAGAAGGCTCTCACTCCCATGCGCTGAAACCCCAGACTTGCCTCGAGTGGGCCCCGGGGCCCAAGTTCCTGCCCCCGCTGCCACAGCCCACAGGGAGCCCAGCCCCCCAGAGATGAAAAAATAGCATCCTGCGAGGGCCTCCCGGGTGCTGGGCCCTGCGCCAAGCGCACCAGCAAGCGTGGGGGCACAGTTACGAGGCCTGTCTCACGGTGAGAACACAGAGGCTCCGAGAGGCGACGTCACCTGCCCACGGCCACGAAGTCTGGAGCAGGCACTGGATCTGAGCTCAAGAGCTCTGCCCCTGGCGTGGCGAGAGTGGCCCGCCCCTGTCCCGGGGGTCCTGGGGCCGGGGCTCTGAGAGCAGCAGGAGACCCTTGTGCCAGGGCAGCCGCCAGTCCAGCAGCCCTACAGAAGCCTGCCACAGGGCCAGCCAGCACCCTGGGGTCCACTGCCGCCGCGGGAGTCGCTGTCAAGACAGCTACGTGTTTGGCCCAAGGGCTGGGTTTCCGCAGCTCGGGAGCAGGGGCCAGATGCAGGGGCCCCTCTGCTCGGCCTGGCACCCCCTTGCCCCCAGGTTCCTCCTCAGGCCCAGGGAGAGGAGAAAAGGCTCGCGGGCTTCCAGGTTGTGGAGCCACCGGCTATCAGGAAAGGGCAGCTGGCAAGCGGGCAGGGGACGTAAGTGCTTGGGCCCGGCAGGGTGGGGATGTCCCCCACCAATGGGGAGTGTGTCCAGAGAGGCCCAGGAGGCAGCCCAAGGTCCCACAGTGGTCAGAAGAGACGGCAGGGCTGGACACGTCCGCTCCACCTCTGAGTGGCCTTGAGAGCTCAGGCTTATATTTTTTCGGGGGGTGGGTGAGGCTCAGAGAGGTTGGTCGCATGCCCTGGGTCACATGGTGGCTGAGGTCCCCCCAGAGCCCACTTCCTCAGCCCTGAGGGGGACAGACCCCCCCTGGCCCGCACCAGCCCCCAGCAGCAGGAGGAAGCCGCCTCTCCCCTCTCTGAGAAAGGCACCGCTGTTGTTCCCACCGCCAGCACCCTGAGCCCCAGATAAAGAGGGCTCCAGCTGCCCCCCCTGCCCACAGTGTTAGCATTCGGCGGCCTCCGGGTCTGACCTACTTCGGAGGCAGAGGGGGAGGGACGGAGGGAGGCGAGAAGGGAAGAGGTACCTGGCTTGGGCTTGGAGAAGCAGCCGCCCATGGCGTGGGGCCTGCGGGGTGGGAGGGCGCGCTGAGTGGCGGCTGTGGGAGGCCTAGGGTGCCCCCTGGGGCGCTGGGCCCCCCGCGGCTCTCAGAGATGCTGGCGCTGCCATCCCAGCGGGAGCTGCCTCCGGGACCTGCGGGGAGAAGGGCAGCTTGGGACCAGGGCTTGGACAAGGCTGTGGGTAGAGACGCAGAGAGCCGGAGCCGGGGGACTTCGGCAAGGGGCCGCCCTGGGGCTGGGTCCCTGAGGCATCACGGACCGCACCTCCCTCCCGGCCCCCCAGGCTCAGCACCATCACTCCTCTCCCCTCTGGCCTGCCTCCCCCTTAGGGGGCCCTCCCTTAGGTCCAGGAAACCCCCCGATTTCTGCAGCCCTCAGAGCGCTACCGCCCGGGAGCCCCGGGGCCCTCTGTTCTCCAGGGCGGCCACCGTGCCTGGGGTCAGACCTGGGTCACCTTGACCGATCAGAGCTCCTCCTCCAGCTGGAGGGGGGGGGGCACACAGCGCTCCCTGGCCCTGCCTCGACCTCGGTGGGCTGCCCCGGTACCCACCTCCTCCAAGCGCAGCTGCTGCCTCCCGTCCCAGCGCTAGTGGACCGAGGCCGCCCGTCCGGGAAGGCAGGGCCGGGGGCAGGGGTCCAGGAGGCGGCCCAGCGTCCACCCCTCCCCCAGCGTGCCGAGGCCAGGAGGGCCGGGGGGCGGGGCCGGGGGCAGGCCACCGGTCCCCAGGGAAACCCAGCTCCATGTGAACAGAAGTGGGCTGCCCGCCCAGCCCGACGGCGCACGGCCCCGCTTCCGCTCCCCTCCCCTGCTCTTCCCCAAAGCCTCTGATGTTGGGGTTCTGCCCAAAAGCAGATGGAGACACGGGAGGGGGCCAAGGGCTTGCCAGGGCCAAGCAGCAGGTGGGGGCATCCAGGTGGCCTCCCCCTGGTGACTTCCAGACAGACAGGGACCCAGGAAGACCGTGTACCGCCCTGCAAGCTCCGGGGCTGAGGAGGGGTCGCCCCATCCTCCAGGAGACCCGCGCGGCTGGAGCTCCCAGGACCACAGGGAGGCCGCCTGGAGCATGCAGCTTGCGCGCTGGACTCGGAGAGCCCAGGACGCAGCTGCGGCTGCCTCGCTGCACTGATCTCCCTGCTCTTATGCCCCAGAAGTTCTTCCTGGAGCTTAAGCAGCTGAAGTCCAGCTGGTCTGGTTCAGATCCCAGCGAGGACCCCAGAGGGCGCCCGAGAGCAAGGGGCCTGGGAGCTGCAGGGAGTCTGGGGGGACCGTCACTGCCTGGCACCCGCCGCGCCGTCCTGGCGGGCCGTCGCAGGAGAGGTCGTACCTGAAGGCTACCTGGGCGGACCCTTGCTCTTTCCCCCACTCGCTGCCAAGGCAGGTCTATAAGACCGGGCCTCCACCCGGCCCACCTGCCCTTCCCTGGGCACATGGGTACCCCTCCCAGGCCCTGGCTCAGCCCTGCCCACCTCCCGCCTGCCTGGCCTCTGGCCTTGCCTGCTGGGCCACCGACGCCACAGAAAAGGGATAACCTCGACTTGTCTCCAGGTACCTGTGGGAGCTGTCCCCTCCTCCCAGGTGCCCAGAAGCCCATACCCCGGAGGGTCTTGGGCCGGAGAGAGATTTGCTGGGGACAGAAACCCCCCAGAGCTACTATGCGCGGGGCTGGCGTGGAGCCCCCCTGCCCCCGGGGGCCAGACACCCCCACCAAGCAAAGTCCCTTGCCAGGACACACCAAGAGGGCACTCCGAGTCTTGGCAGACTGCCGCCCACGTCCACAAGCTGCCCAGACTGCACACAGTTGTGACCGTCCCGTAGCCTCTGGGACCCGTGTGTGTCCCCCCAGCAGCCCCAGGGACCCGCTCCCCACTGCTCCAGTCCACTCCTCACACCCACCCCGAGGGGCACCCCCAGCAGCTGGCTTCATTTTCTGGGACAGCGACTGAGCTGTCTGAGCTCCGCCGCCGCCGGCCCTCGCTGTCCGACCTCCCCACAACGTGAGCCCGGCCCCCCCACCCCGGCAAGCCCTTTCCAGCCTGCCTCCGGGACCCCCACCAGCCCAGGAAGCGGATCAGCGCACGGAGGGCCCCTGCGGCCGCGAGTGGGCGGCGAGTCAGCGGAGCGGAGGCCGAGGAGAGAGGGGCGCCCCGCCCCGCCGCGCCCTTCTCGGCGCCGCCCCCAGCCCCGCGGGCTCACCTGAGCTCCGCGCGGGCTCACCTGAGCTCCGCGCGGGCTCACCTGAGCTCCGCGCGGGCTCACCTGAGCTCCGCGCGGGCTCACCTGAGCTCCGCGCGGGCTCACCTGAGCTCCGCGCGGGCTCACCTGAGCTCCGCGCGGGCTCACCTGAGCTCCGCGCGGGCTCACCTGAGCTCCGCGCGGGCTCACCTGAGCTCCGCGCGGGCTCACCTGAGCTCCGCGCGGGCTCACCTGAGCTCCGCGCGGGCTCACCTGAGCTCCGCGCGGGCTCACCTGAGCTCCGCGCGGGCTCACCTGAGCTCCGCGCGGGCTCACCTGAGCTCCGCGCGGGCTCACCTGAGCTCCGCGCGGGCTCACCTGAGCTCCGCGCGGGCTCACCTGAGCTCCGCGCGGGCTCACCTGAGCTCCGCGCGGGCTCACCTGAGCTCCGCGCGGGCTCACCTGAGCTCCGCGCGGGCTCACCTGAGCTCCGCGCGGGCTCACCTGAGCTCCGCGCGGGCTCACCTGAGCTCCGCGCGGGCTCACCTGAGCTCCGCGCGGGCTCACCTGAGCTCCGCGCGGGCTCACCTGAGCTCCGCGCGGGCTCACCTGAGCTCCGCGCGGGCTCACCTGAGCTCCGCGCGGGCTCACCTGAGCTCCGCGCGGGCTCACCTGAGCTCCGCGCGGGCTCACCTGAGCTCCGCGCGGGCTCACCTGAGCTCCGCGCGGGCTCACCTGAGCTCCGCGCGGGCTCACCTGAGCTCCGCGCGGGCTCACCTGAGCTCCGCGCGGGCTCACCTGAGCTCCGCGCGGGCTCACCTGAGCTCCGCGCGGGCTCACCTGAGCTCCGCGCGGGCTCACCTGAGCTCCGCGCGGGCTCACCTGAGCTCCGCGCGGGCTCACCTGAGCTCCGCGCGGGCTCACCTGAGCTCCGCGCGGGCTCACCTGAGCTCCGCGCGGGCTCACCTGAGCTCCGCGCGGGCTCACCTGAGCTCCGCGCGGGCTCACCTGAGCTCCGCGCGGGCTCACCTGAGCTCCGCGCGGGCTCACCTGAGCTCCGCGCGGGCTCACCTGAGCTCCGCGCGGGCTCACCTGAGCTCCGCGCGGGCTCACCTGAGCTCCGCGCGGGCTCACCTGAGCTCCGCGCGGGCTCACCTGAGCTCCGCGCGGGCTCACCTGAGCTCCGCGCGGGCTCACCTGAGCTCCGCGCGGGCTCACCTGAGCTCCGCGCGGGCTCACCTGAGCTCCGCGCGGGCTCACCTGAGCTCCGCGCGGGCTCACCTGAGCTCCGCGCGGGCTCACCTGAGCTCCGCGCGGGCTCACCTGAGCTCCGCGCGGGCTCACCTGAGCTCCGCGCGGGCTCACCTGAGCTCCGCGCGGGCTCACCTGAGCTCCGCGCGGGCTCACCTGAGCTCCGCGCGGGCTCACCTGAGCTCCGCGCGGGCTCACCTGAGCTCCGCGCGGGCTCACCTGAGCTCCGCGCGGGCTCACCTGAGCTCCGCGCGGGCTCACCTGAGCTCCGCGCGGGCTCACCTGAGCTCCGCGCGGGCTCACCTGAGCTCCGCGCGGGCTCACCTGAGCTCCGCGCGGGCTCACCTGAGCTCCGCGCGGGCTCACCTGAGCTCCGCGCGGGCTCACCTGAGCTCCGCGCGGGCTCACCTGAGCTCCGCGCGGGCTCACCTGAGCTCCGCGCGGGCTCACCTGAGCTCCGCGCGGGCTCACCTGATGCCGGTGCCGCGGAAGTGGGGCGGCCCAGGGCAGGCCGCGGGGGCCTCGGCCCCGGACGCCGGCGGGGTCTGGGGCCCTGGCATCCTGGCGACCCCCATGGGCAGGCCAGTCCGTTTTCCTTTCTTTCCTGTCTTGGAACCAGGGACTCCTGGCAGCGTGGGGGCAATGAAACCTCCCGCAGAAAGCTCCCAAAGCGAGCCCAACTGACCCCGACATCTCCACCGCTTCGGGGGTTCAGCTCCGTCCCCCCTGCCCTCCCCACACGCCTTCCACCTTGTACTTTATGACAGAGTCTTTCCCAACTGTCCTTGCACGTGGAGAACTGCCCTGTAAATCATGGTGCAGCCCGGTTGCTTGTCATGTCCCCTCCTCCAGGAAGCCGTCTCGGGGCAGTCTTTCTCCCCTAGCCTGGAGGTGCTGTTCCCAGAGTTTCCAGGTGCTGACCGTCCAGCCTGTATCGGGTGGGGCTGGGGCTCAGTGAACCTGTCACTCAGACCAGTGGGCCTCCAACCCTCGTCTCCTGGGCCGGCTGGCATTGAGCCCTCTTATTTGCCATCTCCCCCATTTCTGGGCCTCCGTCCCTGCCGGCAAGGGTGCCAGGATGACCAGCCTTCGAGGCAGTCTCTTTCTGTTACAGGCAAACACCCGGGAAGCAGGCATATCTCCCCACATCTTACAGATGGGGGAGCTCGGGGAGGCACCCGAGGGCAGGGGCAGGGCCTGCGGGGCCCACTTCTGCAGGCAGGTGTGGGGCCGGGGTCTGCAAGGCTCACTTGGGTCCACCGCTCCCTGCTCCTGCCGCAGGAGGGGCCCCGACATGGGCAGATGGTACTGCTTGGCGGGGTGCCCTGGGCCTCCACCCAGCCGGCCCCGAATGCACCCTCTGCTGACCTTGTCGCCCTGTCCCTGTGCCCCCCGCCCCCCGAGCCGGGAAGACACTGTGCCCCTGGGAGAACCGTGGCTGTGGCGTCGGGTGTCGTGGCTTCTCTTGGCTCTTCCCAGCAGCCCGAGGAGGGACATTCTCTGGGTCATCTCCATGTCACAGATGTGAGAGCTGGGGCTCAGGGGGCTTGGGGGTCCCCCAGAGCCACGCTGCTGGTGAGGGGCGGGGCCTGGCCGGGCTGGCAACTCAGAGCAGGGGAATGGGGGCATCTCCAGGGTAGGGCTCCCGTCCTGGTCTGTGAGCTCTTTGAGTCAGTGAGCCCTTTGTTCCCCGGGTCCCCAGGAATTGGAGGGTACCTGCAGTGCCCTCCAGCGGGGCTCTTCCAGGACAGCAGACAGGTGCAGCCTGGGGCACGTCGGTGCTCAGGGTGGGCTGGGGGCTGCAAGGAGGCTGAGGACGGGGTGCGGGGTGGGGGAATGCCCTGATGTGGGGCAGCGCCTACATCCTTGTGGAGCAGAAGCGGAGACGGAAGGCAGGCGGCGGCCTACGTGAGGGCCCCGGCTTAGAGGTGGTGAACGTGGACATGGGGGTCCTCAAGAGGAGATCCATCCCGGTGGCCTGGACGGCACCCAACGAGGCCCCAGCAGCGAGGGAGGGCCGCCCAGCAGACAGCTCAGAGCCCACAGTGAGCCGCGAGGGGCCTGTCCCCCTCCTCCCCGCCTGGCTTCGCCAAGCCAGCTGCGAAGTGGGGGCACGGCGCCCCCTGGAGGCCAACCCAAGCCCGCGGCGCCCTCCCTGGGCCTTAGGTGGATTTCCAGATGGGGAGACCTCCATGGGCCTTCCTGGCCCCGGGGTAATGTGGAGGGGGCTGTTACAGCACAGCCAACATCTGAGCTGCGGCGGCTCTGAGAGGGACGAGAGGCGGGGGGGCCTGGCGCCCCCAGCTACCTATTCTTAGGAGGCAGAGGCTTGGGCTCCCCATTCTGAGCCCTTGGCTTGCTCGGGTCACTGCAGCCTGGCCTCCCTGACCGCATCGCTGGTTGGCTCACACAGCCGTGTCCCAGAGCCCCCAGAGCCCTTGGGTTCCCCCGCCCCAGCGCTCCCCGAGCTGCTAGTGTGCCGAGCACCCTGTCCTGTCTCCAGGGTCCGTGATGACCAGCTCTGATTCCAGTTCCCATGGAATTTTTTTTCATTTTTGTCTTCAAAGATGTTTTCTATTTGTAAATTAATTTCAAAAGAAGAAAAAAAACCCCTCTAACAAACAAAGCAAGAACCCCGGCAGCAACTTCCGCGCCTGAGAGGTTCAGAAGGACTAGTGCGCTGCTGGAGCTCACGCAGGCGCTCAGGCGCGGCCGGCTCCCCGCGCCCACGCACCACAGCACACCAGGCCTCCCTGTCCATCACCAACTCCCGGAGCTCGCTCAGACTCACGTCCATCGAGCCGTGATGCCATCCAGCCATTCCATCCTGTGTCGTCCCCTTCTCCTCCCGCCTTCAATCTTTCCCAAGGAGTCAGCTCTTCCCATCAGGTGGCCAAAGTACTGGAGTTTCAGCTTCAGCATCAGTCCTTCCAAGGAATAGCCAGGGCTGATCTCCTTGCTCCAAGGGAGTCTCAAGAGTCTTCTCCAACACCACGGTTCAAAAACATCAATTCTTAGGCGTTCAGCTTTCTTTATAGTCCAACTCTCACATCCATACATGACCACTGGAAAAACCATAGCCTTGACTAGACGGACCTCTGTCAGCAATGTCTCTGCTTTTCAATATGCTGTCTAGGTTGGTCATAACTTTTCTTCCAAGGAGCAACCATCTTTTAATTTCATGGCTGTAGTCGAGTTTGGAGCCCCCCAAATAAAGTCTGTCACTGTTTCCCCATCTATTTGCCATGAAGTGATGGGACCAGATGCCATGGTCTTAGTTTCCTGAATGTATAGAATATTTATTGTTCAGTGGTTAAGTCAGGTCTCTACAGATTTGTAAAATGTATTTTCGCATAGATTGCTGGATAAACTGTAAATTGAGGCAATCCTTACACTCTGCTCAGAGGAATCCGCTTCAGTGCGTCTGAGAGCTGGGGACTGGACAGGCCCTGCACGCCCACCAGAGATGGTGGGGGGCCCAGTGCCAGCATGCCCACCTCGCTGGGCAGCGACAGGAGAACAGAGGCGTGCTCTGACGCACGACCTCCGATAGAAGAGTCAGCAAGCCATGCTGCCTCTCTGTAGGGAAAACACGGGAAAAGTTTCCCTGTACGTTGTGCAACTCCAGAGAGATTCGTAATAAACAGGCAACAGGGAGATGGCGTGTGCAGTCCCCAGGGTGGGGGCCCATGGTGACCTCAGTGCCAAAGCCCAGCTCCACCAGCTCCTCCCGGGCAGACCACGTCTCCAAGCACCGGCCTCGGGCGCTGGGCAGCGCTGGGCAGCGCTGGGTGCCTGCCAGTCTTGGACCTGAGCTTCAACAGTGTGTTTTCCACTGTTTCCGTGCCGGGAGGCAGGGACACAGTCTGCCTTGGGCTCCAAGACAGGAGCCTGGGGCGCTGGTCCGATGGTGTCCCCGGGGCAGCAGGCATGGGTGAGGATGCCCTGATTTCTGCAGCCCCCATTTGGACACAGGCCTCACCCTCCTGCCGGGGAGCCTCAAGCGGGGCCAGGATTTAGAGCCGCTGTGGGGTGGCAGGACCCAGGCCCTGACACCTGCTCACCCTGCAGGAAGGCAGCCCCACTTGCCGAGGGCTCCTGCCACGGGGAAACCCAGCCCTGCATCACCGGGCAGCGTGTGCCCTCTCACGCTTCAAGGACTCTTCACAGGCGTCTCCGAGACCTGCTGCCTTCTGGAACCAGAGCCGTGCTCAGAGCAGGGCTCCTAGAGGCAGAGCGAGAGATGTCCAGGCACCCCTGGCTCTGGAGGCCCCGCCACCACACCGGGCCCCCGTGACACACAAGCGGGCAGGGATGGCACGGGCTGCAGGGCCATCAGGAGGCGGGGTCCCCCAACCTCAGCTGGAGGCCAGACAGGGAGGCATGGGAGTCGGGAAAGGCAACCGGGTCCCTACCCTGCCCTGGGACACTCCAAGGCCAGGCTGAACGTCAGACCTGCACTGACGCCCTGAGCCCAGGCTCCCTGGGGGCGCCGGAACCGCTGCCCCGGTCTGGCTGGGCGCGGCCGTGCAGGGGGCAAGGGTCAGCAATGTCTCTGCTTTTCAATATGCTGTCTAGGTTGGTCATAACTTTTCTTCCAAGGAGCAACCATCTTTTAATTTCATGGCTGTAGTCGAGTTTGGAGCCCCCCAAATAAAGTCTGTCACTGTTTCCCCATCTATTTGCCATGAAGTGATGGGACCAGATGCCATGGTCTTAGTTTCCTGAATGTATAGAATATTTATTGTTCAGTGGTTAAGTCAGGTCTCTACAGATTTGTAAAATGTATTTTCGCATAGATTGCTGGATAAACTGTAAATTGAGGCAATCCTTACACTCTGCTCAGAGGAATCCGCTTCAGTGCGTCTGAGAGCTGGGGACTGGACAGGCCCTGCACGCCCACCAGAGATGGTGGGGGGCCCAGTGCCAGCATGCCCACCTCGCTGGGCAGCGACAGGAGAACAGAGGCGTGCTCTGACGCACGACCTCCGATAGAAGAGTCAGCAAGCCATGCTGCCTCTCTGTAGGGAAAACACGGGAAAAGTTTCCCTGTACGTTGTGCAACTCCAGAGAGATTCGTAATAAACAGGCAACAGGGAGATGGCGTGTGCAGTCCCCAGGGTGGGGGCCCATGGTGACCTCAGTGCCAAAGCCCAGCTCCACCAGCTCCTCCCGGGCAGACCACGTCTCCAAGCACCGGCCTCGGGCGCTGGGCAGCGCTGGGCAGCGCTGGGTGCCTGCCAGTCTTGGACCTGAGCTTCAACAGTGTGTTTTCCACTGTTTCCGTGCCGGGAGGCAGGGACACAGTCTGCCTTGGGCTCCAAGACAGGAGCCTGGGGCGCTGGTCCGATGGTGTCCCCGGGGCAGCAGGCATGGGTGAGGATGCCCTGATTTCTGCAGCCCCCATTTGGACACAGGCCTCACCCTCCTGCCGGGGAGCCTCAAGCGGGGCCAGGATTTAGAGCCGCTGTGGGGTGGCAGGACCCAGGCCCTGACACCTGCTCACCCTGCAGGAAGGCAGCCCCACTTGCCGAGGGCTCCTGCCACGGGGAAACCCAGCCCTGCATCACCGGGCAGCGTGTGCCCTCTCACGCTTCAAGGACTCTTCACAGGCGTCTCCGAGACCTGCTGCCTTCTGGAACCAGAGCCGTGCTCAGAGCAGGGCTCCTAGAGGCAGAGCGAGAGATGTCCAGGCACCCCTGGCTCTGGAGGCCCCGCCACCACACCGGGCCCCCGTGACACACAAGCGGGCAGGGATGGCACGGGCTGCAGGGCCATCAGGAGGCGGGGTCCCCCAACCTCAGCTGGAGGCCAGACAGGGAGGCATGGGAGTCGGGAAAGGCAACCGGGTCCCTACCCTGCCCTGGGACACTCCAAGGCCAGGCTGAACGTCAGACCTGCACTGACGCCCTGAGCCCAGGCTCCCTGGGGGCGCCGGAACCGCTGCCCCGGTCTGGCTGGGCGCGGCCGTGCAGGGGGCAAGGGTGAGCAGACACTGACACACGGAGCCGCGGCCGCCACCGGCGGTGCACGTTTATTGAGACAATGTACAGACAGGCCATGGAAACAAGGGTCTGAGGCCGGGACCAGCAACGCAAACGGAATACAAAAATAAAAAGGCACTGATCTGTTAAGAAAGACACTCCATGTATTCTAAGAATATAAGTCATTTAATACTGTTAATTTTATAGCACAAAATAAAACAAGCTATGATCCCCAAAAATAATTTTAAAAGCTTACACAGGAAATATTATTGCCTGAAGTTCATGGTCTTTAAGTTACAGGTCAGAGAGTTTGTGTTGTGTCTGTCACTTTGAAACACACAGTGAAGGCCGGCGAGAGGCAAGGCCGCGGCTCCTCCTGCAGAGCCCTGGCCTGGCTCGGGGCCCCTCCGCCGGGTGCGCCCAGCCCCGGGGACGTGGGCCTCCGCCCCAGCGCCGGAGGCTGGGGGGAAACCTGCGGGTGCCTCGGGCTCCACGTGAGAGCACTCAGGACTCGCTCGTTTTAAGAGGTTAATGAACACAATATTAAAGGATTAAATCATAAACCCCTGGCTGGACAGCATCCCTTTTCCAAGTGAGATGTTTGCGCCCTCTGAGCACACGGCCCAGCCTCGGGGCCCCCTCCTAGGCTGTGTCTCCGGGCGGAGCGGGTGGGCAGGGGTCACGGGAGAGCCCGCCCCAGGGTGAGCTCAGGGCCACATCCAGGTGAGCTGCTGAGACACCCACAGTCCTGAGGGACACACGCAGGGCAGGCCCTGGGGGCCGGCGCCTCTGAGGACTCCGGTCTCCTCCTGGTGCAGTCTTCTCAGACTCCCAGGACCAAGGCTCAGGGCGAGGCGGGCAGCCGTTTCCCGTATACTTAGTGTGAAAAGACACTTTCCTGATTTAAAAGCTAACAAGGTTTGGAGTCACAGAGGCCCTGCTTTGGCACAGGTCCAGAGTGCGCAGCTCAAGGCGCAGTCCGCTGTGGGCTCCGAATCTCAGGGCAGCCGCGGAGACGGGCACTGGGTGAGGATGCAGTGCATGTCAGCCCCAGGCAGAGGGCACGGGTCCTGGCACGGCCACGCCACCCAGGACGAAGAGACGCCCAGCACAGCCTCTCAGGAAGCCCCAGAGGCAGGGAGGCCGGCGCTGACGGCCGCCCCCGACTGCTGGGCCGAGAGTGAGCCGAGCGCGGGGTCTGCTGGTTCCGGCCCGGGAGAAGCTGCTCCCACCCCCATAACCCCTGACCCCGGGGCCGCGCCACGGCCACAGCAGACTCGGGGGACGGGACTTCTCAGGCTGCGAGCTGGCGGGGCTGCGGGGCGGGCTCTAGCAGAGGCCTGTCTTCACCGGGGCCACCCGGCCGGCCATGCGCTGTGGGGTCATGTGAACAGACCTCGAGTATCCGACGGGACACCGAGCACAGGGGGCGCTGGCTCACCGCCCGGGCCCGGGCCCGGCACGGTCGTGCTGGGGGGCAGCCGGCACCGGCACCGGCGCCCTCAGGCGCCCGTGCGACTGTGAGGCCAGGCAGAGCCGGGCTCGGTGAGCGGGTGACCAGCTCCAGAGTGAACCCAACTGCTGAGAAAACCCGGGCCACGCTTCCCGGGGGCCTTCACGGAAAGGCCGCACCTCCGCTGGCAGACAGGGTGAGCCCCCGGCTCTGATGCCTTTGATGATGTCGTGCGGGAGGCTGTGCGCAGTGGGGAAACGCAGGGCCACTGGGGGGAGGCTCGGTCGACTCCACACAGGAGGACCCCTGCCTCAGGGCTCCATCCCTCCTGCTCCCGCGGTGACAGCGTGCATCCCTGATCTCATCACAGAACCTAACCTGCTACTTAAACACCTCTTCAGAGCAAACAGGTCTAATTAACGAAGCCTTCCAAAACCAAACCAAACAGGTGGGAAAGAAAGGAAAACCAAAAGCCAGATGTGGAGAGTGCAGGGCAGCAACCCTCTCCTCGAGTCCGCGCTCCGCTCGCCCCCGGGGAACAGCAACGACCCCGCGCGTCCGGGCCGGGGGGCACCTTCTCACCCCCTTGCGCCTCCACCAGTGTCTCCAGTTTATGATCCAACGACGCTACTATCAGCTACTCTGACAACACGACTATGGTACAGTGCGGGCAGCCCGAGCACGCCTGGGTGGGGCCGCCGCGGCAAAGCCTGGGCGGGCAGCGCGGGGCCGGCCCGGGGGCCTCCCCGCGGGAGCAGACAGTCGGGCAGGGCGAGCAGGAGTTGCGGGTGGTGGCGGTCACTCGCTCTCGTCCGGGTTCTGGGGGTCGATGATCTTGACGTGCGTGAAGGGGAAGAGCCCTTTGCGCCCGTTCACCTCGCCCTCCCACTGGCCGTTGATGTTCATCCTCGTGACCTTCACGATGTCACCCACCTGCCGGGGAGAAGGGGACAGAGTCAGTGCTTCCTCCGAAAGCCACACCCACAGACGGCGCCACTGAAGGGACGACTCTGTCCTCAGGAGTCGCTCGTCTCCGGGCACCACGGCGGGGACTGCGAGCGTGTGCAGCCTGCTCCGGGGAAGGGCACAGCCGCCAGCAGGAACCTCTCGCAGCCAGCGGCCAGGCGCCTCGGGGCTGCTCTGCCGTCGGGGGCAGCGGCTTTCCGGTGGGCACTCCCGTCGGCCACAGGCCCACAGGCTGCAAGGAGGTGCGGGGGTCTGGCGGGGCCTCAGCCTTGCGCATGCTGTTTACGAAGCTGTCGTCAGAGGCAGGCGTGGGCGCTCCTGCTTGGCTGGCTGCTCACCGGGTCCCTCGGAATGAAGCCCCATCTGCCCCGTGTCTAACGGAAGGCCCGTGAAGAGCAAAGCCAGGGGCGAAGCCCAGCGCTCACCACTCGCCCCAGGACACTCCCAACTGCTTGCCCCAGGACACTCCCAACCGCTCGCCCCAAGGGCACTCCGAGAGCGTTGGTGGTGGGGCGAGTGCAAGACTGCATCGATTGCTCACGGGGTTTCCGATGTACTCTGCCCCCCATAATAGGCACCCCCCTTGACTGCCTTTTTCATTCTGGTAGTTCTCAACTTTCTACGAAACCACCTTGTATTATTTCATTTGGGAAAAGGCTGCTGCTGCTGCTGCTAAGTCGCTTCAGTCGTGTCCGACTGTGTGACCCCATAGACGGCAGCCCACCAGGCTCCCTGTCCCTGGGATTCTCCAGGCAAGAACACTGGAGTGGGTTGCCATTTCCTTCTCCAGTGCAGGAAAGTGAAAAGTGAAAGTGAAGGTGCTCAGTTGTGTCCGACTCTTAGCGACCCCATGGACTGCAGCCCACCACGCTCCTCTGTCCATGGGATTTTCCAGGCAAGAGTGCTGGAGCTAAAGCTACTGGGTGAGCCAGCTGGCTGCTGGCCTCAAGTGACCAAGGGCCCAGGGCTGCCAGGTGGGGTGAGGAGCCCCTCCCCCACGGCGCCTGAGCACAGGGCCCCAGGTGGGCAGGCACTGGGCTCTGAGAAAGGCGGGCCCACAGATGCGAGGACACCTTTGAAACAGCCATCTGCGTTACTGCACATCCGGGGCCTAAAACGCAGCAACCGTGTTTAAACAAACGCAAGGCGTCTCAGGCGAGGAAAGCGCGCCGCACAGGGACGCTAACTGCAGACGCGCCCAATGTTTGAAGAGCTCCTGAAACCCAACAACAAGACAAACAAACATTTAAAAATGAGCAATAGTCCCGACCTTCATTTTCCCAGAGAAGACAGGAAAATGGCCAAGAGGCCCAGGAAAAGACCCTTCCAGTGACTGACGATCAGAGAAACCATAGTCAGAAGCTGCCGCCTCGCAGGCCTCAGGGCGGCTGTGCTAGCTCAGAGGAAGGAAAGTAACAGGTGCTGCTGTGGCCGTGGGCTGCAACCCCGGGCAACTGCTTGTGGGGCTGTAGGCCGCTGCGGCAAACAGCCTGGCTGACCTCAGATGGCGAGCAGAGCAACCCAGCAATGCCTGTTGGGCAGATTCCCTGGAGAACGGCCAGGCCTTCCCTGTGGGCTCAGGAAGATCCCCTGGAAGAGGGAAGAGCAACCCAATGCAGTCTTCTTGCCTGGAGAATCCCACAGACAGAGGAGCCTGGAGGGCTACAGCCCACGGGGTCGCAAAGAGTTGGACATGACTGAACGACTTTCACTGGAGAAATGGAAACAGGCATTCACACAAAAACACCTGCATGGAAATGTTCATCACGCTGCCCCAGCAAGAGGAAGGCAGGACCGACGCTCCTGACCGTGGTCTCGTGAACGGGCACACAGCGCGTGCCACCTGCACAGAGGGCTGTGCTGGGCTACAAACAGAATGAAGGTGCTCACTGCAACACGGCCCTCTGTGAGATGGGCCAGACGCGGAGACAGGCGCCCCACGGCCACGGGGCGCCACAGCGGGCAGGCCCACAGAACAGAAGGTGGGCCGGAGGTTGCCAGGGCGAAGGACACGGGTGGGGTGCTCCTGCCTAACAGTTACAGAGCTTCCGTCCGGGGAGATGAGGAGGCTTCGGGACAGACAGCGGTGGAGGCTGCCCGGCACGGCCACCCCTGCTGAACTGCGCCGTCAGCACCGGCAGCCTGTTAGGCACAGCGTGCGTGTGCACTCGTGTCCGACTCCTGTGACCCCCCACGGACGGTGGCCCACCAGAACCCTCGGTCGGTGGGATTTTCCAGGCAAGAATATGGGAGTGGGTTGCCATTTCCTTCTCCAGGGGATCTTTGCAACTCAGTAAAAAGATGAGTGATGTGACATGCAAAGCCCACTGGGCGGTGCACGTTACGTGGGTGAACTGTACGATGTGTGAATTTCACTTCAGTAAAGCTGCTGAGAGAAACACTGTGGGCTGAGTCCTGGCTCTGCCCCGTACTCACCACGAGACCCTCGAGCTCGAGCTCGGAGTGCATGAAGCAGGGAAGCCTTAGATGCCCCTGAAGCCCCGGCTGGCACAGCCCCTGCACAATAGCTGTGGCCACAGATGGAGACGGAGGCTCGTGCGATGAGCAATCTGTGTGACCCGCAGCAGGGCCCCGATTTCACGGTCCTCTCACCCCATTCACGAGTAAAGAAAGGAACACTCTTCCCCAGTTCACAGCCCAGTGAGAAAATGCCATGCCAAGAGACTGCTGCCTCCGGGATGGGTCCCTAAAGCCAGACGCTGGGAAGGACCACGACTCAGCGTCAGGGAGAGGGTGTAGGCGGCACCCAGGGGCCCTGCCAGGCTGCGGGGCAGGGTGGGGGGGTTGCTGAGACGGCCCTGATGGGCCTCCTGCCGCAGACCCGTGTCACTGGGCACACAGGAGCGGCCGAGGGAAGTGTGGTGGTCCCGGAGTTCAGAAGCACCGCCCACGCGGGGGAAACCCAGACCCGCCCCGCGGACAGCCTCCACCGGGTGAGAGAGGCAGCCACCACGAAGCTGCTGACACCAGACAACTGTAACCAACGGAGCAAAAGCAGCCGAGGCGGCAGGAACCTGGGGGTCCTGGGCCATCGGCGAAGGGAGTGGCACCTGGGCCTTGGACACAGAAAGGACAGCTCGGAAGGTTCTGAGACCAGAGGCAGTCCAGCGTCGAGGGACTTCCAAATGGGGGCAGACAACCCAAGAGACGCCTACACGGCAACTGGAGAGGACTCGAGGGGGCGGAAGCAGGCTTCCTGGGCACCCGGGGAGCTCGCGGGGAGCGCCCGGTGAAGGGCGTCCTCCTGCCGACAAGGACGGGTGGCCACGGCTGACAGAGCCCACTGGCAGGCATGACAGGCCCGTGCGGGCCACCTGCCACAGAGAACGAGATCGCGGGACACTGGCATCCTGACCAAGCACCACCTCTCTTGGTTTTTGTTCCAACAAGGATGATGGCAAATTCTATAAAATATACACAGTGAGCTTGAGACCACACCTGGACAAAGTTCTGGACACAATTAGCAAACAGGTAGTTTATGAGGATTTAGGGGGAGATGGGTCTGGAAGGCTGCATGCACTCAGCCAGGGCCAAGTTGCACCAGACCGAGCTCCCTGTCCCTTCCTAGAGACAGGGCCTGATCAGGAGGGGCGCAGAGGATGCCGTGGGTCACACGTCTGTCAACTGCAGTTAACACGAAGCCACACGACGTCACCAAGACTCGAGACCAGAACCCTCAAGAGGGCAGCTGGAGGGAACACACTGAGGTCCGAGGCCTGGCGAGGCAGGAACAGAGGGAGCTATTCTCCAGGTGGGGCCTCCAGACGGTCCACACGGGCAGAGCCGGTGCTGCACGGCTGTCCCAGGCTCCTCGAGGACTGGCCCCTGCACCCCCCCCCAAGCACCTGGTGAGGCCCTGCTGATGGACGGAGGTCTGGAGGAGTCCACAGAGAGGCCGAGGGCCGACTGCGGGGACCGCAGCCCCAGGCAGACGGGCACGCACCAAGCCCTCCTGGGGGCCCATCAGCGCCGTGGCCCAGCTCCGTCCAGGGGGCCCCGAGGACCGCAGCCCCTACCCCTCCCGGCACCACTCCGAGGCCCCTTCAGACCCAGACACACTGAGTGTGCCCGAGCCAAGCACAGCTCTGAAGGGCTAACAGATTTCTTCCCTTTCGTTTCAGGTCAGGAAGGCTGGAATACTTGTGTGTGAGACTGGTATCTTTACAGGGAGACTCGAGCGTCTGCCCCCTAGTTACTTAAAATCAATCAGTAAAAAGGTAAGCTGCCTGTCGACAGGCTTCCCAAGGTCTCCACCTCGTCAGCCTGGCCCTGTGATACAGCAGCAGCCGCGTTCAAGCGTTTGTCTTTGGCCCAACACCCAGCACTGCCCCCAACCTGCAGTCACGCAGGTGTGTTCTCCGGTTTCCAAGCTCCTCCTCTGCCAGGAATGCCTCGTCGCCCGGGGCAGCGTGAGGAACTCCGCCCATGGCAAAGGTCATGAGGAAGGAGGCTTCGGCATACGCAAAGGCGTGATCAAGCCTCAGGAAACCCCCTGTTCCCGAGCATCTACCCCCAAAACCAGAGTACTTTGCGGGGAGCTCTCCTCCATAACCATTTCTCTCGGAGAAGGAGTTAACTTGCAGCCCCAGTTAATAAACATTCCTGGGCGTGACAAGAGTGCTTCAGCTTACGAACTCTGAAGGTTCTCTGGCCTGCCTGATCAGGCTCTCCAGCCGCATGTGACTGTTTACAGCCTCCCAGCTGTGAGAGGCATGGGATGCTTTAAAACTTTCTAAATACAGACTCTTTTGAGAAGTTAGAAGATCATTAGTATAGTATTAGTGGGTTGATTAGGAATTATATTGGTGAAGGGTTTTTTCATTTGTCGTGCCAATAATTACTAATTTCCTGCCCTGGGTGTGACAAGGGTGTCTCAGGTCAAACCTCTCTGCTGACAGACTAGCTTGTGTGACAACCTCTCAACCATAAACAAAACAGAGAGTCTGGAGTATTTTCAAAGTCTTAATTAGCACAGTGCTTTTCTCATTGTTGAGTCAATGATTGCCGCCAGGCCTCCATGTCCTTAGGCACCTGGGAATATATCAATCAATGTATTTGGAATATAGAAAAGGAAATATATAGCTTTTGACGTTAGCAATACTAGACTTCTTGAATTAATGAATTTTCTCTTTTGTTATAGATCACTGTACTTTGTTATAAATCACTGTGTCCTTGCTATGTAAAAATGTAACTTTATCACTATCTTAAGACTAAATCAATCGTAAAGGCAACACTGGTGAAAGGGTTTTCATTTGTTGGGCTGATGTTTGCTGCTAAATCTCCATATTCCCTGCCCTTATAATGAATATAACCAGCATATAAGAGAAATAAGCATTAACCTTAGGTTAGATAAATTCCTTTCCTAGTTGTAACTCACTACACCCTCACCCTATAGGAATGCAGCTTTATTTGAAGGGTGGCGCTTGATTTAAGAAAAAATCACCCCTGGAAAAATGAGTTTTCTGGTTAACTGATCGGTATCAGAAAGGGCCATAAAATGTCAGCAGACCTCATGGCCAAAAGATGATGTAAAAACCCATAAGACCTTTGTATAATTTTACATGGAGCACCTGATTGTGACGAGGGTCAGGTCTGCGGACCCCCACGTGACTCTGTATTCATCCCTATGTATAACAAAAGGTATGTAAACAAACCTGAAAAATAAAGAAATCGGATCAGTTTCTGGAAAGACTGATTCCCCCATGTCGTTTCTTTCTTGCTCCCCATTTTCCTGGCTGAATTCCCATCTGGAATGTGGGTACTCACCAAGCCTGCTAATTCTGCCTGGGTTTCTGAGATTGGACCAGGGAGGCCTCAGTGCCTCTTCTCCTTTGAGAGAACGGAAAGACGCCTGTGGCCTACGTAGGTGGTGACTGGTATTCCACGTAAACCAAGTTATTCAACCTCTTTTTCTCCACTGATTTTCCTACTACACTATCCGCTTCTAACCTCTCTCTATATGTGTAATTAAATAGCTTTCAACCACCCTGGATCCACCGGGGCTGGGCCCCGCCACCTTGTCCCGCTCCACCCAGTCAGCTTCTACTCAAGCTTCAGAACTCAGCTCAAGGGTCGCCTCCAGCAGGAAGCCCTCCCAGACCACACCCCTCGCCTTCCCAGCTGCTCCCTCCATCTCCCAGGCTGACTCCGCTCACTCACCCACAGCAGCTCCTGCCTCCAAGTTTCCAACGGGAGGAGCCTAGACTGTCAGGCATCCCGCAGAGCTTGGACGCATGACCGTGTACCACTCTGCCTGGAGGTGTAAGAAGCGTGCCCGAGACCGCACCCGGGGCAGCCGCTGGGTCAGAGGACACAACCTGGGCTGCCGGTGAGCTCGCAGCGGCGCCGGGGCCCTTGTTCCAAACACTCTCTTCAGCCAAAGATCCTTCTTCGGAAAGGCCAACCCTGCTTCCCTGGAGCCCTCCAGCCCTGCTCCACCAGGCATGGGAGGTCCCTCTTCAGACTGAATCCCAAGGGGCAACAGAACCAAGTGTCTGATCAAAGCCTTCTCTTAAGACGGTGCTTTACGAGCAGGAATGTTCTTCCAAAGTCAAGTTTCACAGAAAAAGCATGAACTAACCCGGGCAGTGAAGTTCACCTGCAGCCCCGGGCACTGGAGCTCCAAGGGAGCAGCGCTGCTCCCGTCCCGGCACATTCTGTCCTACTTGCCTCCCCTTTCTTATTTTAACTTTAACACTCTTCTCGGTGGCCTAATTGTAAGTGCCCCAAGAGGGTCCAAGACAGGCACCAGTTTTAGAAGATAAGGTAACTCACAAAACGCTTCTTTACAGCCTGGCCCAGAGCCCCGCGTAAACACACAGAGCAGGCTCCACTGTGCAGTGGGATCTGGCAAAGGGCCCCTTCCTGGTCCACGACGCCCTCTGGGTGGATCAGTGAAGGCAGCTGACCGGGCGGGCGTCACCGGGAACCCGGGGCGAGCAGGCCTGTCTCTGGGGCCCGAGGCAGGAGGAGCGGCAGCACGGCTGTGAACACAGGCGGCCTCACAGCGAGCTTCCTCCTCCCCATCCTGGCCTCCCCAGGCTCATCTTCGTGCCCACTCCCCCAGCTGGGAGCAGCTCTCTCTACGACTCCCCACCCCACGGAACAGAGGGGATGGGGTTTCCACACTGCACACCTTCCAGTCAGAGGTCAGCAGGCAGACGTCCTCAAGGGAGGGTGGCTTTAAGCCCTGGCTCAGGTAAGAACCCAGCTCCTGACTTCCTTCAGGGGCCTGGCACCCTGACTGGGAGCCGGACTCCCGCTCACCCGTGTGTGCTGATGGCCCGCTGCACAACCAACCCTGAACCGAGCTCCCGGCTCCCCTGGGGGGCGTGGGAGTGCTCCCAGAGCCTGAACCCTCATAGAAGCCAGCAGCCTGTCAGCCCGGCCCCGGGCAGTGGGGCTCTTCCCTTCGGGCCAGCATGAGACGGAGAAGTCACCTCGGGCTCCGAACCAAGCCTCCTGGTGAAGTTCACCGGGTAACTCTTGGCCCAAAACACCTGAGGATAACCAGTGAGAAAAGGCAGGAAAGCCAGGGCTCCCACCCAACCTGCGGTCAGGCTGCCCACGGTGGCCTCGGGGAGCCGCCTCAGGGCCTCCAGATGTGCACGTGACGCACGACGAGCCTCAGCGGCGGCTCACGAGTCACCAGCGAACGGCGCGAGGAGCCGCAGCACAACCCTCAACCCTAGGGCAGGGGCCCGCAGGCCCGCCGTGGCGTCTGTGTTCACACGGGATTCCCTGGGTGCACCGATGTCTCACCAAACTCCCACCTCCTGCTGTCTACGGCCCCCAACACACACCTCTTTGTATTTCGACAAGCCACAGTCATACATTACGCCTTGCAAAAGCCTTTGTCCTCCTATGAGGCAATTCACAATTAGAGGAACATGACTCGGTGATTAAAACATTAAAGTTCTTTCACGTGGTTATAATTTACAAAATCTCGAGGAAGTGAAGCCTGAGACACTGACGCATCCTTGCCCTGCCCAAGTGAAGAGGAGTGCACGTTTACTCCCGTTTCTCAGCTGCTCACACGGCTAGAAACGCGGAGCTGTGTTCCACCTGTGTGCTGATTTCATCTCTAGGACGTGGGTCTTTCTTAACCACTGTCTTCCCTTACTGCCTGGTGAAGGAAATGGCTACCCCCTCTGGTACTCCTGCCTGGAAAATCCCATGGACAGAGGAGCCTGACAGGCTCCAGTCCACGGGGTCACAGAGTCAGACACGACGGAGCGACTTCACTTCCTTACTGCAAAGAAAACCAACTGTTCTGAGAGCACCCCTGAGGCTCTGGACGCAGAACTCAGCCAGGCAGCTACCACGGGGGAAGCGGGGATGGGAAAGGACACGGGGTGCGTGGGACCTCACGTGGGTCTGCACGGTTGTCCAGCTCTCATCCCTGTCAGTCACCCTTAAACGAGCAGTCCCACCCTTACAAAGACGAGACTACAGACAGAAATGAGGAGACTTCCCGGCGGCCCGGACTCCGCGCTGTCACTGCTCAGGGCCTGGGGTCAGTCCCCGGTTGGGGAGCTAACATGCCCGAGGGCCACAGCCAAACCCCAGAAAACCCAAGTGTCAAAGCCCCAAAGACCCAGCCGAGCAGCCTTTACCTCTAAGGCCAGGGCGGTCTTGTCGTAAGCACAGGGCACGCGTTTCTGAATTGCTTTCGCAAAGACAGGTCCATTCTGTGTGGACGGCAGGGGGCTGACGGCGGCCCCGGGGGCGCCGGCGGCCGGCGGGGGCGCAGTGGTCTGCGGCTGTGCGTAGGCGTGGGCGGGCTCGGGGACCCCGTAGCTGTTGGAATTCCTGTTCCCAGGCTTGCCCTGGGCCGAGGCCCGCACAAGCTTCTCCACGTAGGGCACGGGGATCATCCCCACCCGGCCGTCCTTGTTCCGGGCGCTCCACCACTGCTCCTCCGGCTTCTCGATGATCACCAGGATCTCACCCTTCTTAAAGGGCAGGTCCTCAGCGTCGTTCCCAGGGAAGTCGTACAGAGTCCGCACGTACTCCAGGGTCTCCTCCGCGGTGGGCAGGCTGGGTGCGGACACGGAGCCCACCGGCGGGCTGGGGTATCTGCAGGGGGAGAGAAAACCACTCTGAGAGGAGACGCACTCTTCACCAGCGCCTGCCGAGCTTGTAGGGAAGTAGCGACTTAGCCCCCTCTCGAATCTCACTGAGGGCCCCGCGCCTGACTGACCTTCTGGAGGCTAGCAGCAGGAGCTCCTGGCTATCCTGGCCAGGGCGCCTCCGCCCGTGTCTCGCAGGACCCTCTCGCTTACACACGCAGACGCCTGGCCTTTTAAAAATCCCCACTAAGTGCAGCTGCGCCTTCCTGAGGCCCGTCAGGACCACACACTCTTCTGGTCCTCACCTAGGGCTGGCGTCCCCAGGCACCCAGAGAAGACGACAGGGCCCTTCAGGCCCCTCAAAATACGAAGACGGGAAAAGGGAGTATGCACTTGCATCTCAAAGAAAGGAGGAAAAAGAAAACCACCTCCATACCGCATCTCTTACGGGAATCACCATCTGAGCCCCACATCTTCAGACAAGCTCAGAGGCGTGTGCCCTGGCTGGCTCAGAGCTCCCGGGAGCCAGCCCTGCAGGCGGGAAGCCCCTGGGGTGGGTCAGAAAAGCAACCCCCTCCTCAGGAGAAATGCGGAGGACTCCCTCCACCTAAAGAGTGTCTGGAAAGTTGCAAATGTCTGGGGAAAAACTATTTTGCGGTGAGCAACTGCCCCACCCCCCCTTAGCTTTTCTGAAGCCCAAGCTACTTGAGTAACTTCCCCCAGCGTCTCCACCTCTTGCGGGGTGCAGCTTGCACAGCTGTCTCTGAGCGGGGGCGAGTGCTAGGACAGGACACGCTGCTGACCCACTGACTGGCTGTGTGTCCCCCAGAGGGGGTGGCCTTTCTGTCTCTGCCCCAGTCAATGACCTGAAAAGCTGTTTCACAGGACAACATCACAATATGGCCTCCTACACTGAACCGTTCTAATTTATAAAAAGGGTTCCTTAAAAAAAAAAAGTGTCAACATGTTACAACAGCAAAAAAAAGTGGGGGGGGGGGGGGGAGAAAGAGGACAAGTCCCCGGCCACTGCCCTGGAGGCCAGCCGCCCCGCCCACTCTCCACTNAATAAAAAAGGTCAACAAAAAAAAAAAATGTTAAAAAAGTTAAAACCGAAAAAAAGGGGGGGGGGGGGGGGGGACGAAAGAGGACAAGTCCCCGGCCACTGCCCTGGAGGCCAGCCGCCCCGCCCACTCTCCACTGTCTCCGCCCGGGTCTGCTGGGGCGGCCTTCCTGCAGCGCGGCCCCTCCATGGCGCCTGCCCTCCGGTGCCTGCTGCGGGTGAGCCCCCCGCGTCCGGAAGGCCCTGCCCGTCACCGTCTGTGACGCCAGCGCACACTCCTGCACACCATCTCCCTGGACTGTGCTCCTTCCTGGTAAAGCCCTGGTCCCCGCACGAAATACACCAACGTTTTTACAGGCCTCAGGACCCTCTGCCACACCACCCTCCAGAGCGCAGCCATCTGGCAAAACGCAGATCTTTCTGACGTAAACGATGGGCTGCACAGCAGTCAGGGCACCTGGGCGGCGGCGGCGGGCGAGCAGCCCGATGAAACAGCTCCAAGGCCTCATTACTTGAGAACCTGACAACTGAGGGGGAAACTGCTCAGCACCAACACCTCCGAGGAAGCAGCAGGAGCAGCCTCGGTGAGGAGGCGCAGACAGCCACGGCTGCGGCGCGGGCCGAGGCCTCCTCAAGGCGTCCTCGGGCGGGGGCGCCCGGCACGTGGCCCCAGAGCCCCCACTCCTGCCAGGGCTGCGGCCGAATGAGCGCTGCGACAAGCCCTCAGCAGCCCTGACCGGCCCCGAGCCCCCGGCTAGCTCCTCACTCCCAGCCCCCCAACGCACACCTCTGCTCCTATCTCAAGGGCCAGAGGGTCTGTGACAGTTTTCGCCAAACCTCAGCGACTTTACCAAGAACGCTCAGCTCCATGGCAGACGCACTGAGGTTTTTAGTGTCTACACAGGTCAAAGTGAGAAGCAGGGAGTCCCACAGCACAGCACGGGGCCTGAGGACGCCAGAGCAGCTCCTGCGAGGTGAGCACTAGCGACGTCCGTCTAGCTAGGGACCCCTGGCTCTACTAAGAGCTCAGGGAACAGACAGTGACTTGAAACCAAGCTCCTGCTCCCAGGACTGCAAACGCCACCCTGGCAGACTGGAAGGCAACAGAGTGCACCCGCCATCCGTGTGTCGCGACAGAAGCTGACGGGGCCAGGCTGCGCTAAGGGTCAGGGCACAGGCAAGCGGTGCTCCACAGAAAGCCAGACACCAGCCTCTTGCCTGGAGAAGGCCATGGGCAGAGAAGCCTGGTGGGCTGCAATCTACAGGGTTGCCGAGTCAAGACACGACTGAGCGCAAAAGACCGTGTCGAAGACAGGCTCACAAAGGTGCTGGTTCTCCACCGGAAAGAGGCTGGAGACCAAGGGTCCAGAGGCGCCCCCTGCGGGCTCCCTACAGCGGCCAGCTGGCTGGTCCTGGGCCAGCCCCTCCCCGCACTGCTGCAGAGGGCCGGCGCCCCATGAGTCCATGGCCTTGCCAGGGCTTTTCACAGAACCTTTAGACAAGCGCACGAAGGCTCTTAGTGCCAACACACTACACAAATCCATCGGAGTCTGGCAGAGGGCTCCGCAAAGCCTGCAGGCCATTGGTCTGAGCTGGCGGGCCCGGACGGCTTCGGGACCCACAAAGCTGACCAGCAGGCCCTTCCCCAGGAGCGGGCACCGCTCACAGCTTCTCCAGCGCGACACGGCAGCCTCTCCTGGCTCCGTGCCTGTGCAGACATCCCCACGCGGGACAGGACACCAAGCTCGCAGCCACACCTCGACCAGCTCGCCCCTCCACCCCACTCTCTCCAACTCACGCTTTCACCCCAGCCGCCCACAGAGATGAAGCAGGGCGGTGCAGGCTCAGACACAGGGAACACCACAGACCCCGAGAACCCGGAAGCAGCAGCGGAACCAGCCCCTGCGCCCCGTCCTTTCGCAATGTCCCGCGCCCAGCACACACAGGGCCCCAGGCACAGACCCCAGCTCCCCGCAAAGGCCGGGGGGATGTGCCTCGAGGCAAACGAGGCAAACGCTGCACGCGTAAACCACTCAAGCATCTTTAGCTCTAACAACACCTAACAAAGCGAAACCATCAACTGGCAGGGCAGATTCGCAAAGGCCCCGGGGTGACGGATATGGAAGACTCCGATTCCTGCGGCCGTATGAAAGGCTCCAAGGCCAAAAGGCGGAAAACAGGACAATGGTACAAGAACCCACTGCAGGAAGGCTGGCGACACGGCCGTCCAGCCAGAGCGCTCCGGGCTGGACCCCCATGCCCGTTCCCACGCCTGGGGCTCTCCCTCTGCACCCCAGCTCCTCTGCGGGCTCTGCCGCTTCCACCTGGGCTCAGACCCAAACCTGTCTATTTAGCCCTGACAACCCCCCAGAAGCCGAGCCCTGCCCGGCTCCCTGCTGCAGGCCCGCGCCCCCCCAGCCCTGGCTCTCACCTCTCACCTGGGGCGCCCTCCAATCAGCCCGAGGCCACATCTCTCGCCTCACCTCCAGGAAACTGCCCAGAGCAGGGCCCAGCGGCTTCCTCCTGGATTCCCCACGCAGGAGACCTCAGTCCAGCCTCCCACGCTCCCTTTCCCCGTGACAGCCCTCAAACATGCCACACCCCAGACTCTCCCCACCCCGACCCACCCCAGAGCAGGCTGCCCACGACAACTCTCTTCCGAAGGACTCTGGAGCACTCCCACCGCTGAACGCAGGTGCCAAGTACAGGAGGCCCGTCGCAGGTGGCACCCTTCCTTCAAGCCTGCGGCACCTCCTTCGCAGAAAGCACAGCAGCCCTTCCACCTCTCACACCAGCCCTCACCCTTCAAGAGCCATCCCACAGGGCAGCTGCTCTTCCAGGCCCTGCCTGACCCCTGGCCGGCCATCCATGGCACTCTCGGGGAGCTGAGCTTGTCAGCAAGGCCACGGTGTACTTCCATGACGAGACGAGTCCAGCATTGCGCTCTGGGATGGAGTAGGCCTCAACAGACTGAAATTCCTGCTAAAACTAAAATGCCACAGACACAGGGAAGCCTCTCCCCCAGGCCCCGGTAAGTGTGCTCCACAAACGAGGAAACCGTGTGCCACCCGGCTTGCTGCCGGGCCCCTTCGCCTCAGCACGGCCATCACCCTAGACTAGCGGCACCGCCCACCCCCTCGCTGGTTAGGACCTGGGCTGTGGCTCTAGGTTAATCTGAATTCCCACTAACAAAGCACTGTCCCCTTTTACTTATCTGAAGTGAACTTCAGAAATAACCCAGTCCAACTGTTCAGATCAAGAGAATCATTCTTAGGTAAAACGTTCTCTGAATCCGAGTCTCAAACGAGAGAAAGGTCACAGGTCAGCCGGCTGCCAGCGCTCAGGCGCCACGGGGACAGAATTCCCACCAGGCTGGGGTTCCATCCAGCGTCACGACAGTTCTGCTTCCATCTAAACTGAACTTAGGGGATTTAAGCTACCGGTAAGAAGAAACTCAAGGGTCATCCACAGTGCCGAATTCTATGTTAACTGAAACCAGTTAATGCCCCTCTCCTACCTGCTACTCCCAATTACAAGTCCAAACGCTCCCTTAAACACCCAGGCTGAGGCCGTGGGAGAAGGCGTGGCTTCTGCCAGGCAGGCGTGAGCATCCCCTCGGGGCAGGCGCTCAGGCACAGCTGCTGCCTGTATCAGAGGACGTGGTCTTTAAAGTCGGCATCCAGGAAGCCCCAGATGAGCCTGACAGGGAGTGCGGAGCAGCGTCCGATCTGCACCGCCAGAGTGTGCGCTGACCAACGTCCGATCTGCTATTACCAGGGTGCGCTACGAGCAATGTCTATTGAGTTAAAAAAAAGGGGTGTGGTGGGGTGAGGTGGGGAGGTTCCTCTATGAGTCAACTTGCCTCCGTTTTTTCCATCTTTGCTTCTTAGGATTTTCCTCCCAGTCATCATAGAGCTACATAAACTAGAATTGGGAAATTTTATAAGTGAAGCAAGCTATGCAAAGCACACTTTCAATTTTCTAAACCCGGGAAAATGTACAGTCTCTAAACTGAATCCACTCAGAAACTGGACCCTGTTGTTAAAACTGGAAACAGCCTCTATTAAAATAGAAACAAAAGCCCTGTAGCACTTACCTGAACACTAAACAGAACTCAACAGAATCTTAGAAATGTTTATACTCAAGTAAGATGGAGGTGAAAAGTGTCTGTTCATCAAACAGGTTTTAATATACAAGTTGCACCCATGTGTGGAAAAAGAATCCTTTAAAATCTGTCATTGAAAAATCAAAAGCCACTGACACGTCTTTTGCGTTTAAATATGAAATCCAAGACAGAAACGAATAGCACAGCTCAATAAACAAAATTAACAGGATAATCCGGAGGACAGCCGGCCACAAACGCCCAAGTCATCTGCCTCTTCCTTTCTCCTCCCCGTTACACGCCTCCCATCAGCAGCTATCTCCAAACCACAGCCGCCCATCAGCCCACGCAACGTCTCTACTGCAGACTGACACGCGGACGGACGGACGGACGGACAGCTCGTCCATCGCCATCGGGACCTGGATCGCAGCGACGGCCCAGGTCACAGGTCGCTTCCTGGCTACAGACCCCACCCCCGAGTCCTTCCTCGGACCCGCCGACCCACGCCGCCTCTGCAGAGCCTCACCCCTGGCACCGCGGCTCCCCTCTCAGCCTCACCCCTGCGCTGACCCTGCTGCCTCAGGTCAGCCCCACCTACTAGACCCTCAGCCTACATGGACTTTCTTCACAACACCGACAATGCTGTATTTTACTTAATCTCTACGTTCCGGCCTGTCTCCTTACTAGCATCTGAGGTCCACGATGGAGAAAGCACGTCTGTCATCCCTCTCTCCCGGAACCTATCACTGGGATGTAACTCTCCTGTAGCGTCTGGATGAAAACTTTAAAGTTCAGGGGGGAGTGAAGTAAGCCAGAAAGAATAACACCAATACAGTATACTGACACATATATATGGAATTTAGAAGATAGTAATGATGACCCTCTATGTGAGACAACAAAAGAGACACAGAGGTATAGAATGGACTTTTGGACTCTGGGGGAGAGGGAGAGGGTGGGATGGTTTGGGAGAATGGCATTGAAACGTATACTATCTTGTAAGAAACGAAGCGCCAGTCTATGTTCAATGCAGGATGCAGGATGCATGGGGCTGGTGCACAGGATGATTCAGGTAGATGGTGCGGGGTGGGAGGTGGGAGGGGGCTTCAGCATTGGGAGATTGTGTTCGCCTGTGGCTAATACATGTCAATGTATGGCAAAACAAATACAGTATTGTAATTTAAAAAATAATTAATTTAAAAAAATAAAAAAAATATATAAAAAAAGTAATAAAAAAAAAATAAAGTGATCTTTCCACAGGAAAAATAAAGTAAAATAAAGTTCAGGGGGGCTTCCCTGTGGGGCCGTGGTCAAGACTCCCAGCTGCCGCTGCCAACGGCTCAGGCTTGACCCCCGGCCAGGGACTGGGCTCCCACAGGCCGCACAGCCAAACTCTCCCCCAACAAAAGAAGGGGAGATCAATCCTTAAATTCCGAGGAAGCCATAAAGCTGTCACTTTTTACTGAGCAAAATGAACCCCCCAAAAGATCTGTTAGCCAAAGCGCAAGCAGCTCTGGCTTCAGGAGCTGCTGGCTTCTGAGGCCTAAAGGGCCTGACCACTCATCCATCCTGCCTGGGGTGTGGAAGCGCAGGGCCCCGATTTCTGCATTTGGCCAAAGCTGGCCCGGCCTTGTCTCCTATACTGGGTGAGTGATAAATACATCACGCAAATCCGTGGATTTCTGGCTCAGGGAGAGGCAATCCAGATTCCGTGTAACAAAGTAAGTCCTGCCAGGATCTAATTCAACCGGCGCAGGGACAGCCCTCGGAGACACCAGGGAAAAGGAAAAACCCAAGGGCAGCGGGACACCTGGGGCAGAGGGGAAGAGAAACCAGCAAAGCTGAGCTCGAGGCGGGGGCAGTGTCAGGGAAAGGCCCCAACGGCAGGGGGACGCTGCCCAGGTGAGGGGCGGGTGGGGCCCGAGCAAAGGTCCTCAGGCGTTAGCGGGTGTGTACGCGGGCTCCTTGGAGGCAGCAGGAGAGGGTGAGGACAGGCGTCTGGGAAGAAGCTCGAAGGGGTAGCTGGGGATCGTGTCTGTGGGAGCTGGGAACCCAGAGCCACACCCCTTTCTCTCCACCCAGAGGGGGCTCGAGCCGCTCCCTCACAGCTGCAGTGAGGCGCCCGGCGCGGCTCAGCCACCTTCACAAGCTAGAAGAGCCAGTTATGCGAACGCGTTTAAAGTCTCATTACTGCTGCTGCTGAGAGCCCCTCCAGCCTCTTACACTGGAATCACAGCGTGCTGAACGCTGACTCTAGCTACCAGGCTCTTCGGGGACCTGGAGGCTTCGCCAATCAGATTCGCGGCGTCTAGGTCTTTGTTATACAGTATCTGATTTATAATCCCTTTCTCCCAGCTTTTAAAGGCCATTTAGCTCAGCAGTTGATCTCCTACCCATCACATCAGGAAGGCTTCATTTCCTCTCTACCTCTAGTCCACAGAAGCATCCAGTGCTACTCCTTTAATAAGACAGCTTCTAACGTTCAGAGCTGAGATTACTATCTCCTCAGCAGATCTCTCAAGTCAGAAACATCTCACCCTGAAAAAAATCTGTATTAGCACCCTGTCCTTAAAAAGATAAATACCTTTTATTTTTAAAATCCTAGGCCATGTCTTTAGCTCAAGTTTTGCATAATCTACACAAAAGAAGCCTCGAGCAAAATTATTAAGGCAAATAAGCAAATGAAAAAGGGATGCCTAACGCTCAGTGTCACTCTGGGTTATTTTAAAATAGATATTAAGTCATTCAACTCAATACAAAAAGTACATCTGAAATTCAACTAGGGTAGAATCTCAAGTGGAGTATCATTCAAAATTTCCTCTTAGTAACATTCTAGACTCATTCCACCTTGGAATTTAACCAAATGGATTTCCAGTCCATTAAGGGCCCAGCTTGGGGGAAAACTCTTAGAAAAAAAAAAATTCCTCGTTCAAGCCGACCTCTTTTACAGTATTTTCAGTTAATGTATTATAAAACAGATGCCTGGCTTATTTCAACCCTGGCACCAGGGTATCAATATATGGCCCTGATATTTCACAGTTAAAGGTATTTTGTTTCTAACTGCGAAGGCATTTTAATCTCTCGAGTTTCCAAAGGCTGCAGTCCAGGAGGGCCAACCCTGGAGTTCAGAGACCTTGAAAGGTGTGCAAACTCGGGGAGGGGGGTGGG
>SJYG01000399.1:1301127-1323183 GCA_006410535.1 Litocranius walleri | reverse complement strand
GCCGCCCGTGCGCGCCCCCGCGCTCCCTCCCGGGCCCGCCGGGGGGCGCTGCGGCGGCGGCGGCGGCGGCGGGGGCGCTGCGCGGAGGCGGCGCTTCGAGAACCCGCTCTGGGAACAAAGCGGGCGGTGCCGGCCAGGTTAAGGGGTGGCGGCGCCGAGCGTCGCTGGTGCCCAGGCGGTGTCCGGCGAAGCCCCCGGTCCTCTCGGAGCCCTGCCGCCGTGGCCCCCAGGATGCCCACCCCAGAACCCCGGCGCTGGCCGCACCCCCATCCGCACGGGACGGTCCGTTTATCGGGAGCGGGGTTTGGTGCGCCTTGTTCAGCTCTGGCCTGGCGCTTCGCCCCACCCTAAGCTGGCCTCAGACCGGGGCGGCTTGAGTGACTGCTGAGGACCCCCACCCCAGCCCGGTAGGGGAGCGCGCCTGTCCAGAAGGCGGCGGAGCCCTGGCCTGGACCCCCGGTCAGCCGCCTCACTGCTGGGCTGGGCCTGTCCTGCGCCGTAGGGGTCAGGCGTCCCCATCGTCTGGGACCCGATGCCTGACGACCCGAGGCGGAGCTGGTGTTAAAACAACAGAAATAAAGTGCACCGTAAAAGGAACGCGCTTGAATCATCCCGAAACCATCTCCCCCGCCCCAAGGAAAAGCTGTCTTCCACTGAAGGGTCCCTGGCGCCCAGAATGTTGGGGACCACATCGCAGGGCGATGGCTGATGTTCCTTCCGGGGTAAACTCAAGGGGAATCGTCACGGTCTAGTGCCTTCTGTGACTCAGCAAAGCAGGTTTTCCGCTTCCTTCCAGATACTTTCGCGGCGTGTTACTTTCGGGCACAATTCGAATAGCTCAGAATTTGAAGAGGAAGGCTTGGGTTCCAATCCTAACCTGACTTACCAGTTGACTGTATCATTCCTTGTCACATTTTTTTTCATTTTCTAATATTTGTTTTTCAGTTTTATAGAGAGATAATTGACGTAGCACTGTATAAGTTTAAGGTGTACAGCGTAATGGTTTGACTTGCTTATATCATAAACTGATTATCACAATAAGTTCACATATAGATACAAATTAAATACAAAAAAAATGTTTAGTGAGCATCTCAAAGATACACAATTATATCTCAGAGAAGTTATCGTAAGTTGTATGCTTTGCAAGAGGCACTCAGGGAGGTGTTTTGAAGTCCAGGGCTCATTTCAGTGTTACACAATTATTGCCTATAAGTTAGTCCATTTTGCTTGCTTTGCTGATAGGAAAACTGAGGCCCTCCAAGGTAGATTCTAGCACCGGAAAGGAATGCCAGTCTCGGAATAGGGTGGATCTGTCCCCCAGTTTGGATTTCAGATACCATCACTATTCTGCTGGGAAAGTGCCATCTTTAAAAATTCCTCTTAGAGATGAATCAAAATACTTCTCCTGTTTGCATCAAAATACTCCAATGGGGAATACTGTCTGGATTGGATAATGGTGAAACAAGCATGGTCTTTTTTTTTTTCAGCTGCAGCCTGGGGCAGGTGGGATTTGAATTCCCTGACCAGGGATGGAAGCGTGGAGTCTTGACTGCTGGACTGCCACGGAAGTCCCAAGAATGGCCTCGTTGATAATTGTTGAAGCTGGAGACACAGTGGGGGGGGGGGGGCAGGGGAGCTATTATATTATTCTACTTTTGTATATGTTTGGATTTTTTCACAATAAAAATAATTAATTTCTTATTTTTTCCTTAGCACAGCTGAAACAAGCTTAAAAAATCCTCCCCCCAAAAAAACAGCCTAGATACTAAGAGGTAATGAAATGGAAATGAATGGACAAACGACAAGAAGCTTTAAAAAGGGGCTGTAACGTAAGAAAGATGTGAGATTCTGCTTTAGCTTGCTCTTCCCGAGGTTTCCAGATAGCACTGCACTCACTCTCTTCTAAGATAGCTACAGTTTAGACTCAACTGACAAGGCTTTTCGAGCAACTTGCCAGGGTTCCTGTCCCTGAGGCTCCGTCTGTCCTGAGGACTCAACGCTGACTCTTTTTTGGCCTCGCCACGTGGCATGCAGGTCTTAGTTCCCCCTCCGAGAATCAAACCTGTACCCGCTGCATCGGAAGCACAGAATCTTAGCCACTGGACTGGCAGCGAAGTCCCCCCACCAGATAATTTTTTCTTAATTATTTATTTATTTTACTTTTCTGTACGGAGTCTTCGCTGCTCGGTTTTTCTGCAGTTGTGGCAAGCGGGGCTCTCTAGCCGCGGCAAGCGGGCTTCTCTTCGAGGTGTCTCCTGTTGCAGGGAAGGGCTCCGGAGCGCAGGGCGCAAAGGTTGTGCCGCTCCGGCTCCGCCTCTGCATGGCTGGTGGGATCTTACCAGATCAGGGATCGAACCCATGTCTCCTTCACTGATAGGTGGATTCTTTACCCACCGAGTCACCAGGGAAGCCCCCACCCCACCCCACTGACTTTTGATTCTCCCCTGTCTGGTCCAACCCTGCAAGCGACGGTCAAGGCCAGACGGTCTCCCCAGGTTGCTGCCTTACTGAGGACCCGGGAGGACAGTGTCTGTCCCTTCTTCCTGCCCTAGACTCTTCGCTGGCAAAGACAGTAAGGTAGAAGAGGCCTGCCTGTGTTAGAGGGAGGTGCAGCAGGCGCGCTCACTGCGCTGACCTGATGGGGTCGGGGCTTCTCAGGCGTGATCTCCACGAGCACTGGTTGGCCACTGCCTGGATTAGACGCGTCCTTGGAGACCCACCTCTCCCTCTCACCCTGCAGTACTCCATCACTACTCCCCCATGCTTCACGTATATTTCCAAAGTTTTCTCCCTAAAACAAAAGAGGAGCTTATTGGTTATCTTCTCCCCCCCCCTATTATTTTGCTACTTCAATACTAATAAAATAATGTCCACATCCCCAGTATAATGTCCCATGGCGCACTATTTAAAATATCAAGGTGCTAATCTCTTCTTTCCCAGGGGGACATCTCTGCAGGGGGCTTGGCTGCTTATTTGGAAGCTGTACCGACCCCTCTAGAAAACACTGGCCAGCTTAACTTCAGTGTCTGAAGGTCTGTGGTCATGGGTCCCCCTGGCATTTTCTAACCTAGTTTTAATTGCTCTGCCACCTCTTTTATAAAATATCCGTTTTCTCGGACTTCCTGGCTGTCCAGTGGCTAAGACTCTTTGTTCCTGATGCAGGGGGCCCAGGATTGCTCCCTGGTCAGGGAACCTAGATTCCGTGGATTTCTGGGTTCGCACACCAGACTGCAGATCCCGCGTGCTGCCAACCCAGACTCGATACAGCCACGTAGGTAAGGAAATTCGTTTCTTGAAAGTCCACTTTTGTGTCTCTTGAGCTGAAAGGCAGCTTGTTTCTCCTGATTTCAGAGCATTCTGGAGTGCCTTTAGTGAAATTCCCTAGAGGCACACTGATTCCCTCTCTCACTCCTTCTCGGTCAGTGCTGTGCAACCCTTTAGACTGGGCATCCCCAAATTTTCCTCTAAAGATCCAGATAGCAAGTATTTAAGGCTTTGCAGGACAAAGAGGAAAATCAAGAAATGTTATGTGATCTTGCTCCAGCCTCCTGCTCTTCCTCCCTGGCTCCAGTAGAAAATCCTGGAAAATGGGAGCTTCTTAACACGGACCCGCAACCCGCTTTTATCAATCTCGAACATTCTCTTGCCTAATGAGAAAATTTTTCTGCAACATTTTAAAAGGAAGTTCAAAATATAGTAGTTGAGTGTAACTGTTTCATCATCCAAGTATATGAGTGAGAATAATGGAATTCATTTGGAATAATAATTCACTTCACTGGGTTTCAACATCAGGGTCCCCTAACGTTGAAATGCTGGCCTGCCAGTGCCGAGCTAGATGCAATTAGGCTCTCTTTCATCTTTGATGATGTCTCGCACCCAGATGGTGCTGCCCACACGGCACGATTTTAATGGAGCACATTCACTGTGGGGTGAAACCGAAAGAGTCAGTCACTCAGCCCTTTCCAGCTCTGTGTGACCCTGTGGACTGCAGCCCGTCAGGCTCCTCTGGCCACGGGATTCTCCAGGCAAGAATACTGGAGTGAGAAGCCATTCCTTTCTCCGGGGGATCTTTCTGACCCAGGGATTGAACCTGGGTCTCCTGCGCTGCAGGCAGATTCTTTACCATGTGGAGGCACCAGGGAAGCCAGATTGTGGGGTGGTAAACCGCCTAGACCATTCAGGTATGACCTAAATCAAATCCCTTATGATTATACAGTGGAAGTGAGAAATAGATGTAAGGGCCTAGATCTGATAAGAGTGCCTGATGAACTATGGAATGAGGTTCGTGACATTGTACAGGAGACAGGGATCAAGACCATCCCCATGGAAAAGAAAGGCAAAATGGCTGTCTGGGGAGGCCTTACAAATAGCTGTGAAAAGAAGAGAGGCGAAAAGCAAAGGAGAAAAGGAAAGATATAAGCATCTGAATGCAGAGTTCCAAGAATAGCAAGAAGAGATAAGAAAGCCTTCTTCAGCAATCAATGCAAAGAAATAGAGGAAAAGAACAGAATGGGAAAGACTAGAGACCTCTTCAAGAAAATTAGAGATACCAAGGGAACATTTCATGCAGAGATGGGCTCCATAAAGGACAGAAATGGTATGGACCTAACAGAAGCAGAAGATGTTAAGAAGAGGTGGCAAGAATACACGGAAGAATTGTACAAAAAAGATCTTCACGACCCAGATAATCATGATGATGTGATCACTAATCCAGAGCCAGACATCCTGGAATGTGAAGTCAAGTGGGCCTTAGAAAGCATCACTACGAACAAAGCTAGTGGAGTTGCTGGAATTCCAGTTGAGCTGTTTCAAATCCTGAAAGATGATGCTGTGAAAGTGCTGCACTCAATATGCCAGCAAATTTGGAAAACTCAGCAGTGGCCACAGCACTGGAAAAGGTCAGCTTTCATTCCAATCCCAAATAAAGGCAATGCCAAAGAATGCTCAAACTACCGCACAGTTGCACTCATCTCACATGCTAGTAAAGTAATGCTCAAAATTCTGCAAGCTAGGCTTCAGCAATACGTGAGCTGTGAACTCCCTGATGTTCAAGCTGGTTTTAGAAAAGGCAGAGGAACCAGAGATCAAATTGCCAACATCTGCTGGATCATGGAAACAGCAAGAGAGTTTAGAGATAAGAAAGCCTTCTTCAGCAATCAATGCAAAGAAATAGAGGAAAAGAACAGAATGGGAAAGACTAGAGACCTCTTCAAGAAAATTAGAGATACCAAGGGAACATTTCATGCAGAGATGGGCTCCATAAAGGACAGAAATGGTATGGACCTAACAGAAGCAGAAGATGTTAAGAAGAGGTGGCAAGAATACACGGAAGAATTGTACAAAAAAGATCTTCACGACCCAGATAATCATGATGATGTGATCACTAATCCAGAGCCAGACATCCTGGAATGTGAAGTCAAGTGGGCCTTAGAAAGCATCACTACGAACAAAGCTAGTGGAGTTGCTGGAATTCCAGTTGAGCTGTTTCAAATCCTGAAAGATGATGCTGTGAAAGTGCTGCACTCAATATGCCAGCAAATTTGGAAAACTCAGCAGTGGCCACAGCACTGGAAAAGGTCAGCTTTCATTCCAATCCCAAATAAAGGCAATGCCAAAGAATGCTCAAACTACCGCACAGTTGCACTCATCTCACATGCTAGTAAAGTAATGCTCAAAATTCTGCAAGCTAGGCTTCAGCAATACGTGAGCTGTGAACTCCCTGATGTTCAAGCTGGTTTTAGAAAAGGCAGAGGAACCAGAGATCAAATTGCCAACATCTGCTGGATCATGGAAACAGCAAGAGAGTTCCAGAAAAACATCTATTTCTGCTTTATTGACTATGCCAAAGCCTTTCACTGTGTGGATCACAAAGCAACTGTGGAAAATTCTGAAAGAGATGGGAATACCAGACCACCTAACCTGCCTCTTGAGAAATTTGTATGCAGGTCAGGAAGCCAGCAGTTAGAACTGGACATGGAACAACAGACTGGTTCCAAATAGGAAAAGGAATACATCAAGGCTGTATATTGTCACCCTGCTTATTTAACTTCTATGCAGAGTACATCATGAGAAATGCTGGACTGGAAGAAACACAAGCTAAAATCAAGATTGCCGGGAGAAATATCAATAACCTCAGATATGCAGATGACACTACCCTTATGGCAGAAAGTGAAGAGGAGCTAAAAAGCCTCTTGATGAAAGTGAAAGAGGAAAGCGAAAAAGTTGGCTTAAAGCTCAACACTCAGAAAATGAAGATTATGGCATCCAGTCCCATCACTTCATGGGAAATAGATGGGGAAACAGTGGAAACAGTGTCAGACTTTATTTTTTGAGGCTCCAAAATTACTGGAGATGGTGACTGTAGCCATGAAATTAAAAGACGCTTACTCCTTGGAAGAAAAGTTATGACCAACCTAGATAGCATATTCAAAAGCAGAGACATTACTTTGCTGACTAAGGTCTGTCTAGTCAAGGCTATGGTTTTTACTGTGGTCATGTATGGATGTGAGAGTTGGACTGTGAAGAAGGCTGAGCACCAAAGAATTGATGCTTTTGAACTGTGGTGTTGGAGAAGACTCTTGAGAGTCCCTTGGACTGCAAGGAGATCCAACCAGTCCATTCTGAAGGAGATCAGCCCTGGATGTTCTTTGGAAGGAATGATACTAAAGCCGAAACTCCAGTACTTTGGCACCTTATGAGAAGAGTTGACTCACTGGAAAAGACTGTGATGCTGGGAGGGATTGAGGGCAGGAGGAGAAGGGGACGACCGAGGATGAGATGGCTGGATGGCATCACGGACTCGATGGACGTGAGTCTGGGTGAGCTCTGGGAGATGGTGATGAACAAGGAGGACTGGCGTGGTGAGATTCATGGGGTTGCAAAGAGTCGGACACGACTGAGAGACTGAACTGAACTGATGTACAGAATTCTCCAAGATTCTTCTCTGGACATTTGCCTTTTAGCTTGTTGTTATGAATACATTGCAGATTAATCATCTTCAATTGAAGCTTGGGTGGAAACTCCTGAATTGCCCAATTAAATAGATTTTGAAATATGGAAGTTTCCATTGCGCTTGGCATCAAGGTCTTAAAAATTCTGCTGAACTATAGTTACAGCTCAGAAAATACATATGATGCAAATCTGTTGGGAATGAGATCTTGCTGCTTCTAACTGCGACAGCAGAGGAAGTGTATACACCAGCGTAACACTCCTTTAGATTCACAACAATGTTAGTTCTTCTCAGAATGCTTCTGTGCACTGTTTTGCCCTGTCATTTCATCCTGTTTTATCGGCCGAGCTACACAACTTATAGGGCTCCTAGTTCCGTGGCCAGGGACTGAACCCAGGCCCTCAGCAGGGCACGGGCAGAGTGGTACTCACTGGACCACCAGGGAGCCTCGGGAACATCATTTTCATGTCAGTGGTAGAGAGACAGTTGCGATCCCGAGTTCCCCTTTCCTCACACAAAATGAAAACCTCAAAGCCAGTCGGAAAGCACCAGCACTTCCTCCTCAGGCCCCTCTGTACACACTTCAGGTTCCTGCACAGCGTAATAGCAGCTCCCCGAGGGGGGGCCGCAAAGAGCTGGACACGATTGAAGCGACTGAGTGGGCGCGTGGGTATCGTGCTTCTGAAAGTGGAGACTGTAAACGTGTGCTGTGCCTCGGCTGTCCTGGGCCTTCGCTGCCGTGCAGGCCTTTTCTCTTGCTGCAGTACTGGGCCTTCTCTCTGAGGTGGCTTCTCTTTTTGAGAAGCCAGAAGAAGATGGCTTGCAAGTGGTCGCTCTAGGGGGCCCGGGCTTCAGCAGTTTTGGGTCAGGGCCTCTAGGGCTCGGACTCAGCATTTGCAGTACACGGGGCTTAGCTGCCTCATGACCCGTGGGACATTCTCAGGTCAGGGATCAAACCCCCATGTCTCTTGCATTGGCTGCTGCTGCTGCTGCTGCTGCTACGTCGCTTCAGTCGTGTCCGACTCTGTGCGACCCCGTAGACGGCAGCCCACCAGGCTCCCCCGTCCCGGAGATTCTCCAGGCAAGAACGCTGGAGTGGGCTGCCATTTCCTTCTCCAATGCATGAAAGTGAAAAGTGAAAGTGAAGCCGCTCAGTCATGTCCGGCTCTTAGTGACCCCATGGACTGCAGCCCACCAGGCTCCCCTGTCCCTGGGATTCTCCAGGCAAGAGCACTGGCATGGGGTGCCATCGCCTGCCCCACCCGCATCGGCAGGAGGATTCTTTTCCACTGAGCCACTGGGGAAGGTGGAAGACTGTTTTGTTTAAACTCAGGAATCGCCCCAGATCCTCTTCACTCTTAGAGCAAAGTCTATTAACTGCAGTGATGATTCAGCCTGGGTCCAGCCCTCCTGCGATCAGGCAGTCGGACCTGCCCGTCCCTGCAGCACTAGAGTGCCTCAGGGATCTCAGGAGGCTTTACTCACCATGGACTCACAGTATAACCACCTTTCCTCGGCCAGCTTTCTGCCGCGAGGTTTAGAAACCCCGACTCAAAATAGTCGAAGCAGTGAGGGTACATGCCGTTCCCCATGACAGCGGCTCTGTGGTCAGGCAGCTCAAGAGCCCACTGGCTACGACTGCCGCTGCTGAGGCAGAGGCCCAGGTTCGACCCCTGGGAGCGAGACCCCACATGCTGCAACTAAGATGCAGTGTCCGGGTGTCCAGACACTGGGTTTGCTTCTTTGATTTTCTTGGTCGAGATGCCTTTAGCCTTTGACTTCATCCTATAGCTGATGGCTACATAGCTGCAGCCATGCCAGCCCTGGGGTCAAAGGTGAAAACACACAGCCCTGCCTGGCAGTGCCCAGTCTAGAGAACAGAGCTTCTGAAAGAGAAGCTTCTGATTTTACCCTGGTTTCTCCCTAGCCTTCCTTCCGGCAGGGAGAGGACGGGCTTTCAGTGGTGGGAGGATTCTGCTCCCCCTGCCCGAGTCTAACCGAGGTTCAGTTCCTCAGTCACTTCCTCCTCTGTGTGACCCCATGGACTGCAGGATGCCAGGCAACCCCTTCCTTCACTGTCTTCTAGTTTGCTCAGATTCATGTCCATTGAGTCGGTGATGCCTTCCAACCAGCTCCCCTCTGCTGCCCTCTTCTCCTGCCTTCAGTCTTGCCCAGCATCGGGGTCTTTTCCAATGAGTTAGCTCTTCACCCCAGATGGCCAGAGTACTGGAGCTTCAGCTTCAGCGTCAGTCCTTCCGATGAATACTCAGGGTTGGTCTCCTTCAGGATTGATGGGTGCAATCTCCCTGCTCTCCAAGGGACTCTCAAGTCTTGTCCAATACCACAGTTCAAAGGTTGGACCGTAAAGAAGACTGCGTGCTGAAGCACTGATGCTTTCAAACCAAGGGGTAGTTGACGTAGAACCTTCTACGTTCCAGGTGTACAGCACAATGCTTAGACATCTGCATGCATTGTGAAACAGTCCCCATGATAAATCTGGTTAGCATCCACCACTTCATCCAGTTCCGTTTTACTTATTTGGCTGCACCTGGTCTTGGCTGCAGGAGGTGAGCTTGCTCTTTGCGGCTTGTGGGTCTAGTCCTCTGACTAGGGGTCATTTGCTCCCAGGTCCCCTCCACTGGGAGCAGAGTCTTAGCTACTGGACCACCAGGGAAGTCCCTCCATTTTTTTCTTTTTTAAATCCCTTCTCTCAATTTATCCCCCTCTCCACCCCCCGTTTTTTCCTCCTGATGAGAACTTTTTAAGATTTATACTCTCAGCAACTTCAATTTCCCCCTAGGTTTGGCCACATGGTATGGATCTCAGCTCCCCAACACGGATGGAACCTGCAGCCCCTGCACCGGAAGGCAGATCCTTAACCACTGGGCCACCAGGAAACCAACCGCCCCCCTCCCCCCTGGGCCAGTCCCCACCATGGGAAGCAGAGTCTGACTGAAAAATCACATTTTATTTCAAGGACTACCGTCATTTGTTGCGTCGAAGGCATGAAGCACGGGAGCTGCTCTGCAGCTGACTCTGAGCAGGAGTCCCGCTCGGTCGCGCTTTGAATGGTTCATGCGTCACTTGTACTCGAGACATTTCACTCATCAGAGCGGGAAACGCGTCACAACACCAGTAACGTCAACAATTCTGCAAAGGCTCACGGAGGCAAACTGGAATATTTCCACTAAACTGGTGTAGTGCATGCTTAGAATCACGTTATTCACAAAGAAAACTTAGAGAAGACGAGATGAAGACAGGCTTCCCTCTTGCTGTCCATGCTGAGCGCAGACCTCCTGGCCGCAGGGCGCAGAAAAGACGCCAGAGGCCGCTACAGCCCACGCGGGCCAGAACGCCACCCGGGAGGGACTCTTGCCTCTGAGACTGGAGCACGTGTGACATGGAGCCAGCCAGTCGGGAAAGCTGCTAGCGAAGCCGCTCTTTGGAAGGCTCGGTGTGTTTCCCAGTGGACCGTGGGAATCCAGGCCTCTCGGGCCCTCATGGCGAGGCGGCGGCCGGTCAGCACCCCCGGGTCTCCTGACATGCGCGTCTGGAGGGCAGACTTGACTGCTCCTCAGTCACCGCGTGTCCAGACACCTGTGGATTCCGGAGGCCCCTCAGGTCCTCCTTTGCGCTCCAGGAGTGTGAGCGGCTCTGCCGGCGGGCCCTCGGTGGGCGTGGGAATAGCTGCCCGCCCGGCATGAGGCTCAGGCCTTAGAACGAGGAACTTGAACAAGAACGGAACCAAACACAGGGGCCGTGTGTGTGAGTGTGAACCAAACACACAGGCTGTGTGTGTGTGTGTGTGGGGGGGTACCTTTCCAGAAGAGTGAGGCCAACCTTCCCTCACAGCCTGGGGCAAGAGGCCGGGGCCGGGAGAGCAGCCTCACAGTCAGGCGCTACGCTGCTTTGAGTCGGCGCAGCCACGAGCCCCGTGCTGCGAGAGGCAGGCTCAGAGTGTTCGGCAGTGGCCTCTGCATGTTCACTGACCCATCGCAGAAGCCTGGGTGCAGGTGCGCTGACTCACCTCCCAGGGCCCACACCTGAGAGCGATGGGCACGAAGTTTCCCAATACCGGCTGGGGCGGCGTCAGGGAGGGAAACCCAGGGCTGCCGCCGGGTGCTGCAGTCACGCTTCCAAGCCCTGAACGGGTTCAGTGTGGGCTGAGCAGACGTTTAACATTTTTCCCTTTTCCAGTTACCAGGAGAATGACCACGATGTCCGCAAGGCAGATGTGGATCAGGTCACCTTCCACCAAGTCCTGGACATTCCCAGGGATGCAGTGGCACGGGCCAGCCTCTTGAGGCAGCTTCAGCGTGGCAGAAAGCTGCGTCTGCCCGCAGAGGTGGCCCTGCAGAAGTGGTCGGTGTCTTCAGGAAGGTCGGCGTCAGGGGTGGGACTTTTGTATTGGAGCTGCTGCGTCTGTGCCGAGGCCTCACTGCAGGCCTCCAGGTCCGTCCTGTGCTTTAAGGGGCTTTGCTTGCCTGTGACTGAGCCTAAGCGGCAAGGTCACCGTGTCAGGCCAGGTCTCACAGTGAACGGCACGGGGATTTTACAGCTTCTGACCTACACTGTCTCATCAAAATCAGTCCCTTTCACTGTCTTCAAAGCATTTTAAAAACCTGTGTTTAAAAAGACCTGTCTTCAATTATTTTGTTGTAGGTACCAACACAAAATCATTTAAGTTCAGAAATCAATTTTAATTAGTGCTTTTAAATGATTCTTCTTCAATAAAATGAGAAGCGAGAACACGCTAGGGTGGTTGGAATAACCTCTGGGCTTTTAAAAAGCCAAATGCTTCCAGGCATGGTCTGCCACATGTAGATCCCGGTCCTAAAACTGGGGGGCAGATAGCCAAGTGATGAGTCAAGGCATGTGGCTGGCAGCACAGGGAGAGGGTGGGTACCCTGGACAGGGCAAGGGGACCCCTGGCACCGAGTAAACGCTGCTGCGTGGGGGCCCGGTCTGGGGGGCCCAAGGGCGGAGAGCTCGGCAGAGCACCTGTGTGGGGTGCGCCCGTGTGCGCTCCGGGGCCCAGCTGGCCACGCAGCCTGGGGCCAGGGTCGCACCTGTCCCTGAGCCTGCTCCCTGGCCCACACCCGCTCCCTGGCCCGCCCGCCCCCAGGCCCGCCTCCTCCCTGGGTGTTTCCAGGCGTCACAGTGAGCAGGACAGGTCCGAAGCCCCTCCTCCTGAAATCAAATGCCTGCTGAGTTCGGGGGCCAGGAGGGGAGGAGGTGGTGTCTGTCCACGCAACAGCAAGGACACTCACCCCCTCCACCCTGAACCTGCCGCTGGCCTCTCCTGGGGCTGAGGATCACGATGGGCTCATGGCNTCAAAGCATTTTAAAAACCTGTGTTTAAAAAGACCTGTCTTCAATTATTTTGTTGTAGGTACCAACACAAAATCATTTAAGTTCAGAAATCAATTTTAATTAGTGCTTTTAAATGATTCTTCTTCAATAAAATGAGAAGCGAGAACACGCTAGGGTGGTTGGAATAACCTCTGGGCTTTTAAAAAGCCAAATGCTTCCAGGCATGGTCTGCCACATGTAGATCCCGGTCCTAAAACTGGGGGGCAGATAGCCAAGTGATGAGTCAAGGCATGTGGCTGGCAGCACAGGGAGAGGGTGGGTACCCTGGACAGGGCAAGGGGACCCCTGGCACCGAGTAAACGCTGCTGCGTGGGGGCCCGGTCTGGGGGGCCCAAGGGCGGAGAGCTCGGCAGAGCACCTGTGTGGGGTGCGCCCGTGTGCGCTCCGGGGCCCAGCTGGCCACGCAGCCTGGGGCCAGGGTCGCACCTGTCCCTGAGCCTGCTCCCTGGCCCACACCCCCTCCCTGGCCCGCCCGCCCCCAGGCCCGCCTCCTCCCTGGGTGTTTCCAGGCGTCACAGTGAGCAGGACAGGTCCGAAGCCCCTCCTCCTGAAATCAAATGCCTGCTGAGTTCGGGGGCCAGGAGGGGAGGAGGTGGTGTCTGTCCACGCAACAGCAAGGACACTCACCCCCTCCACCCTGAACCTGCCGCTGGCCTCTCCGGGGGCTGAGGATCACGATGGGCTCATGGCGGGGGAGCGCTGCAAACTGGGGTCTCGCAGCCCCTGGCGCTCTGCTGTGGGCGGCCCGGGGGACACATGGCACATGGAGACGCTGGCCAGCCGGCCTGCCTGCCGCCTGGCCCACAGCTTTCCGGTCAGGGTCCTGAGGGGAGGGGGCCCCCGCGTCCTCTAGACAAAATCTCGCGAGACCCACTCTGTTACAACATCTGCAAACACATGTTAAACCACATTTTGAAGTAATTAAGTGACGTTTCTCGGGAGTTTAAAAGAAGACCTTTGGAATCTCTTCACCGCGGTGGGCCGAAGGCCGCCTCCACCTCAGAGCTGCCGCACCTTCCTCTCGGTGCTGGTGATGTTGACGTCTAGCTTGTCCACCTTGGTCGTGAGGCGGTCGAGGATATCGTCCTGCTCGTCAATCTCCGTCTGTATCCCCAGTGCGATGTCCTTCAGCCGGCCCAGGCCCACGGACAGCTCATCTGCAGGACAGGAGGGTATGCGTGGCCTGAGCCAAGTCAGGGCGTCGGGACCTCACCCCAGATGCCCCTGTGGCCACCGGCCCCTCCTCCTGGGAGGTGGTCAAGTGCCATCTCCTGTGTGTTCCAGGAGTTACAGGTCCCAGGACACGCAGCTGTGAGTGAGGCAGCAATAAGCGGTCGATGGAAAAGCCCGTCCTCCCGACCCCTAGTGGGAGGCCACTGTCCATACAGGGACATGGTGTTTCTTCTAGAAATTCACACAGGGCCAGACAACTTCCAGCTCCCTTTAAACCTGACGCTGGGTCAAGCACAGACGCAGAGCTGCAGGCAGGAGGTCTGCCGCCTGGAAGCACACCTGAGACACACCTCAGGTTTTACTCCTCTTTGTAATAGATATTTCTTTTCTGTCACAAAAAGTGGTGAAAACCAATCTCAATTTGCCTTTAAGAGGAAAAGTGTCCGTAAGGTCACAGTTGGCCTCGAGTACACAAAGGGCTTCATCAGCATAGTGACAGAGAGCATGGCCGTGAGCAGGGAGGGGCCGGCGAGGGCCCTGGGGTCCCCAGACATGGCCGAGCCGACCGCAGGGCGGGGTTCTGACCCGACGGACTGTCCGGGTAAAGGTAAAGCGACTTCTTTGGGTTTTGTGACTGTGTTTGTGACTGTGTGTGTGTGTGTGTGTGTGCACACGTGTGCCTGCAGATATGTGTGTGGGTGTATTTGTGTGCCCACAGGAGTACAAGTGTTTGCACGCACACAGGTAGTGGGGGACACGCCCAGAGCTGCTCTCTGCTTTCACCAGTTAAGAGTGGAGGGAACAGAAGTGGGGTGCTCCGTAAGCCTCATCACTAACTTAAGACCAAGGGGCAGCTGAATAAGGCTGGCGTGGGCTGGGTGGAGGGGGGATGGCAGAGCTCCGGCCGCACAGTGTGCCCCCAGACCCTGCCCCTGCCGCTGCCACCGCCCAGACGAGAGGTGGGGACGGAGGCAGGCAGGCAGACCCTAGTGGGGGTGAGGGGCTGGGAGCCGTGCAGGCGTGGGGTGGGGATGGGGGGCAGGCCCTGGGGCCTGGTGCGGGCGAGCGTGGAGGCAGCAGCACTTTGGGCTCACCGAGGTTGCTGTCGATCCTCTGGTGACAGGCACGAAGGTGTGGGTTCCGCGGGTAGGCCTCGGCGCTCACAGCTGAACTGGCCCCTCCAGGGACGGAGTCTGGGTTGACAAAGACACGGGAGGATGGTTAATGGACAACCCCTCAAGAGTCGCCTCATAAGACTCATCTTAATCTAGACAAGCGGTGGAAGGCTTAAGGCGTTCAGGCCCAAGGCAGCTGAGAGAGACGGGTGGGGATGCGGAGGGTAGGGGAAGGTGATGCTTCCTTGGGGAAGCTCTTCTGAGGTCACAGACCCCCAGGTAAGGGTGGTTCGGCCAGAGCCTGGCCCTCGAGCTCAGCAAAGAGCTTAGTACAGGTAGCAATGTACAGTGGAGTGGGCACCGTGCAGACCCGTGCGAGCTACAGGAGGAGAAACGCGAGTGACACGCGTCTGCCCCCAGTAAGCCTTCTCTAACCCTGTTTCCAAGCACAGGCAGAAAAGCCCTGGCCCTCAAGTTGTGTCTCCTGGGGCCAGCGCTCGCTAGGCTCGGGGCCCCTCTGCTCAGGGGCACAGCGCTCGTCCTTCCTCCAAGGCTCTCACCTGCTGGGCGCCCTGTGGCCCCTTCTCTGCCAGAGCCTGCAGGTTGGTCACGTCTGGCAGGCCTGGCTCTCTGGGGCGCATGGAAGCCCCCAGGAGGCCTGTTCCTCTGGAGACAAGGGGCGTTTCTGGGCTCGTCATTCGATATTAATGGGGCACCTTCCCCGCTGTACTCCTCGCCCAGTGGCTGGGCCTCATGGGCTGCGCTAGCCGCCCCAACAAATTCCCACAAGCCACCCTCGGTTCTGGATGGTGGATGTCAAACCCGGGCCCCCTGGGCTCAGACCCATGTGTCGGTGGGGTGGGGCTCCTGCACGCTCTCGAGGGGAGGCAACTCCTGGCCCCATCCAGCCCCGGGAAGCCAGTCCTGAGGGCCACTACTCTCTCCTCTGCCCCCTTCCCACGAGCAGAGAACCTCTATGATTTCACTGGGTCCAGTAGGAAAACCAGGACAACTCTGCCCGCAACAAGGCCAGCCACTTGGCAACCACACTGTCCCTTCTGCCACGTGGGCCAGAATGTTCCAGGGGCCTGGAGATTAGGCCAAGGGCATCCTGGGGGGTCACAGCCTACTCAGCAAAGGTGCTTCCCCGCCGGAAAAGCTGGGAGCTACTCGGGCCAGGCTCCTACCTCCTTATCCATCCCTCCATGGGGGAAGGGGCCGAACCCCGCAGTAATGCCCACTCCCAGCTCCCCAAGAGAACCGCTGGGCCCTGCCGCCACCCCAGCCCAAGATGTCCCCGGAAACCTGAGTCCTGGAGCTTCCTGAGGTTCGGGTGGCTGGCCTGGTACTGGGCCTCCTGCTCTTTACTGGAGCTGATGGCCTCTTTCAACCTGTGGATAAAAGAAAAAGAAAACTTTCAGAGGAAAGGAGAACCACCTGTGATGTGTGATGTGCAGGCAGTCTTCCCCGCAGCGCCCGTGGGAGAAAGGCCAGTGCCTCCTCTGACCAAGCCACAGACGAACGGCCTGACTGTGGCTGTCTAGTTGCTCAGTCGTGTCCGACTCTGTGCGACCCTGTGGACTGCAGCCCGCCAGGCTCCTCTGTCCATAGGATTCTCCAGGCAAGAATGCTGGCGTGGGCTGCCATTTCCTCCTCCAGAGGAGCTTCCCGACGCAGGGACTGCCCCTGTGTCTCTGGCATCACCTGCGCTGGCAGGCAGGTCACTCACCACTGAGCCACCAGGGCAGCCTGGACGTCCCGACGGCAACTCTGACGGCAACTCTGAAACCACGGACTAAGCGGAGCAACCTGCACGCTTCGTGTTGCAGAGGGCAGGGTGAGGCTGTCTGTGCCGCGGTGAAGCTGCTCTTCTGATGAAAGAGCTAGCAATCTGACGCAGGAGCGGCAGAGCACTCGTCTCAGCAGAGACGCAGCTCTTGCACGTTTGAGCACCTGACGTTTACGCGCCCGCCAACCCCGCACACAGGATTCTATCACATCTCTGGCCAACGCCTGAAGCATATAATCTGTGATTTTAAGGTGATAATCAACGGGCAACTTGGATCAGACATGGGAAAATTTGATGTGAAGGCTTTTTAAAGCAACAATTCTGGGAGGCGAGTCCCCTCGGCACCAGTGAGAGTGACCGTTCTCTTTCCAACCACCGGGAGCAGGACTCTACAGGGACCCAGTTCACGCGCAGCAGGCAGGCTGGACAGCAGCTGCATCCGCACTCTCAGGAGTAGCGCAGGACACTTGTTTCAAGGCGTCTCAGGACAAACGCCTCCCGGTGAGTGACCTTCAGGGTCCCCGGGGCCCTTTAAGGCACGAGACGTGGTCTGAACGCCTGTCCACCCGCACCAAACCCCCTTCTGCTGCTGCTCACCTGCCACTGGGCTGGGGAGCGAGCGTGCCGTTCTGCGCAGGCGAGGTCTCGGCGGGTTTGGACCTGAAGTAGTTGACGAGCCCCCCAAACACACTCTTGATGGAGTTGATGTGCTTCTGGCTGGTCTTCAGGTCCTGTTCCATCTTGTCCACCATCTTCTCCGTGCGCTCCAAGGCCCCTCGCTGGCGCACGAGCTCCTGGGGAGGACGAGATGGCCTGGCACTGTACCTCCTGTAACCCTCATCACCTGTAGAGGCAGGCCCTCTCTAAACCCTCAGCCAGCGTCCCGGGGAACACGCAGACTCGGGGCTCTGTCCCAGCAGAAGCAGGGGTCAGGTGGCCGAGCACCACCGGGGCCAAGGCAGCAGCTGCTGCCCCCTGCTGTGCGCAGGGGGCTGGGGAGCTGGGGGGCGGCAGGCGGCTAGCTCAGCAGGCCTGGCTGTCTGCACCGCGTGTTCCCAGGAAGGCCTTGTCTGGCCCTGTGCCCTAGACCACCCTCAAGAGTGACTTGACCTCCCTGAGTCCTCAGGCCAGCCCGACAGTTTGTGCAGCAACGTGGTTATGGTGGGGCCTTGAGCCATGCAGCGCAACCTCTGGAGAGGCTAGGTGGGCAGCCGAGCCACAAGGAGGACGCACTGGCCCCGGCAAGTGCTGGCCACGCACAGCTCCTTGGGGAGAGCACCGGGGGGGGCCTGTGTGGGCTCTCCTGGACTCTGCCCACCAGCCTGTCCCCCGTGTGATGCTGGCCTGCACCCTTCTGCTGTAACAAACCACAGGGGTGAGCATAACAGCTCAGCGGATTCTGTGAGTCCTTCTAGGGGAACGTTAAACCTGAGGGTGGTTTTCAGGAGCCCCAACATGGGCTCTGGAGAGCAGACAGCCCCTCAGCTTCCCCAGTGCATCACCTGCCCGGCAAAGCAAGGTCCCCCAGACGCCATGGTGGCCAAGAGCGGACATTCCAGGGAGGAGCAGACGCAGCCAGCTGCCACGGTGCTGGCGTGTGATGTGTGACCGGCCGGGACAGTGACGGCCTGGCCACACAAGGGCCTCCAAGCTCGACCCTGGGACTTCTTTCTTTCAGCCGCACCACGCTGCACCCGGGATCTTAGTTCCCTCACCAGGGATCAAGCCCACGGCCCCTGCTCACGAGGGATCAAACCCACGGCCCCTGCTCACCAGGGATCAAGCCCGTGGCCCCTGCAGTGGAAGTCAGGAGTCTTATCCCTTCCAAATCCTAAAACTTTTCAACTCGACCGTCAATAATGTATTAAAAAAAAACAAATCAACAAAGTAACAAATCCAGAAGAGGTCTACTTCCTCCAGAGCCACACGCTCAGGCCGTTCTTTGCCTACATCCCTCCTCCCCCGGCCAGGTCACCTGCTCGCCTGCCCGCTGTCTGGGGAGTGCCTATTACACAGAGGGCCACCGTGCTGGCAGAGTGTGGGGGCAGAACCTGAGCGAGCACAGCTCCTCCTCCACAGTCAGAAACCAACTGGGGATCACCCAGCTGAGCAGCTGCTTGCCACCCCCTCGTCAGCTTCTGCCTCAGGACAAGCCTATGCGAAGGACTCCGGCCGCATCAGAACCAGCCCAGGCTGCCTTGGAAGGGAGCCTCTGGTTAGGATCGCCCTCGCCTGGAGAGCGGGAGGGTCTGGCCAGAGGATGAGGGAGTCCTCTAAGTCATGGAGCCCCCAGGACAGACGGCCGAGATAGCCTCTGTTTCCCAACTGGAGAGATGTCCTCCTGGACCCAGCTTTCCGAGTCGAACGCCCAGTGGAGTTTTGGTGCCTGTAGGGGGTGAGGAGATGCCCCCGGAGGGGCCCGCAGGAGGCCGTGCGCGGGTGTGCTGGCTGGGCCGGGACGCCCTTGATGGGGCGTGGGCTGGAACACCCTCGGCGGCCCGGCTCCGGTGCTGCCATGCTGTCCGCTCAGGCCCTGGTCCCGAGCTTGTTGATGGACTCCCTGAACTGAGAGCCCGCGCCCCACAAAACATCAGTGGCCAGAACGGGGCAGGCAGTCACCCTGGCCAGGGTGGTGAATGGGCTCATGAGACCGTGTCCACGTGGGCCACAAACAGGCAAAGGCCCGGCATCCAGGGACTGGCTGCAGAGACAGAGGCCGCCCACTAGAGGGACCACCGCGCAGCCCGGAGAACAGAGTGATCAGGAATCCCCGGCGATTCAGCGGTGAGGCCCCTGTGCTTCCACTGCTGGGTCTGGGTCTGATCCCTGCTGGGGAACGAAGCTCCTGGCAGGGTGGGAAGGGCAGCATGTCCCACGTGGCCAGGGAGATGCCCTCCACCCTGCTAAGCAACGTGCCGCCTAGAACACACAGAACACCTCTAAAGTTAAAATTTTTAAAAAAGGAAGATAATAAGTGTATCTTCACACAGACTCCCTCCACAGGGACACAGAAGGGACCGAAGTGGCTGGGGGCGGACAGGTGGGGTGGGAGGAGCTTTTGCAGCCTCCTGCGTGTCCTCTGCTTTGAAGGCTGTGACTGCATTGTCACAGAAATTAAAACTCAGGAAAAGAGAAGAACCAAATCATGCCTGCAAAGGAGTGAGCCGGGTGGCCCAAAAGTCTGCGGTTTTGGACTGTGCTCCTTGGGCTGGCCCCTTTGCCTCGGTCTCTGGGGTCAGGACCCAAGGCGATCACCTCTTCGAGAGGCGACCCTGCAGGCTTCTCGCGAGAAGGGCAGCTCTCCTTCGGCAGAGGTGACCTGAGTGACTTTCCCGCTGCTGCCACACTGGGCCTGAATTGTGACCTTCCCGACCTGAAGCAATCAAGTCTCAGCCCTTTAGAAACCGTGCTGTTGTGACGTGTCTCAGTGCTGGGTATGGGGAGGGTTCCCATCTGAGTCGGGAAGATTAGTGGATCAGGTGACTTGGATCTGCTGGGACAGAGCTCATCCCACCCCCCAGGAAAATAAAAGTGATGGGAGAGATTCAGAAACCTTGGAGAGCGCGGGGTGGGGTGGGGTGGTGTGGGGGTGCTGACTGTTCCTGCTTCCGAGAGCAGATGACTGAGGGTTGATTCAGCCCTGGGCAGGGCCAGCGTGTGGCGGCACGGTGACACGGCCTGCCGCCTGCCCTGTCGCGCTGCGCCTCTCGGACGGCGCCTGGCCGCTCTGCTGCCGTTCTCACGGTCCCCATCGTTGGAGAGAAGGATCCTGCGAGGCAGCGTGGGGCTTGTCCCCACAGTCCCTATGTTTCTGGCGCTCCCGACCTTCCCTCTGACTGCGCCAGGTCCCAAGCTCCTCCTCCAGGCCCTTTCCTGGAAGCTCCGTGGGGAGCCCTTCCTGCCCAGGAGCCCTGGGCTGCAGGGCCTGGCCAGTGTGCAGCTTGCCTCCTCTCTTCCTGGGGAACGTCCCTCCTCCTCCTCCTGTCTACACCTCAGCCGCAGAAGCCAGATCCCAAGGCCCTCTCTGCTCCGGTGCTCTTCGTCTTGTCCCTCTGGCTCCCCACTCCACCTGTTCTACGTCGCCACAGACGCCTTTTTAAACAGTTCTCTGCTGACATCCTTGGGCCTGGGCCCTTTAGCCAAGTGACCCTTCCACCGGGGCCCTAAGACCCCAGGGAATCCTCCCAGATATAAGTCAACACCTTCTATTTAGATTGCAACACAGGAATCCAGAAGACACTAGATAAACTCCTTTAGACAGGCAGGATGGGCCAACGAAGGGTACGGCGACAGGAAGTGGTAGCGGGAGAATGCCGGACGGACCTCAAAATCCTCAGAAACGGAAAGTGACCAGCTCTGAGGGAAGTGTGCCAAAAGAGAAAACTATGAAGACACGTGGCGAGAAAGACAGTGAGCTGCCAATGCTGAAGACTGATTACTTTTAGCTGACGTGGCAACAACTTTCCGTCACATTCTTAAGCACATGTAAAAATAAGGCCCAATCTCAGCGTTTTACTAGTGGGCTGGGGCGGGAACTGTGGTGGCTAAGAAACAGCAGCTCTCACCCACGGTCCTAACACCTCTGAATCCACCCATGGACGCGGAGGAGGGCAGGCGAGCTGGAGCGGCGAGTCACAGACCGCACCCGCACGGCCAGGACATCTTGGCTGGGACGGGCAAGGAAACCTCAGGGCCTGGAGACTCGACCCGACTGGGACTCCTGGGCACTCAGCAGCGTCCAGGCAGACAAGGCCCCTCTGCTCCCCTTTCGGAGAGCTGGAGGAGCGCTCAGTGCCAGAAGGACCCAAAGGCCCAGCTCCTCGGACGCTTGACGCCACAGGCACAGGAGGAAGGGCTGAAGCCCCGGGGCCGCGGCTTCTGCCCAGGAAACGCGTGAAAGGCACCGCCCCTCCACGTCCCTAGCCCGGGCTCTGCTGTCCGAGTCTCCACTCACCTGAACCGGACAGCGTGGACACGCCTCTCGAGGACAAGTAGGGACAAACAGCAACACTCCGGCGGGCTAAACTCCGGAGATCGCCGGGAGCAAACTGCCCCTTCGGGCGGGAAGACGGCGCTTCTTAGCGTCGCTGACAGACTGTCACCGACCGTGCAGTCACCGGGAGCTCGCGCGCGACCCGCCCCGGCCGACCGGGCGAGCCCCGCCCCGCCCCGCCCCGGCGCCCGCGCGCTCACCTCGGCGGAGGCGACCCCGAGCCTCTCGGACTCGTACATGAGCGCCAGGGCCCTGCCGGTGCTGGCGGCCGTGGCCTCCGCGCGGCGCAGCGCCTCCTGCCGCAGGGCCTGCTGCCGGTCAGCGGGCGCGCCGGGCCCGTCCGCGAGGTCGCGGCTGTCCGCCCACGGCGCCGGCCGGGCGTCCTCGTCCTCCGCGTCCTCGTCGAACGGGTTGTAGCTGCGGGGGTAGGCTGACATGGCGCCGGCGCTCGGCCCGGCACGGGCGGGGCAGTCTGGTGCGGGCGAGGCGAGGCGGGCGCTCGGGTCGCGGGGACAGGCCCCGCCGCCGCGCCGAAGGCCTGAAGAAGCGCCGTCAGCCCGCCCGCGGCGGCTTCCGCCCGCGGCGGCACAGGCCCCGCCCCCGGCGCCGACCATCGGGCCCCGCGGCGGGGGCACGCCCACCGCGCGCCGCGCAGCAGCCGGCC
>SJYG01000399.1:1247859-1300470 GCA_006410535.1 Litocranius walleri | reverse complement strand
GCCGCGCCGCCCCTGCCCCCCCCGCGGCGGTGGGGCGCCCGAGGCCCCGCCCCGCCGGCGTCGGCCGCCGCGAGGTCACGTGGCAGTGCAGCCGGAAGCGGCCGCGCCTGCGCCGTGCGCCCCGGCGCTCGCGGGCCGAGTGCGGGAAGCCGGCGGGCGGCGCCGCTTCGCGATGATGGCGGCGGCCGCGGCGCGGGGAGGCGGCGGCGGCGCCTCGCGGGGCTTCTACTTCAACACCGTCTTGTCGCTGGCCCGCTCCCTGGCTGTGCAGAGGCCGGCGTCTCTGGAGAAGGTAGCTTGGCTGCGGGCGCGGGCTGACGGGAGGAGGGGCCCGCGGCGTCGGCCGCGGGCTCGGGGGAGGCCGAGGCCCGTGCGGCGGGCTGAGGCGCGGGGCTGCCCGGTGCCCCCGGCGGGCGGCTCCCCGCCTCGCCGCGCGGTTCCGTGGCCTCGGGGCGATGCCCTCGGCGGAGCAGCGTCTCCGAGACGCGGACCCGCTGCGCGGCGCTTGTCTGTGGGGCAGGAGGCGGCGGTAGGCCGGCTGAGAAGAGGGCGTTGGGCCGCCGAGCTCAGCGCGGGGTTCCTCGTGTCGGGGGAGCGGCGAGACGCCGCCGCGGGGCGCCTTTCGCAGGGAAGGTCCGCGCGCCGTCGCTGCAGGTGGCCTTGGTCAGGTGACCTCAGCGCCCAGCCTCTGGCGTCCTCACCTGTGACCCGGAGTTCCCGAGCGTTAGCTGAGCTCGAGGAGAAGGTGCCCGGCCCACGCAGGCGCGCGGTGGAGGACCGCTTTCCTTCGCCACCGGCGTGAGGATGGAGGGGATGACCTGGCTCTCCCCCGGCTTCCTGGCGGGTGGAAAGAACCTTCTCCAGCAGTGGAAGAGCGGTTGGGGCTGGTTTCTGGCTCTGGGGACGGGTGAGGCTGAAGGGCCGTTGCAGGCGCTTTGGCAGTGACCCGGGCCTTCCTTGACTCCCGTAGATTCTCAGACTCACAGAGGGAGCAGGTCTTGGGAAACGGATGCCAGCCTGGCTTCTCAGTCAGAGAAGGCGTGTAATCGAATGGAGAGAATATGGGTTGTAGAGATAAGACCCCTTGAATTTTAATCCTATGCCATTCACTTCCAGTAGTGACTCTGGGCAGCTCACCAGTCTAGTTCTCTGCTTTTTCCTGCAAAATACGAAATACTGGATGAGAGAGTTGAGAGGATCCCCAGAATGACTCGTGTAGACCTGGGTGCCTAGCGAGCGATCCCTGCTGTCGTTTCGGGAGCCTCACTGGTGGACCACAGCGCTGTTTCATGGAGTCAGACCGGGAGCTGGTCAGCGCATTTTCTTCCTAGGAGGAGGACCGAGACTGCTGTCAGAAGTTTGCTCACTGCACTCGGAGAAAGGGGTGCAGCGAATCTGTTCTTGAAGGAGGGTGTCCTGAGGCTCTAGCAAGGGCAGCCCGCTTCCCCGCCCAGTAGCTGAAGGATGCACTTTGCACTCAGCACTCCTGCTTCAGCCTTCTTCGCCCATCATAGGGACCTCCTGTAACTGCGGCTTCCTTGTCAGTAGCTTTGTCTCTTACCCTGAGGTTGCTGTTGTCGAGATTACAGAATGTGTTACAATTAAATAACATAGCTTTCAGGTTAGCAGGCTCTCTAACCATCTCTTACTCTGCCTTATTTACAAACCACTGCAGGAAAGAGTTAACAGCAAGCCCCCGGGGCTGCTGTCTTCAGAAGGGTCTGCTCGGGAAGTTGGCCTCGCCCTAGTGGATAAGAGTGCGTCACTGTGTCTGACTCCGCGCAAGCAGCGTGGTTTCTGTTGGGCAGTTACTTTGTAGGCGGGCAGTGCCTAAGTGCCCCAGCCCCCAGGAAAAACCTTGGCACGAACCTCGCTCCTGTGTTGCCGCGTTGCTTGCTGCTGTGAGGGGAGTGTGCTTGGGGTGCACCCTCAGATGAGGGAGAGCCAGGCGGAAGCCCCTGCATGGCTTTCTCCAGACTCCAGCTGTCCTCTTCCTTGATGAGACCCTTTCACTGTGTGACATTTCACCGGGAGGACACCTGAGTGTGTGCGGCCCTTCTCCTACTTCTTCTGCGGGAGGAAGGTCCTGTGGCTGACTGCAGTGGGTACGTGTGAATTTCTCCTGTTCTCTCCTGCCTGCCTGAGGCTCGGTTACACCCTGGGTCACTGTTGCTGTTCAGCCCTATACGGTGTGTCTGCCGCTCCACTCCCCTACTTAAAACGGTGCCCAAGAAGCCCTCCGCATTCCTGAGGGAAGGATTCTCGAGGTCCCTAAGAGAGGAGGAGTTTCTGAGTGCCCACCTGGGGTGAGAAAGTGGAGGCTCGTGGGGAGAGCTGAGTGGTGAAGCCCTCCCCTCCTGTTTCTTTATCTTCGCTTCTCTTCTTTCTTCCGAAGAGGGCAGAGGCCTGAGTGGGACCTGGTGAGATAGGGCCAGCCCGAGGAAGGCTTTTTTCTGAGCTGGGCTTGCCGCCTTGGCTCAGACATGGGTGCCCAGGCAGCCGGCCATGCTTTTTGCAGCCCTGGGGCGTGCTAGGGACACGACGTCAAGCTGCCCTGTCTTTGTCCCTCGGCATGCCACGGGGAGGGGATGGCGCGCTCCACTCACCCGCCCACGCTGAGGCTGTGAAGCCAGGCCTGTCACAAGGCAGTGCGCTCTGCTTGTCCTTACTTCCTCAGTTTGCTCGTTCTTCCAGAAAGCGTGTATTGATCGTCAGGCCAGGCACATGAGAAACTCCTAACTTGGTTGCTCAGGTGACCAGCAACAAGTCAGCTTTGCTTTGTGTCCCCTGGGTGCTCTTGTGTCCCGGGTCTGGTGACCAGGCTCAAGGGCTCTTGGCCTCTATTCTCAGATTCTTGTCTAAGCTTTGCCCTTTTCCTGCTAGGCTGCTTCTAGGACTACAGTCCCAGCCTGAGGGTTGCAGCCCACCTCCAAGGGCCCCTATGAGGCCCACTCAGGCCGCAACCCTCTGCCTCTGGGAGAGAGAGGAGAGGAACGGAGAAGAGGGCAAGTCCTGTCTATAGCGCATCCATCTCTGGTTTCCATGTGCCCGCCCATCTTTTTGCTCCGCGTTCCGGGCTCCTGCCTGTCTTGAGAAGGTTGCTGAGCCACCGCCGCCTCCCACCACCCATACCCTGTGCCACACGTCTCTGTGCCCTGGACATCTGGGGACCCGTTCCTGCTTCCTCTCACCTGGCCTGTGCTGAGCTAGCAGGCCCCGCGCCCGGGGCCAGGGGGGGCCAGGGGAGCTCCTAGCAGACCTGCACAGCAGGCGGTCTCTTCCCGCCCTCAGGAGCTGGGTTCAGATCCTCCCCTGTGGCTTTCCCTCAGAGTGCCAGAATCTCGGGCGTTCAGCTAGCTGCCCCTGCGTTTAAAGGGCCCCGCCTGCAGCGCTGGGGTCGGACCAGACCCTCCCTGCTGGCAGGTGTGCTCCGGGCGGGGGCGGGAGTGGTGGCCAGGAGCTGAGACGGTGGGCGCTCTGCAGTTCACGGTGGTCCAGGCTGTGGAGGGGAAGTCCTGAAATTGGCATTTCTTCAGCATCACGAAGCTAAAAGTCTCTCCTCCTGTTCCCTTTTGTTTGTGAAGCTGCGTTAAAAGAGAACTGCTGTGTGAGAGGAGAGAACGGGCTTTGGCAGAGGGTGCTCGTGCTTCTGGAGCCGATGTCGTTAAGTCAACTCTGAATCATTTAGGAAGCAGTTGGAAGAAGAAGGAAATCTTCACCTGGAACCAAGCCACATTTACTATTAGTTTGCTGGGGCTGCCGTAACAAAGTGCCACCTACCGTGGCTTCAACGCCGGAAGTAACCTTCCTCGCAGCTTGGAGGCTCAGCCCAGCTGGCCTCTCCAGAAGCCTCTCTCTCTGGCCTGTAGATGCCGTCTTCTCCTGTGTCTTCCAGTGGTCTTCCTCTGTTCTCTGTGTCCTAATCCCCTCTGCTTAGAAGGAAGCCAGTCCTCTTGGTAGGACCGGCCCTCCCTAATCACCTGACTTTAATTTAATCACCTCTTCCGAGACCTGTGTCCGAATGCAATCTCATGCTTAGGTACCTGGGCATTAGGACGTCAACATGTGAATTTGGTGAGAGGCCTGGCCCAGCCCAGCCCATGAAGCTGTGAGCACTGTCATTTACTAAAGCGCTTTTTAGCCTTTAACCGTGTATAGCTGTGTTCACTACTTTTTTTGCGAAAGTAGCCGATAGTTATGTTTTCATGGTGGGACATGCTTTTTTTTGCATTGAGGAACCACACTTGGGCATTTCTCTGTTTAGACTTTCTGGATTTTCCTTGTGAAACAGCATGCTTGTACACCTAGCACTGTGTCTTCTTCTGAATTGTGTCCTTGTGTTACGTCGCAGCTGGCTTGATGCTTGCTGCCCACCTGCTTCTAGAAGGTTCTGCATATTGTGGTAGCATTGCCAGGACACCTTGCACTGGCTTATCTGTAGCTGCACAGGCTTGGGTTTCGCTGTATGTTTCCCTGCCAACTCGGAAAGCGTGAAAGGCTACCTTACCCTTTGGAGCTGTGGTTGGCTCTGTCACATCGTGAGGGAAGCAGCCAGCCCACAGGGCAGCAGTGACCTCGCCTTCTGTGCTGGGGGGCTTGGATCCCGTGCACTCTCCACGCTGCAGCCCTGCTGCTGGAGTCCTGACTGTGGGCTGGGCCCACTCTGGGCCTCCTAGGTGCACACAGGGTCCTGATCTCAACCAGCTTTGCAACTGCGGCAGTCCGAGGAGCCAGGCTGGCCAATGTCTGTCCAGAGAGGAGTCTGGTGGACCCTGTGGCTTTGGAATAAAGTCCTCTGGGAAGAGACTTGCGTGTTTGGTATTTTGCTGGGGTGGCGGCAGGGAGAGGGAGGCGCAGTTAACTTCTGATGTGGGCCCTAGACTCTTTCCTTGTGGCTCTAGGTAGGTCTGTGAAGAAAGTGATAGAAGGCGATGAAGTGAACGAGCTCTGAGACAACGAAAGTGCTGCAGGCCTTCCTGGGAGGCCAACCTCAGCAGAGGCTTTTCACGGGACGGCCACGGGCTTTTGCCAGTGCTGTGCGCTCTGCCAGGTGGGGGAGCATTTCAGGTGGCGGAGGCGGAGAACCAGTGGTGGGAACAGGATTTGCTGAAAGAGCAGTGGAGACAGAGAGGAGAGCAGGCCGGGGTTGGGGGTCAAACCCAGAGGCCACGTCTGCCTGGGGAGCCGAGGAGGGCCTGCGTCTGCCCGAGGAAGTGCTTACAGCTGCCTGAGGGGCCCTGGGCTCTGGGGGTCACCACCCCCGTTCCCCCAGGGGGCAGAAGTGTTCTATTTCTGACTCCTCCCTGCGGGCTCTGGCCTGCCTTGGCTGGCTGCACTCGCTGGAGATGGTGCCTCGGCCCCTTCCCCCAGCCGCTGTTCAGTGGCTGAAATGCTTCTATGCGCTTGTTCTCCTGGTCTCTCATTCACGTGTTTATTCTTGCTGTCTGCTTCTCTCTTGAAGAAGAGCTCAGCCTCTTGTGCGCGTGACCGCAGCAGCCAGAGCGCAGCCTTCGGTTGCAGGAGCCTTGCCGGCATAGGCCCGCTGCATAGGGTCCCCACCGCATAAGGGCCCCGCCGCATAGGGGCCCGCCGCATAGATACAGGCTGCGGCGGTGACCCCGGCTCGCTGGCAAGTGCTCACTGAGCCTGAGGGACTCTCTGCCGAAGCCACTCTCTTCCGAGCATTGCTGTTCAGAGCTCTTTCGGAAGCTGGGATTCAGGCTGGCCGTGGGTTCACCACGGTGCAAGCAAAAGACGCTGGCGTCGTCTGCTGCTCATCCCCGCATGGTCGTGGAGGGCCAGGCCCTAGCGGGGCGCCCCGTCTTGCTCTCATGGGGCTTACGTGGAGGACAGACCAGCATTAAACAGAACACTGCCAGCGAGCATGTGCGACGCGGACAGGTGCCATGGGGGAAAAGTCCGTGGTGTGACGGGCTCGCGGTGCAGAGCGGGCGCTCCAGAGTCCACGGGCTGCAGCCGCACCGAGGATAGCAGGCGAGGCTGGCACTGCGGGGCGGGTGCACCTGGAAGCGGCAGGGAGCCCCGCTGCGGGCCCTCCTCAGGCTGAGGGCGCTCCCTCGCCTTCCTGGCTTGCGGAGGCTTTTGTCCCAAAGGCTCTGCGCTTCTCAGCTGCTCCCCTTGCATCTGTCGCAGAGCTGGCTTTAAGCTTGGTTAGGGCGAGTCTGAAACGGCTTTTGCCACAGGGACACTCCCCTCCCCTGCGGAGGCGTGGCCCTGCGGGTTCTCTTCAGAAGCTTTGTGGGCTTGTTGCTCTGGCTCCTCCCAGCTCTCTGAGGGCCTGGGAACCATTCAGCTCCCAGCTCCTTGCTTGATTTTTGCCCCACTTCTTGGGGTATGACCCTATTCTGGTCTGTCTGAGAGTGTGCGTCAGCGACTCGGATTTGCAGAGCTTCTTCCGGCTGAGCGTGCCCTTCTCTGGGCTCTCCGTCTGCTTTTTCCAGCTCCTGTCTCCGAAGCTTCGTGAGACCAGCGTGACCTGCTCTGTGGCCCGGGGCACGCCTCCGGGCAGGAGACCCTCGACAACGCCTCCCTCCCTGCCCTCAGCGCAGTGTGCGAACCCGTGCTTTCACGCGTCTGCCCGTTTTTCTGTTTTATGGCAGGAAGCTGTGTCCACGTCCCGCCTTGCCCTCAGGGCTGCAGGTGGGAGTTCTCTGCTCACAGGATTTCACTGCAAGAATCTGTCCCCTTGCTCTTCCTGAGAAAGCTGAGGCTTGAGGGAGCTGCTTTGCCAACCTGCCAGAATCGTCACGGGCACCGCTGTCTATCAAGGCAGCTCTGAATCTCTTAGAAAACGCTGACTTACGTCCCGTGTTCTCCAAGAGGGCAGAACATAGAGTGACAATTCAAAAGCAGATTTAACAACAAGAGACACCACTGAGACTTCCAGCTTAGTGTTCGGTTCTCAGGGAATTCTGTTCCCCCAGGAGACTATGCCCAGAGGTTTCAGATGACAGAAGTTGTGTACTTTGCGAACAGTTGCGTTGGCCAGTGGTAACGAGCGCCGTGGCTGCAGCTCTGCTGGGACCTCCATGCCTGAGTCCACCCACTCTCACGCTGGCTTGCCCCTGCGGCGCTCGGCCCAGGCGTCCTGACTTGGGAGGGCGTCTGGTTCTGGGTGGCATTCGTGGGCGCTTCCTCACCCTGGCAGTGGCTTCACCTCGTGGCACAAGGAGCCCATGGCAGCAAGGCTCCTGCCCACCTCCAGGGCTGGCTGGGAAGGCAGGAGCCACCCGCCTCGACGTGTCCATTCCAGAGGACAGCTCCCAGACCCGCAGAAAGACCCCCCGGGCCATAAAGCTCGCCCAGCGCCACTCTAGCCTTCCAGAGAACATGTGTGTCTTTCCACAAGAAAGGTAAGCCCTGCCAGTGGCCTTCTCCAGTGCAAGCTCTCAGAGGAGGAGCAGGGGAGAGGCTCTCTGCCAACTCCCCGCAGGGAGAGTCAGCCTTCTGCGCAACCACCTCCTGTGCGACCCCTCCATCATCTGGTTTGTCGCCTGCCTGGAGTGAGGGCAGGGCTGGGTCCAGGATTTACTGCGACGCGGCGCCGCCTCTGGTGGTGCCAGTGAGCAGAGGGGCAGTGGGTCAGAGGAGCGCTGCCCCCACCTACCCTCACGGGGCAGGTGCTGAGCCTGCTAGCACTGTGCTTCGGTGCCTGGCCCCGACGGGATGCCGCGTAGACAGGAGGCTGAGGCTCTGCGCATCGCCGGGTGACTCTGGGTCTGACTCCAAAGTCCACGTGCGTCTCACTTCCGTGATCCTTACCCTGCCCCCCAAGAAGCCTGTAGGGACAGAGGACAGGACGGGGGCACGCAGTTGAGAAGCTCAGGCTCGGCGGTGTTGGCACCTGGGAGTATTGGCCAGTGGTCGTTTCCATGTTTGGTCAGGAGGCCTGGCCAGTGGCGCTGCACTTCTGAGCCTCGCTCCGCCCTGCAGCCCCCAGGGTCCCCCCCGGCTGTGCTGCGTGGGGCAGGGCCTGGGCCAGCACGGCGCTCCACCCGCTCTGGGCCTCCGTGGCGCCTGCCTTGCTACCCGTCGTGGGGCTCTTCTGGATCAGCACTTACTCACATAGGATGGAGTTCTCCTTTTGTGTGTATATTTTAACTTTAACCTACTGGATGTGCTTCCTGATTACAAAAGGATTGTTATCCTTTAGAACATATTATGGCAAATATAAAAAAACAACAACAACAAGAAGTAACATAACACCTCTGGTCAGTCTGTCTCTCAGAAATATTGACACTGATTTTTTTTTTTGACCCCAGAGTGCAGCTTTCAGAACCTTAGGTCCAGGACCAGGGATTGAAGCCTGGCCGCAGCAATGAAAGCGCAGAGTTCCACCCAGTGGGCTGCCAGGAAACCCTTGATAGGCTTTCTTCCCGCACTGCTTCTGTGTGTGATTCAGATCTCCCACTCTGTTGGCTTCTAGAACACTCAGAGCATTGCTCTCTGCCATTGCGCATTGTTAGAAAAATGCCATTGCTGACGTTTGTGGTTTTAGGGTAAATTTTACGAAAGCATCGTTTTTATGGATCAACACTGTCTGCATGACAGCAGTGTGACAGGGTCTAACCTAATGTCTGACCAGACAGTTGCCGGTGGCCACCTTGTAGTGCTCCAGCTTGTTTCAGTTCTTAATTGGTCAGCATGACCCAGGGGCGAGAGCATTTTCATAATGTTTGCCAGTTTCTGTAAAGAAAGCTGAGCACCGAAGAATTGATGCTTTTGAACTGTGATGTTGCAGAAGACTCTTGAGAGTCCCTTGGACTGCAAGGAGATCAGCCCTGGGATTTCTTTGGAAGGAATGATGCTGAAGCTGAAATTCCAGTACTTTGGCCACCTCATGCGAAGTGTTGACTCGTTGGAAAAAGACTCTGATGCTGGGAGGGATTGGGGGCAGGAGGAGAAGGGGACGACCGAGGATGCGATGGCTGGATGGCATCACGGACTCGATGGACATGAGTCTGAGTGAACTTCGGGAGATGGTGATGGACAGGGAGGCCTGGCGTGCTGCGGGTCATGAGGTCGCAGAGTCGGACACGCCTGAGTGCTTGACTGAACTGATCTCCTTTTTGCGCCGAGTCCCAGCTCTCGGCTCTTTGGTGGCCTGTCCTGCTGGCTTGCTCTGACAGCCGTCCCGCTCTCGTCTGTGCCCCTAACTGCTGGCTGCCCGCCCGCCGCCCTCTGCCTGCCGCCAGCGCGTGTGCAGTAGTGGTGGGTACTGCTCACTGAGTGCCCGCCCCGCCCCGAGCGCTCTGCACACACGTGTGGAGTGTGGAGAGCCTTAAGTGGAGGTGGGGCACCTGCAGCTTTTGCCACTGCTCACGGGTGCCACCGGGCTGCCCCGGCACGGAGGGGCAGCCCTCAGCCGTTGTGCATTACTGCCGCAGGCATGGCCACTCCACTCTCGGCCCGGGGTCCTCAAAGGGCATGTGTGCCGTCACTTCAGAGGTTGGAGGTATGCTTGCTATCGTCTTTAGACTGGGGGAAAATGATCTGTTCGCTGTATAGACTGACTGGGCTTTTCACTACTGGTCCGTTCTGAATGTGGGTTTATGTATTTTTAATCCATGGCTTTTTGTCTCCTTTTCTAGGTCGAAAAGCTGCTTTGTATGTGCCCAGTAGATTTCCATGGGATCTTCCAGCTGGACGAGAGGCGGAGAGACGCGGTGATCGCGTTGGGCATCTTTCTCATTGAATCTGACCTACAGGTAAGCCTTTGCGAAGTGGAGTGTCCTGAGTGCAGAAGACAGTGCAGCCAGAGTTGAAGTTTGTCCCCGCTGCGTTCAGCTAGATCAGAGCCGGAGGGTGGGGCAGCTGGACGGGTGGGAACGCGACTCCTTCAGGGCCGCGTCCTCATGGGGTGTGCTGTGGCCTCACTGGGGTGAGCTCTGGGCGGGGACTTGGGCTCCGCCTCAGCAGAATGCTGCCGAGCCAGACGCAGAGGAGCCGTTATGCTCCCTTTCCATCGGACAGCACTCTTAAGAGAATCGTGCTGTCTTTTTAAAAACTATGATGGATATGAATTAAGTTTTAGAGCGTGTGTTAATGTGCCTTTTAAAGGTGATTTTAGAAACCCTTGGCGGAGTTTGCAGCCATGTTTTCGAAACCACCGTCTTCTGGCATCTCAGGGCGTCTGATGGTGCCCCCTTGTTGGGAATTATGCTTGTCTGGCCCTTCAGCGGGAGACCACTGAGCGAGTCCGTGGGGGGAGGTTACGAGCTGACTCCCTGCAGGTGATTTTTCCACTGGCTCCTGCTAGCTGTCGTCTCATGCCCCATTAGACAGGAGCAGAAGGAAGCGAGTGGGAGCGCATTCGGGGGAGGAGGGAGGCTGAGAGCAGCCGCGGCAGCCCCACGTCCGGAAGCCTCTCTCTCCTGGAGCGTCTGGCCCTGAGGCCCGGCTGCGGGGCTGGGGGCTCTGAGCACCCGTCAGGGAGCCGCCCCAGGCGAGTGCACACGAGCCTTCTGCCGGGTGCCAGAGCTGGCTGGACCCAGGGCAGCAGGGGGCAGGCGCCGGCCCGCCTGTGGGCTGCTGTGCGCACGCCCTGCTCTGAGACGAGGAGGAGGCTGTGGGCGTGCTTGGCTCCAGTCTCAGCCTGTGCTCAAAAGCCTTGTGTTTAATTAAATGTAACCTTTTTTGTTTTTTTCTTTAAGCACAAAGACTCTGTGGTTCCTTACCTTCTTCGACTTCTTAAAGGTCTTCCGAAAGTGTATTGGGTAGAAGAGAGCACGGCTCGGAAGGGCAGAGGTAATTTGGCTTAGTGTCCCCAGGGTGCGGGAAGCGTCCGTGAGCTCCCTGTCCGTGAGCTCGAGGGTGTAGCCCCCAGCGCAGCAGCTAAGTGTCTGCAGCCAGCTCTGCTCCCGCTGGGGGACAGCGGCCCACCTGCAGCGCCGCAGGCTGCGGGTACCCACGTGCCCCAGAGCCCCATGCAGGGCGGCCCGAGTGGAACCACGGGGACCCTCAGGAACCTCTGGTCACGTCGTGGGCGCCCGGCTGTCCCTGAGCTGGTTTGTCACCTTGCAGTCGGATCAGTTCTCCAAAGGCCTGGCGGCTGCTCAGGAACAAGGGCTGGGCCGCGGTGCCCTCTCTCAGCGGTCGCGTCACTTCATGAACAAGGGCTGGGCCGCGGTGCCCTCTCTCAGCGGTCGCGTCGCTTCGGGAACAAGGGCTGGACTGTGGTGCCCTCTCAGCGGTTGTGTTACTTCGTCGGTGTTGTTGCGTTTCCATCAACTTTTGCATCTTTAGAAATGGACTAAATCCGTGTGTTTCTGTCTAGCTGGTATTTGATTTTGAAATCTCTTCAAAGACAGAAAGTGAGATAATATCCCCTCTTTCTTCCACTGCCCTCCCCTCCCTTCCTCCATGCTTGACTCCTTCCTCCTGTCTCTCCTGAAATACTTACACAGCCCCACGACATGCCAGGCATTGTGCTAAATGCTTATAACGCTCATGGTCTTGTGAATGGATTTTCCAAGACGCTAAAGTCAGCTTGGAAGATCTCCGGCATTTCAGAGTTCATGACCCTTCAGACTGAAGTTTCCTTGTAATCTCTCTCTGAGGCCTGAGGCCCCCACCTTCAGACCTCACTGGGGCGTGGTGCCTGCTGAAAGGCCCGGTCCTCGCTCTCGGTGGCGTGGCCTGCGCTTGCTAGGTGGGCCCGCCTGCTGGGCCTGCGCTGTCCTCAGGCACCGCCTGGGTGTGTCTGCTCGGGCCCCTCCTGCCCTTTGGATTTCCACCGTCGCTGGTGGCTGGTGTCCGCCTGAAGCTGACACACTCTAGGTGATATAGATATCCTGAAATCTGGAAGACAACAGATGAAGCAGAGCATTGTGAACAGTGAGGCACCTGTGTGCACCATCGCTATCTAATCTGCAGAAGCAGATTCCTAGAGAACGTTGATCCTAGTTTATTTAAAAACAGATATCACTTCTGTACACATGGACTCACTCTCGTGAAGTTTTGAGCATTATTGAAAGATCATTGGAGTTGTATAAGTACCCGATGACTGGATGCCACCTCAGCCTCCCAGTTTCCATTCTGCAGTGTCGCTCAGCTTTGATGACTCCAGAGCAGCAGCTCCGGGGGCCGTCCCTGGACCAGCAGCTTCAGCTCCGGGGGCTTGTCGGAAGGCAGAGTCTCAGCTCCTGCGTTGGAGCTGCTGAGTTAGGACTGTGGCCAGGAAGCAGACAGACCGCTTCAACAAGCCCTCCTGAGGGTTCCAGCCACACTCATGCTTGAAAAGGACCTAGAGTTGTGTCTCTGGATCACATGTGGAAAAGTAGACACGTGGCAGTGGCTGTCGTGCGTGCGCGTGTGTGTGTGTGTGCTTGAGTAGACACGTGGCTGTGGCTGTCTGTGTGTGTGCGTATGTGTGTCCTTGAGTAGACCTGTGGCGGGTGGCTGTCATGCGTGTACATGTGTGTGTGTGTGTGTGCGCGCTTGAGTAGACACGTGACAGGTGGCTGGCATGTGTGCGTGTGTTCTTGAGTAGACACGTGGCGGCTGTCATCGTGTGTGTGTGTGTGTGTGTGTGCTTGAGTAGACACGTGACGGGTGGCTGTTGTGTGTGTGTGTGTGCTTGAGTAGACACATGGTGGCTGTCGTGCGTGTGCGTGTATCCTTGAGTAGACACGTGACGGGTGGCTGGCGTGTGTGCGTGTGTCCTTGTAGACACGTGGCGGTGGCTGTCGTGCGTGTGTATGTGTGCTTGAGTAGACACGTGGCGGTGGCTGTCATGCGTGTGTTCTTGAGTAGACACGTGGCGGCTATGATGCGTGTGTGTGTGTGCGCTTGAGTAGACACGTGACGGGTGGCTGGCGTGTGTGCGTGTGTGTCCTTGAGTGACACGTGGTGGTGGCTGTCACGTGTGTGCGTGTGTGTCCTTGAGTAGACACATGGCGGTGCCTGTCATGCGTGTGTGTGTGCTTGAGTAGACACGTGGCGGTGGCTCTCGTGTGTGCATGTGTGTGTGTCCCTGAGTAGGGCATGTGGCAGTGGCTGTCATGCATGTGCGTGTGTGTCCTTGAGTAGACACATGGCACTGGCTGTCATGTGTGTGCGTGTGTGTGTACTTGAGTAGACACGTAGCAGGTGGCTGTCGTGCGTGTGTGCGTGTGTCCTTGAGTAGACACATGGCAGTGGCTGTCGTGTGTGCGTGTGTGTGTGCGTGCTTGAGTAGACATGGCGTGTGGCTGGCTTGTGCATGCGTGCGTGTGTGTGTGTCCTTGAGTAGACACGTGGCGGTGGCTGGCGTGTGTGCGCGTGCTTGAGTAGACACGTGGCGGGTGGCTGGCGTGTGTGCGTGTCCTTGAGTCGGTGCTCAGCGTCAGGACAGGTTGCGTGTTCAGTAGGGACCTGGCCTCTGTGGCGGCAGGCCTGGTCTTCCCGCAGTACCCTTAACAGACCTGCCGCTTCTCTTTCGGGCCTCTGGGTGCGGAGCTCCCTTCCTGAGCTGAGGCCCTGCTCCTGAGAAGCTCCCTCCTGGCAGACTCAGTCGGGGAAGGGCCTGAGCACCTGTGCGGAGCAGAGCGCGCCTCTGGAGGCTCCTCTTAACATCTTAGATTTTCTCCGTCCATCAGAAGAAGAAGGAAATAAACGTTAGCTCAGTTTCAGGTGATAGTGATTGGTATTTGAAAATCAGCCTCCATGAGGTATCTCTCACACACTCAAGACTGAGTTCCCAGTTTCATGTAGGTTAGAAATAAACCATGGAGGCTGTTGTAAAAGGCAGTGTGATCTCAGAATATAAATGGGCTCAGGAAGCATCAAAGTTTCTTGAACTGAAACATTTTGTTGCTAGGAAGGCAGGGGTGTTTCTCAGGAAACATGCTGGGCCCCTACCCCGTTGAGAGCGGCCTCCGCAGGGAGCGGGTCCTTGACAGCGTGTGAGGGGAGCAGCCGGGCGGGGTGAGGGTCCGACTCCTGTTTCTCTGCCTGCAGGTGCCCTCCCAGTGGCCGAGAGCTTCAGCTTCTGCCTGGCCACTCTGCTGTCTGACGTGGCTTACAGGGACCCTTCCCTACGGGGCGAGGTGAGCGGGCAGCGGCGCGGCCAGCCCCGTGTGCGCAGGGCCCCGTGTGCGCAGAGCCCCGCGGCAATGGCGGGGCGGGAGGCAGGAGGCAGGTCCTGGGCTGCTGGTGCCGGCGCACGGCGTGCGATGGACGACACCGCTGAGCAATGTGGAGTTCTGTTTGCAGGGCTGCCCCCTCTGGACCGCCGGGTCCAGGTCGGCCTGCTTTCCCGGCTGCCCCGTGCCGTGAGAGGCCCTGTGTCCCGCTGCCTCCACGCTGGGGATCAAAGGGGCTCTTCCAACAGAAGCACTTCTTTCCAGGGAGTGAGGCCGTCTGTTCCTCTAAGTGCCCCAGTTTTTTCCTTTTAGTTTATTTTGGTGGAAATGCTGCTTCAGTGTGTTTAATACTTTCTAAAGAGGAATAGGGTGGTGACAAGCTTCGTCTTAAGCAGCTCTGGTGCTGGCAGAGTCAGCCTCCTCGTGGCCGGCCTCGGGCCCTGCCGGGGAGCTGGGTGTGCCGGTGTGCCTGTGTTCCTGGCTGGCTGCTGCTCTTCAGCCCCCATGTCTTTCAGTTTTTAAAACCTCTTTCCGTATTCCTGGACTGGGACTTCGTCTGTCCCCATTTGTGCCGTTACGCTGGTCTCCACCCTTTTTTCTTAGTTGAGGTTCTTTACTGTGGATTAGCTCAACAGGTAATGAAACAGAGTACAATCACATGTTGCTATTTAAAACGTTAACAGGGCTTTTTTATAATTACCACCCAGTGAAATAGAGAACCCACCACAGAAGACGATGATATAACTTTAATGCATTAAATGGACAAAGTGTTGCTTTTCACGTCCTCACGGCTTCTGTTTCAGTAGACAGAACGGGAGCTGCTGCCCCGTCGCCTCAGACCAGCTTCGTCCTCTGTTTGGATCCCTTCCTTGTAGCGACGGGCAGTGAGGGGCTGAGACGGGCTTGGTCTGGCGCTTGGTTCCGAGCTCGGACCACCCGCTGCTGACCCCCTGGGTCAGCAGTGTGGGCAAGGGAAGGGCTCAAGGACCAGCCAGGGGTGGAGACCTGGGCCACACAGTGTAGACACTGCCAGCCTGGGCACTGAGGACCCGCCCGACTGACTCAGCCTGCGCCCTGGGCTTCTGTGGGGCTCTGTGACAGGCTGAAGAGACTGGCCCCTCAGGGGAGGGACACAGCCTGGGGCAGCAGGTATGGAGAGGCTGACAGAGCTCACTTCTGTGAGCCCATCCAGTAGCCGCATGAAGGGGTTGGATGTCTGGAGTCCGGCTGAGCCTGGCGATGACCCGGGGCGGTCTCGGCTCCCCTGGCGTAGCAGTGGGAGGCCGTTGCCGATGCTCTGGACTCCAGTGAACTCAGGCTGGCCATCAGGAAGGCCGTGGGCCATAGGAACGGACTGAAAGAGCCAGGGGTGCTGAGCTGTGAGGTGGGCCAGGCGCCCTCTGCACTGGCTGGGAAGCGGGCTGTGTTCCCGAAGGTGCTGCCTGCCTCAGCAGAGCGCCTGTGCGGCGGGGGGGGCTCGGTCATGTGCGAGGCGGGACGCGAGGCCGTCCCACGCTGCCTCTGGCTCTGAGTTGACTGTGGCGGCACCCCAGTTTTCTGGATGAGTCTGTGTGTCCTGTCCCCTCGGCTCTTGCAGATACTAGAGGCGCTGCTGCAGGTTCTGCACGTGCTCCTGGGGATGTGCCAGGCCCTGGAGATCCAAGAGAAAGGTATGGCTTCTTTCTTTAACGGCGTTGTGACTACCCTTCCCCTGGCGTCTCCTGGTCTTCAGAGCTCTTCTTCTTTGAGGCCAGTGCGCCTGTGGACGTTACCTCGGCTGCTTGTGGCCAGAGAGGCTGAGTGTGGGGAAGGGGAGCGCGGGGGGCGGGTCACGAGCAGAGCTGTCCTGCCTGAGTGCCGGGCCTCTCCCTCACCCTCCGGGGGCTCAGTTTCCTCCCCCGTGGCCTATTTGGAGGTCCTTTTCCCTCTGGTGGGAAGCTGTCTACCTGCTTCCAGCAGGACTGGCTGCACTGGTGCTGGTCTGGGCGGAAGCCCGTCGGGCGGCGTGGCTGAGGGCTGCCGAGAGCTGAGGGTGCTGAGACGCCCCACCGTGGGCTGCGCCTGCTGCTGGGCTGTGGGCGGGTTGGAAAGGTCAGCACTGGGCTGGGCGCTGCTGCCAGGCTGTTCGGGCCCTTGGATTTGTGGTCGAGGGGTGGTGAGGTGGGGGCCCGGGTGCCGCCACGGCCTCCCTTGTCTTCCAGAGTACCTCTGCAAACACGCGGTCCCGTGCCTGCTGGGAATCATGCGCGCCTTCGGACGGCACAGCAGCTCGGAGGAGGCGCTCCTGTCCAGGCTCTTCCCCAGAGCACCCCCGCACTCCCCCCGCGTCCCCGAGGAGCTGGAAGGCGTGCGCAGGCGGTCCTTCAACGACTTCCGCTCCATCCTCCCCAGCAGCCTGCTTGCCGTGTGCCAGGAGGGCAGCCTGAAGAGGAAGGCCAGCAGCGCGTCCAGCGTCGCACAGGTGGGCCACGCTTCCAGGCGGCCGGGGGCTCGTGAGGGCCCCGCCGTGGTCTGAGGGCGTCAGAGGCTCTCGCGGGAGTTCTCTGCAGGACCGTGGCTGCCATGTCCTTTCTGGGATCTACACGTGCGTTATCTCCGGGCGTGAGGCTCTTGTTTCCTAGCTGTTGGGTACAGCTCTGTTCTGAGCAGGAGACGGTGCCCCTAGGAAAAGTGTGACTGGCTGGTGGAGAAAGCCAGGGAATAACGGGAACCTGGCTTAGCCCGCAGGCACAGAGGTGTGGTGAGACCCAGCGCAGGCAGAGTCGCAGCAGAGAGCCGTGGCCGCGGGCCTTCAGGGAGGAGGGGCTGAGCGGGCGGCGCTCGGGAGCCCATCCGCCCGAGTCTGACTGCCTTTCTGCTCTGTGTTTCAGGTCAGCCCTGAGCGTGGGGCGCCCCCTCCCAGCCCCCCCGGAGGATCTGCCTTTCACTGCCTCGAAGGTGAGCTTCGCCCTTGTGCAGAGCGCGCTGGCCAAGCCGGGGCAGGGCCCAGGCCCCCGCGGGGTGCGAGTGCCATGCAGCTCAGCACCAGGCTGACAGGCACCCGCTTTCTGTTCCCTATTGAACTTCCTACACTTGAATCTAGAAGTGTTTCCAACATGGAGACCAGTGTTAAGAGGGACATGCAGGACCTCTGCCGCCGGCCGTCTGCATCTCAGTGTGTTAATCTCGGGAGCGCCTGTTTTTAGGTGACAGTGGTGATGGCCGGTCCTGCTCTTGTCTTTTCAAGTCATTAAGGACCTGGGTGACATTAAGGCGTGTAGTAACGAGACAGCGCTTTCTGTGGAACTTGCTGTCCGCAAAGGACTCTCGGGTCATTTACCGAATGGGGTCATCTGCCAGCCTGCACCGTCAGACCCATGGTAGGCAGCCTGTAGCGTCACCTCCGGGGACTGAGACAGGGTCAGCTGGGCTGCGGGGGTGCACCCTGGAGCCCCGCGCTCCTCTGCCAGGTGGCGCTTGCTCAAGAGCCTTTCTCAAGGGCATCTGAGATGCCTGGGGAGTTGTTTGTAAAAAGCAGAGGTGTGACTGAACCAGTTGATTGTGGATAGCGCGGGGACGCTGTCTCCGGGCTGAGAGGACGAGTGTGTGCACTCGAAGGCCAGGCTGTGCACAATCCTGGCACAATCCTGCTGGAGGGCCCCCGTCCACAGCCTACCCCCACCGCTGCCACACCCCTGAGGGCCCTTGGCTTGGGAGCCTGAGCTCAGGGCCATCCCCATCGAGGCTGGCTCCAGGCCCGAGGGAGACCACCTGCCCTTGCTCACACGCTCCCCACTCCCCGATGGTCCAGGCCCTCTCCCAGGCACCACAAGAATTTATTTTTAAGAATTCCTGCTTAAAAGCTCTCGGTGACCTCGCTGCATAAATGTCAAATCCTAGCCTCTTGGCCCCTGGAGCGCCTGCCTCCTGTTTGCATGTTTGCCCCCCTCACTGCCTCTGCCACGGGGGCTTCATCCTCACATTGTGCTGTGTGTCCAGGAGGCACCCTCTGGTCACAGGTTGCTGGCCTGCCTGTGTGGCTGGCATTATTTTTTACAGTGAACTGGCTTGTCCTTCAAGGGAAGGACCCAGTGGTCTGCTGCACGTGGACGTGCTGAGGCCGTGACCCTGGCTGAGCTGTGAGCTGTGGGTCTCTGCATGTGGGAGCACAGAGACCCCGCCTCAGCGCCTCTGCAGCGCCCAGTGCAGTGGGGCTGGGCCCCCACACTCAGCCCACGGAGCTGCCGCCTCCCGCCCCGGCCACCACTGCTCTCTGCTCCCACACCTTCACGTTCGTAAAATCCCACGTGTAAGTGGCATCCTGTGGCAGCTTTGGCTTAGCTCACTCACTCAGAATCCTCAGGCCCGTGCCTGTTGCTGCAGCTGGCGTTACCGCATCCTGTGTGTGGCCGAGCGGTGCTCCACTGTGCGTGTGCAGCACGTCCTTCTTCACCTGCCGTCAGACACTTAGGTTGCTCTGTCCTGGCTGTTGCGAACGGTGCTCCTGTGGACCCAGGGGCGCGTGTATCATTTCAGTTCGTAATTCGGATATATGCCCAGGAGTGAGATTGCTGGATCGTGTCAGCCTCTGCTTCTTAAGGGAAGGATGGAATTGGAGTGTTGGCATAAGCATAGCCGATGCCTTTGGTGGGTATTGCGAGCGCGTCCGGTCGCATGCTCTGAGACCCACTGTTGCTTCTGCCCCCTCAGCCTCTTACTCACCCGACGGGAGCGCCCCGGAATCCGACTACTACTTCTCTGCCGTCAGCTCCAGCTTCTCCGTCTCTCCTCTCTTCAATGGCGTCACCTACAAGGAGTTCAGCATTCCCCTCGAGATGCTCCGGGAGCTCTTAAACCTGGTGAGCAGAGTGAGGGGCGGGCCGCTAGGGCCATCCCCATCGAGGCTGGCTCCAGGCCCGAGGGAGACCACCTGCCCTTGCTCACACGCTCCCCACTCCCCGATGGTCCAGGCCCTCTCCCAGGCACCACAAGAATTTATTTTTAAGAATTCCTGCTTAAAAGCTCTCGGTGACCTCGCTGCATAAATGTCAAATCCTAGCCTCTTGGCCCCTGGAGCGCCTGCCTCCTGTTTGCATGTTTGCCCCCCTCACTGCCTCTGCCACGGGGGCTTCATCCTCACATTGTGCTGTGTGTCCAGGAGGCACCCTCTGGTCACAGGTTGCTGGCCTGCCTGTGTGGCTGGCATTATTTTTTACAGTGAACTGGCTTGTCCTTCAAGGGAAGGACCCAGTGGTCTGCTGCACGTGGACGTGCTGAGGCCGTGACCCTGGCTGAGCTGTGAGCTGTGGGTCTCTGCATGTGGGAGCACAGAGACCCCGCCTCAGCGCCTCTGCAGCGCCCAGTGCAGTGGGGCTGGGCCCCCACACTCAGCCCACGGAGCTGCCGCCTCCCGCCCCGGCCACCACTGCTCTCTGCTCCCACACCTTCACGTTCGTAAAATCCCACGTGTAAGTGGCATCCTGTGGCAGCTTTGGCTTAGCTCACTCACTCAGAATCCTCAGGCCCGTGCCTGTTGCTGCAGCTGGCGTTACCGCATCCTGTGTGTGGCCGAGCGGTGCTCCACTGTGCGTGTGCAGCACGTCCTTCTTCACCTGCCGTCAGACACTTAGGTTGCTCTGTCCTGGCTGTTGCGAACGGTGCTCCTGTGGACCCAGGGGCGCGTGTATCATTTCAGTTCGTAATTCGGATATATGCCCAGGAGTGAGATTGCTGGATCGTGTCAGCCTCTGCTTCTTAAGGGAAGGATGGAATTGGAGTGTTGGCATAAGCATAGCCGATGCCTTTGGTGGGTATTGCGAGCGCGTCCGGTCGCATGCTCTGAGACCCACTGTTGCTTCTGCCCCCTCAGCCTCTTACTCACCCGACGGGAGCGCCCCGGAATCCGACTACTACTTCTCTGCCGTCAGCTCCAGCTTCTCCGTCTCTCCTCTCTTCAATGGCGTCACCTACAAGGAGTTCAGCATTCCCCTCGAGATGCTCCGGGAGCTCTTAAACCTGGTGAGCAGAGTGAGGGGCGGGCCGCCCGCAGCAGACACCATGGAGGCTGTAGCGGCCACCGCGCAGCTCACTGGGTGTCCGATTAAAGAGAGGAGGCACGTGTCCTCAGGGTCCGTGTGGGGCGGCCCCATCTCGCCCCTGCGGCAGCCATGTGGGGAGATGGCCGCGAGCCCCGACACGAGAGGGGCTTTAGGTGGAAGGGCAGTCTGGCCTGGAGCCTGGGTGCTTCCGCCTCTGGCCAGGGAAGCCGGTGTCCCGGCTGTGAGAGGGCGGCTCCTCTTCTGTTCGCTCTCCGCCCCGTCCAGCGTAGGAGAGGCCCCAGGTGCTGGAGGGTGTGGGGCGTGTGGCGGGGCAGGGGCGTGGGCGCCGGTGGCCTGTGCACAGCTGGCCTCTCGCTTCTGCCCTGTTTTTCAGCAGGAGGTGGTGACATGGTTTCGTCGTGGGCAGGCTCTGCCCCTCCGTCCCCCATGGTGGCTGCCGGGGGCTCACCAGGCCTCGTTTCCCTCACAGGTGAAGAAGATCGTGGAGGAGCCCGTCCTCAAGTCTCTGGACGCAGTGGTCACGAGTGTGCTCGAGGTACGTCCTCTGAGGGCCTCCTGCGCCTGACAATGCCCTGTCCTGACTGCTGAGCAGTGGCCAGGGTGCCTGCCGCTGGTGTGAGACAGGCTTGGAGGGACTGTGTGTGGGAGCTGAATTCCATCCTGGGCTCAGCAACTCCGTGTGGTCCTTGCCCCAGGTGCCACTCTGGGGCACGCCCCTCATGGGTGCAGCAATGCAGGCCTCGCTGGTGGGCGTGTGGAGTGTGCCCGGCCGCCTCCTGTCCTTAGCCTGCGCAGGACCATGGCCCACAGCCGCTGACGCGGTCAGGAGGTGTCACTGCCCAGAACTCTGGCACCGCTGGGCCAGTCCGCTTTCGCGTCTCTGGGCGGCGTCAGTGAGGGAGGGAGCAGAAGGGGACCCCAGCGACAGGCTGTGGGTCACACCCATGCCCCTGCCTACAGGCCAACCCCAGTGCCGACCTCTACTATGGCGCCTTCAGCGACCCCCTGTGTGTGGCTGTGCTCAGGATGCTGCGAGATACCCTGTACTACATGAGAGGTGAGGGCCGTGTCACCGCGTCCCGACCTGGGGCGGCTGCTGGGAGCATGGCCTCACTATCCTCGCTTGAAACACGGTCTCCTCTGCTCTTCTTGGTGCTGAATGCACTTCGTGGCAAGTCTTGATGACCATGTGGTGTCCAGCGGGCGTCTCTGCTTTCCTTAGCCATTTCCTCATCTGACCCCTAGCGCTCCTGGGAGCCAAGCCTCATCGGGGCCACAGCAAGGGTTAGGCTGTGAAGGGCAGTGGGCACTGCCAGCTGAGCTGACCCAGGGCCCGCGGCCTCCCCAGCCAGTCTGTTGCCAACCGCCACGGCCCGTCTGCTCATGCCGTGCTGCCTCTGGGGCCTCCTTACCATCCGCCCTGAGGACGCGCGCTGGGTCAGGCTGCGGGCTCCACCTGCCTGCTGTGCAGGGGTCCTTCCTCGGCCTTGTCCAGGTTCCCACATATGATAAATGACCCCTTTTCAGGAAGTATCACTGGAGTTCAGTCGCTCAGTCGTGTCCAACTCTTTCTGACCCCGTGAACCGCAGCACATCAGGCCTCCCTGTCCATCACCAGCTCCTGGAGTTCACCCAAACCCATGTTCATTGAGTTGGTGATGCCATCCAACCATCTCATCCTCTGTCGTCCCGGTCTCCTCCTGCCCTCAATCTTTCCCAGCATCAGGGTCTTTTCCAATGAGTCCCCTCTTCGCATCAGGTGGCCAGAGTATTGGAGTTTCAGCTTCAACATCAGTCCTTCCAATGAACACCCAGGACTGATCTCTTTTAGGATGGACTTGTTGTCTCTCCTTGCAGTCCAAGGGACTCTCAAGAGTCTTCTCCAGCACTACAGTTCAAAAGCATCAATTCTTCGGGGCTCAGCTTTCTTCACAGTCCAACTCTCACATCCATACATGACTACTGGAAAAACCATAGCCTTGACTAGATGGGGTTTTGTTGGCAAAGTAATGTCTCTGCTTTTGAATACACTATCTAGGTTGGTCATAACTTTCCTTCCACGGAGTAAAGGTCTTTGAATTTCCTGGCTGCAGTCACCATCTGCAGTGATTTTGGAGCCCCCCAAAATAAAGTCTGACACTATTTCCACTGTTTCCCTTAGACAAACGGTCCTTCACTACCCTGGTCTACGACACTAGAATCAGAAAACTTACAACGTGAAAACCGCTTGAAAAAGTGAGAGGAGAAAGTGAAAGTAGTTCTCCGACAAATCAAGGAGAAGTGAAAGACGGTATCTCCACCACAGTATAGACTCCAACAACCATAAAGAGGACCGTCAGGACTAAGGTCGGACACGAAGGAGATCGGATCGCGAAGAGCACTACACGAGAGGTACACTCAACCGAGTGTAGTGACCTCACGAAGGACACTTACTCCGCCAAGACCTCTACCCACGGGGAAACACGAGTGTACAAGTCACGACTGGCAAAACTGTCGAACCCTTTGTCGTACCGAGAGAAGAGACCCTTACTGACAAAGGACTCACAACCCACCGGACGCACGTCCCGCCCGCACGCACGGGCAGGTCCAAACGGACCACCCGGAGGGATCTTCGTGCCCCGACGTCGTCGCCAAAGAGGGTCTCCACAGACTCCCGGCGCGGACTCACACACGGGAGACGGGCGTCTGGACGGGTGGAGGAAACACTTCCTCCACGTACTGAAGCACGACCTCGTCAAGTTGTCGTCGGTCCCCCTCGAGGTCTTCTAGGACGTGCTACGGCTGGCCCGGGTGTCGCTCGACTCGGGGGAGTTCGACGCGACGGTCCGGTCGCGGCGGACGCACCTAGAGTACCAGACCCGTCACTAGGACGAACAGGGTGGGTTCCCCTGCGGCCTCCTCCCTTCTGCGGGGACGGAGTGGGTGGGGCCTGAGTCAGAGGGCGGAGTGGGCACGTGGGATGACATGGTCCCGGAGGCAGGGCAGGAGCCGGGAGCCGCCCAGACCCTTCGGTGGAGCTGCCCGGAACCCTGGGTTCGGGCTCTGTCATGGCCTGGGTGTGGCGCTTGGTAAAGGCGCCTCTGGCCGGCGGCATCTGCTGAGGGTCTATACTCGCCTGTGTTCTGAACTCAGGTGCAGAGAATCTGTGCGTCAAGCTGTCTGAGAAGCTGCAGTCCAAGACTTCCAGCAAGGTCATCATCGCACACCTGCCGTTGCTCATCTGCTGTCTGCAGGTCCGTCGCTGGCCCCAGTAAGGGGTGGACTCCCGTCCGCAAGGCCTCCTCACTGCGTCCGGGCTGAGGCTGGCGCCAGCAGCCGAGTCTGAGCTGCTGTGTCTGGGAACTTGAGCTTGATCCTGCCGCGGACAGGGTCACCGCTGGAAGGCCGCTGCTGGCGGCTAGGGGGCTTTCTGCGAGCAGGGTCCAGGCACAGCCGGCTCCCATGTCGCGGAGGGGGCGTGTGCTGGGCATTTCCAAGGCGGCAGATGGGAACCTGCCCTGTCGAGGCTCTGACCCATCCCAGGCCCCATGACTCCCATCTGCTTGTGCAGAAGTAACGTTCCCAGTGAGCCCCGTCTCCCCTACGTAGCTTGTGGAGGTGAAGGACAGGTTACCAGTGATTTCACCTTTAGGTGGAGTCCCCACCGCCCTGTCATTATGCCTGATGGCACGTGGACAGGACACGACTCCGGTCATAGTGGTGTCTGAGGGGGTGAGCGCCTCCCCTGTGGCCCCTGACAGTCCCTGTGCATTGCAGGGCCTGGGCCGCCTGTGTGAGCGGTTCCCGGTGGTGGTGCACTCGGTGACACCCTCCCTGCGGGACTTCCTGGTGGTCCCATCCCCCGTGCTGGTGAAGCTGTACAAGTGCCACAGCCAATACCACACAGGTAAGGGCCCCACCTGGAGGGGGAGGTGCCCAGCTTCCTGCAGGCTGCTCCCTAGCAGAAACCTCCCTCCAGGCCCCGCCCCCCAGGGCTCCTCCCCCAGACACCTCCCTCCAAGCCCCGCCCCCCGGGCATCTCCCTCCAGGCCCCGCCCCCCACGGCCGTGCCTCCCGGGCCCCCTCCCTCCAGACCGGCTCTCTGGCACCTGCCCTCCAGGCAGCCTGCAGTGAGTGCCCTTACAATGTGGGCCCAGGCCACGTCTTCTGACCTGCAGTGAGTGAAGTGAACTGAGTGCCGCGCGGTGGGCGTGTCCTCTCCCTTCAGTCAGACTGAGGGCCTTGCTCTCACCCTGCCTTCCCGGCTTCCTTGCGGGGTGAGGCCGCATGGCCCTGCCTCACTCCTTATTAAGAGGTGACTGTTGTACAGAGTCATCGCCTTGAAACCTAAGTGTTCATCGTTGCGAACACTCCAGCCATCCTTTCTGTGGCCTGAAATGCTGGAAGCCTTTCTGGAGTGATTGTCTTCACGATTAAAAACGGTCCACATACAGTTTCAGCTTTGAGTTTCAGACGAAAGCATGNTGGGAAAATATCCAACAGTCTCACAAGGCAGAATGAATGAAGCAGACATACAAAGACAGACAAAAAGACAGGAGGAAACCCTACTTTGCACTGAAAACACAAACTGAGAGTTGCGCAGTGAAGAGCAGTGATGGTGCATCTACTTGACAGAACTTTATTTAATCCTGTACTGAACACGTTCAGCCCTTTGAATGTTTCCCATTGGAAGAAGATTTGGACAGGAACAGAAAATAGAACATCCGAACCTTCATGTGGTCTCAGGGAGAACAAACAGCCAAAGTGTCCTCTGTAGCCCTTAAAAGTGTCCAAGAGTAGCCCTTAAATGATTCACTCCAGGGACTTCCCTGGTGGTCCAGTGGTTAAGACTTGATGTTCCCAAATGCAGGGGACCCACATTCGATCCCTGATCAGGGAACTAGATCCTGCATACCACAACTAAGAACTCGCACTCCATAACGAAGACTGAAGATCCTGAGGGCTGCAAGTAAGACCCAGTGCACCCAAATGAATAGAAAAGAAGAGTTACTCCAGTGAAGACAAGACAACCTCATTTTCAACAGCAGCTTTCAGTTGATGAGGAGGCAAAGGAGCAAAGTTGGCACCATCCAGGCCCCGCCCCCAGGCATCTCCCGGGCTCCTCCCCCGGGCATCTCCCTCCAGGCCCCGCCCCCCACGGCCGTGCCTCCCGGGCCCCCTCCCTCCAGACCGGCTCTCTGGCACCTGCCCTCCAGGCAGCCTGCAGTGAGTGCCCTTACAATGTGGGCCCAGGCCACGTCTTCTGACCTGCAGTGAGTGAAGTGAACTGAGTGCCGCGCGGTGGGCGTGTCCTCTCCCTTCAGTCAGACTGAGGGCCTTGCTCTCACCCTGCCTTCCCGGCTTCCTTGCGGGGTGAGGCCGCATGGCCCTGCCTCACTCCTTATTAAGAGGTGACTGTTGTACAGAGTCATCGCCTTGAAACCTAAGTGTTCATCGTTGCGAACACTCCAGCCATCCTTTCTGTGGCCTGAAATGCTGGAAGCCTTTCTGGAGTGATTGTCTTCACGATTAAAAACGGTCCACATACAGTTTCAGCTTTGAGTTTCAGACGAAAGCATGAAAGGTGACCGGCTCAACCAGACACACGTTCGAATTTTCAATTTCAGTTGCCGGCAATGACATAAAAATCAGTGTGACCAACGAGCATGCCGAGTCAACCCTGAACGTGGCATCGGGGAAGAAGAGCCAGCCGTCCATGTATGAGCAGCTTCGGGACATTGCCATCGACAACGTCTGCAGGTGGGCAGCGGAGAGCCTGGCCACTGTCAGACACCTCTGCCTGGGGCCCAGAGGTGAGGAGCGAGAGGCCTGAAGGCCCCGCTCCTGGGGGCTGCGAGGGTTCCCTCTAGGACACAGCATTTCTCCACGCAGTTCAGAGCCCGACGAGTAGCTGAAACGTCCTCCCAGCCACCTGCTCACTGTGCCTTGCTGAGGAACAGGGAGGCTTGTTTTCCACCTGTATTTGCTTGTTCCTCGTCTCTGGCTGTGCTGGCTCTCTGTTGCTGCACTCTGGTGGCAGCGAGCAGGCACCTCTCTTGCTGGGGCGCACAGGCTCCTCTGTGCGGTAGCTTCTCTTCCCGCGGAGCACGGCTTCAGCAGCTGTGGCTCATGGGCTTACTTGCCCCATGGCCTGTGAGGTCTTCCCGGACCAGGGATCGCATCTGCGGCCCCTGCCTGGGCGGGCGGGTTCCTACCCACTGGACCCGGGAAGTCCTCAGGGAGTTTGATTGGAGTTGGGATGAGTATGGCATTCTGAAGGGAGCAGTTTGGGACAAAACAGTGAGATTATTATTTCCGACTGAGATGTTTATCAAGTGGTGTGACATGAAGCCATTGTTTGAGTTCATTGTGACTCGGTGTTCATTCAGATTTCTGGGGGGAGTGCATTCAGGGCAGTTCTTTAAACCCTACAAACCCGAGACAGAAAAACCAAACCCAGGCCAGACGCGTCCGCTCACCCGGTTCTTGGGCTGCCTCCCCTGCTCAGGTGCCTGAAGGCGGGCCTGACCGTGGACCCGGTGATCGTGGAGGCCTTCCTGGCCAGCCTCTCCAACCGGCTGTACATCTCCCAGGAGAGCGATAAGTATGCCCCGCCCCTGGGGATGGGGCCGTGGCGTGGGGCACGCACACCCCCGAGGCTCGGGCTGGCTGGTGCGCACGCTCCTCTGTTGCTGTCCAGTCCAGCCTGGAGTCGAGTGCTGGGTCTGTCCCACCGTGTCCGCTGAAGCCCACCTTGGAGTGTACCCCCGAATGTTGTTTGGGCTAGACAGCCCTGCCTCCCTGCCTGGTTGCTGGTGTTGACAGACCCCAGGCAGTCATTCAGATGCACGGTCCAGGCCCCCGGCTCCGTCTCCCGCTGTGTGTTGGGGCACCGTTCCCAGGCCACGTGTTTTTCCCTGTGTAGGGACGCACACCTGATTCCTGACCACACCATCCGAGCCCTGGGACACATCGCGGTGGCCCTGAGGGACACCCCAAAGGTCATGGAGCCCATTCTGCAGATCCTGCAGCAGAAATTCTGCCAGCCCCCCTCCCCGCTTGACGTCCTCATCATTGACCAGCTGGGCTGCCTGGTCATCACTGGAAACGTAAGAGAGCCGCGGGCCCACGCGGGAAGCTCCGCTGACTCGCAGGAGCGGGAGAGTACAGACTGCATGTGCTCTCCTGGGGTCACGTGCTCCCAACTTCATCAGCACCGGGTGCCGAGGTCGTTCCCAAGTAAGGGAGCTCAAAGTAGTGATTCCTAGACGGCCAGGTAAAGCGGCTTGAACTGAGTTCTTGCTGACATGGCTAGATGGAGTGGAAATGGAAGCTCTGTGCATGGAGGTTTGAGTAAAGCTGCGGGGCAGCCCTGGCGCAGCTGCAGGCCCCATGGCGCGTTCCCTCTGGGTGTCCGTGGAGGGCGCTCTTGGCGTGATGTGGTCACAGGTCCCTCTCTCTCTTCTAGCAATACATTTACCAGGAGGTGTGGAACCTCTTCCAGCAGATCAGCGTGAAGGCCAGCTCGGTCGTGTACTCAGCCACCAAGGACTACAAGGACCATGGCTACAGGTGAGCCTTCCTGCCTCACCGTTGCTCTCCACCCTGGGAAAGTGGGCCCCTCGGGGCTTGTAAATTAACGTCGTGAATTAATGCCGCTTCTCACAAAAGTGCCGTGTGCTACAGACCCATGCTTCCTGGTGGGGATGGCTTGCACCTGCTGCCCTCAGCAAGCACCTCCTTGCTCGCACGCACCTGCCTGACGCCCGGTGGGCACAGCACCTCACCTGGCCTGCCCATCATCAGCTTGCCTGTCGGGCAGCGGTGCCGCAGTCTGCCCAGCCCAAGCCTGCATGCCAGGCAGCTCTTGCGCCCCTCTGTGGCCAGGGAGGCGCACCGGCGAGGGCCCCCGTGCCGTCCTTGGATTCCTGCGCACAGGCACCGCAGCCTTGGGTGTGCGGTGCCCGAGGACAGATGCTCCTCCTGTGTTTGCAGGACCTTCTTCGGCTTGGCCAGGCCCAGGCAGGGCACAGGGCGGGGCGGAGGTCCTCCTCGCCCCTCTTGCCCCCCGAGGGGAGCGGGCGGCTGGGTGGCTGTGACCTCGGCTCACTCACCAGCTGTGTGTGTGTGTGGCGCCGCGTGTGTCCCCACGACAGCCCTGGGCTCGGGCTGCTCGTCCGCGGGCTTGCTGCCACCTCCTTGGAAGCCCGGCCCCTGGATCCCAGGGCTGGCCGGCCTGGCTGTGCTCGCTCACTCCTCCTGCTGTCAGTCTGTCCCTTCGCTTCCGCAGGCACTGCTCGCTGGCGGTGATCAACGCCCTTGCCAACATCGCAGCCAACCTCCAGAGCGAGCACCTCGTGGACGAGCTGCTCATGAACCTGCTGGAGCTGTTCGTGCAGCTGGGGCTGGAGGGCAAGCGGGCCAGCGAGCGGGCCAGCGAGAAGGGGCCCGCCCTCAAGGTGGGCGCCACCCCGGGCCCCACTGGGAGTGGGGGCTGGCCATTTCCTGGGGGCTGGTGGGGGCCGCCCTCCGGGCTGAGTGGGACGGAGAGGTGGTGGGAACAAAACAGGTGTCAGGTGGCCGCGGGACCTCTTGGGGGCGGCGTCCGAAGTGGGCGCTTTCCCGGGGGACCGAGCGCTTTTCGGGCGTCGTGCCTGCAGCACTGCGAGGCTGTGTGCAGAGTCGCAACGGTGCGTGTGCTCCGTCCCGTGCGGCGCCGACTGTCCTGATCCGACTGTGAGCCAGAGCGCCTTCACCCGTCTCCCTGCACACGCCTCTCGCCGTTTTGTTTAGAAGGGGTTTCACTTCTCACGATGCCGTGTGGGGCCTTCTTTGTCTTTATGTTTAATGAGACGAGTGCTGGCCAGTGACCTGGCTCTGTCCCCCACAGGCCTCCAGCAGCGCGGGGAACCTGGGCGTGCTCATCCCCGTGATCGCAGTGGTGAGTACCTGCCCCTCCGCGGTGCTCCCGCAGGTACTGCCTGGAGTGGCTCTGCTTACAGGGGTGATTCCAGAGCGCCCCCTCAGCGCACCCTGGGGTAGAGCCCCTGCGTCTGCCTCCAGCTCCCTCGTCACTCGAATCTCGAACACGTCTGCGTGGATCCTCAGCTGGAGTTGCGCAGGGGCTGACCCCCAGCTGCAGGCAACCCCAGAAGTGGAGGCCAGGTGGGCGGGTGGAGAGCCCATCCGCGTCTCGGGAAAGGGGTCTTGGGGCCTGCTCTGGGAGAGTTCGTCATGTGAGTCTACGGGCTGCCGGGGATGCCGTGTTTGCTGGCTGAGGTGGACAGGAGCTCACAGCCGACTGGTGTATATGTAGTTCTAAGTGTTAGGTAAAGACGACCAGGACACCAAAAAATATCTATCTAACAAGCTTTTTAATGACGAAGTGCTCCCACGTGTGGTTCTGGGACTGCCCTAGAAGTTTGTTTATATATGCAAGCTGCTGCGGATGGCCAGGTTAGCAAAGGGGTTTGGATAGGTTGCTGGTTCACTGCGGTGCGGGCTGATAGGTCTTTCTATGTAGCTGGGGCGGGACGGCTTTGGCGGCAAAGTGTGCAGTCATTGGTCCCCGGGATCCAGGAGCCTCCGTCCGTTAGGGACTCCCCTGCCTGCGGGGCAGCCCTGGCGCAGCTGCAGGCCCCATGGCGCGTTCCCTCTGGGTGTCCGTGGAGGGCGCTCTTGGCGTGATGTGGTCACAGGTCCCTCTCTCTCTTCTAGCAATACATTTACCAGGAGGTGTGGAACCTCTTCCAGCAGATCAGCGTGAAGGCCAGCTCGGTCGTGTACTCAGCCACCAAGGACTACAAGGACCATGGCTACAGGTGAGCCTTCCTGCCTCACCGTTGCTCTCCACCCTGGGAAAGTGGGCCCCTCGGGGCTTGTAAATTAACGTCGTGAATTAATGCCGCTTCTCACAAAAGTGCCGTGTGCTACAGACCCATGCTTCCTGGTGGGGATGGCTTGCACCTGCTGCCCTCAGCAAGCACCTCCTTGCTCGCACGCACCTGCCTGACGCCCGGTGGGCACAGCACCTCACCTGGCCTGCCCATCATCAGCTTGCCTGTCGGGCAGCGGTGCCGCAGTCTGCCCAGCCCAAGCCTGCATGCCAGGCAGCTCTTGCGCCCCTCTGTGGCCAGGGAGGCGCACCGGCGAGGGCCCCCGTGCCGTCCTTGGATTCCTGCGCACAGGCACCGCAGCCTTGGGTGTGCGGTGCCCGAGGACAGATGCTCCTCCTGTGTTTGCAGGACCTTCTTCGGCTTGGCCAGGCCCAGGCAGGGCACAGGGCGGGGCGGAGGTCCTCCTCGCCCCTCTTGCCCCCCGAGGGGAGCGGGCGGCTGGGTGGCTGTGACCTCGGCTCACTCACCAGCTGTGTGTGTGTGTGGCGCCGCGTGTGTCCCCACGACAGCCCTGGGCTCGGGCTGCTCGTCCGCGGGCTTGCTGCCACCTCCTTGGAAGCCCGGCCCCTGGATCCCAGGGCTGGCCGGCCTGGCTGTGCTCGCTCACTCCTCCTGCTGTCAGTCTGTCCCTTCGCTTCCGCAGGCACTGCTCGCTGGCGGTGATCAACGCCCTTGCCAACATCGCAGCCAACCTCCAGAGCGAGCACCTCGTGGACGAGCTGCTCATGAACCTGCTGGAGCTGTTCGTGCAGCTGGGGCTGGAGGGCAAGCGGGCCAGCGAGCGGGCCAGCGAGAAGGGGCCCGCCCTCAAGGTGGGCGCCACCCCGGGCCCCACTGGGAGTGGGGGCTGGCCATTTCCTGGGGGCTGGTGGGGGCCGCCCTCCGGGCTGAGTGGGACGGAGAGGTGGTGGGAACAAAACAGGTGTCAGGTGGCCGCGGGACCTCTTGGGGGCGGCGTCCGAAGTGGGCGCTTTCCCGGGGGACCGAGCGCTTTTCGGGCGTCGTGCCTGCAGCACTGCGAGGCTGTGTGCAGAGTCGCAACGGTGCGTGTGCTCCGTCCCGTGCGGCGCCGACTGTCCTGATCCGACTGTGAGCCAGAGCGCCTTCACCCGTCTCCCTGCACACGCCTCTCGCCGTTTTGTTTAGAAGGGGTTTCACTTCTCACGATGCCGTGTGGGGCCTTCTTTGTCTTTATGTTTAATGAGACGAGTGCTGGCCAGTGACCTGGCTCTGTCCCCCACAGGCCTCCAGCAGCGCGGGGAACCTGGGCGTGCTCATCCCCGTGATCGCAGTGGTGAGTACCTGCCCCTCCGCGGTGCTCCCGCAGGTACTGCCTGGAGTGGCTCTGCTTACAGGGGTGATTCCAGAGCGCCCCCTCAGCGCACCCTGGGGTAGAGCCCCTGCGTCTGCCTCCAGCTCCCTCGTCACTCGAATCTCGAACACGTCTGCGTGGATCCTCAGCTGGAGTTGCGCAGGGGCTGACCCCCAGCTGCAGGCAACCCCAGAAGTGGAGGCCAGGTGGGCGGGTGGAGAGCCCATCCGCGTCTCGGGAAAGGGGTCTTGGGGCCTGCTCTGGGAGAGTTCGTCATGTGAGTCTACGGGCTGCCGGGGATGCCGTGTTTGCTGGCTGAGGTGGACAGGAGCTCACAGCCGACTGGTGTATATGTAGTTCTAAGTGTTAGGTAAAGACGACCAGGACACCAAAAAATATCTATCTAACAAGCTTTTTAATGACGAAGTGCTCCCACGTGTGGTTCTGGGACTGCCCTAGAAGTTTGTTTATATATGCAAGCTGCTGCGGATGGCCAGGTTAGCAAAGGGGTTTGGATAGGTTGCTGGTTCACTGCGGTGCGGGCTGATAGGTCTTTCTATGTAGCTGGGGCGGGACGGCTTTGGCGGCAAAGTGTGCAGTCATTGGTCCCCGGGATCCAGGAGCCTCCGTCCGTTAGGGACTCCCCTGCCGGCGAGAGAGAGGCGGGACGGCTCGTCATAGCAACTGGCCAAGTGTGCGATCATTGGGGACCTTCTCACCGGAGGGAGGGAGAGGAGGGGCGGCCCATCCTGGCCCCCGGGTCTGACGTTACACTCAGCTCTGTTGGTGAGGCGCCACGGGCTGAGTGGAGGGAGTGTGCTGCCTCTGGCCCAGGCTGGATCCCCTGGAGGAGGGCACGGCAACCCCCTCCGGTGTTCTTGCCTGGAGAATCCCATGGACAGAGGAGCCTGGCGGGCTGCAGTCCATGGAGTCACAGAGAGGTGGACAGGCTGGCGTGGCTGAGCACACGTGTGCACGGTGGCTTAGCACTCAGGTTTCAGGGTCACGGGGACAGGGGCGGAGTCCTGGCCCTGCGTGTGGGGTCCTAGTGGGCGTCCCAGCCCCCACGCACACTCTGCCAGCAGAGCTGCTTGCAAAGGCGGGGTGGCCGTCCGGGGGCTGGCGCTCAGGGCGGGCAGACTTGCGGGCAGTGGCCGGCCAGAGCTCGCTCACCGGAAGCCGTCTGCGTCGCTGCCGTGACCGTGAGCAGAGCATGCTCTGTGGAGTCAGCAAGTTAATGGTTATACTGGGGGCAGGGGGACAAATATTGGTTGTGTTGCTTAATGCGGAGCCTTGAGCGCGTGGTTCCGGCCTCTGCTCCAGGCAACCCAGATGTGCATGGAGACGCTGGTTTCCCTCGATGTTAGTTTGCTCTGATGTTCTACACTCTTTGCAGCTTAGGGTCTTTCGGTGGCACGCTGTCCTGAGTTACTCTGTCGAGGGCACGAGCCAGTGGGTCTGGGCGGGAAGCGGGGGTTCCTGCCCTAAGGCAGCCGCTCCCTCCTGGGTGACCTTAGAGCCCAGGGTCAGGGAGCCGGGCCCCCTGGCCACCGAGGCGCCTTCCTGCCTGAGGGTCGCGGGCTGCGTCCTGCGACTCTGAACCCCCCTCAGGACGCCCCAGGCTGCATAGCTGCTTGAGCCACAGCCATGGGGCAGGCTTGGGAAACGCCTGCTCAGGCTGCTCGGCCAGGCCTCTGCAGCTCCGGGGCCTTGGGCAGGTTACTGATTCTCTCGGTGTCGTAACACACGGACTAACACTTTCAGCTCATGGGCCCCTTTGAAAGCTGTACCTGTTCTCTCGTGGGAATGGCACAGGAGTCTGTACTTCACCTCAGGTGGAAGAGGGCGAGGGGCCCAGCAAGGCCCCTGTTAGGACCCCCAGGCTGGGTGGTTGCCCCAGGACTGTCCTGACCCCCTTCAGGCAGTGACCCACTTCATCCTCACCGCAGTCCTGCGAGGCGGGGCTGTGTCAACCCCATTTCACAGACGGGGAGCCTGAGGGAGAGAGCTTGCCTCAGAGTGCCGGAGGTGGGAGTGGGTCTCAGGCTGCGCCATACACACAGCCCCCGGTCCCATCTGCACTGCCGTGCCCGAGCCAAGGGCATGCCCTGCCCTGGATCACTGTGGGGCCCTCAGATCGCTCTCAGCCTCCAGCACTCTGGGGCGTCGGGCAGCGTGAACTTGGCTTCTCTGAGTTACTTCTGCTTATGAAAGGAGAGAACACCCGGTAAAAGCGTCACGTTTATTCACCCCTGGGTGGGAGGCGTGGCCGCGGCCCTTGCTGTGCTCTGAGCAGCCGTGCCTCTGCCAGCAGGCTGGGCCTCGCTCGGGGAGGGGCTGCCTGTCAGCATCTGGGCCCTCGTGCTCCATGGTGGGGAGCAGCTTTGGGTGGCAGGGGGCACTGCTGGGCCTGGGGATGAGCTGTGGGGAGGGGGCTGTGTGTCTGCACCAGCACCCTTTAACAGCAGCTGTCGTGCAGGCCTGACAGCGCAAGCGTCGCCTCCTCGTCCGCGTCTCTGGAAAGGGGGCCGGGCCTCGGGGTCCCGGCGCAGGCACCTCATGGTGGTTGTCGGAAGGGAAGAGGCTCGCAGACGCCCCAGAGCACGCGAGACGCCCAGGCCCTGCCACTAAGGCCTGGTGGGGTTGGTGACCCGGCCCAGGAAGAGCAGGCAGCTGGTGCGGTGCTCGTAGACGAGGAACAGGAAGGGCCGGTCGACGCTGAAGCGGACCTGAGTGGACAGCGGCATGAACCCCACGGCGGTCACGGCCGCGGCCTGCGTGCCCTCCTCGTTCACCGTGATGGTGCCTTGGTGCTTGAACTGTGTCGGGCACAAGGGACGTGTCAGGGGGCAGCAGTCACACTCAGAGTCGGGGTGCAGAGGCTTGTGTCCTCCCGGGAAGGGGCGAGGTGATGGGGGAGGCCGGGCTCAATGGGTCTGGACAGCCCTTGGGACTCAGTGCCCACCCGTCAGCTAAGCTGGGGCTGTGCTGTGTAAGGGGCTGGATGGTGTCCCCTCTGTGGTGTGCACCACGGCCATGTGGGACTCCCCAGGGCACTCGATGAGCAGGCCCGGGGTTCGCAGGTCGGGGGGAGGGGGGCGCGAGGGCCCTGCCCGGACAGGACGAGTGAGGGCGGTTGTTACCAGGTCGATGACGATCCTCTGGCCCGTGATCCCGGTGGTGTTGCTGTGCTTATCAAAGAGCGCCGTGACCCCCAGGGCCCGCAGGGCACCCACCAGGTCATAGTCCTTCTCCAGCTTGAACTTGGGCAGGAGCACCTCCCGTGTCCTGGTTGGGAAGAGAGTGCGTTTCTACCCACGTTGCGTCTCAGAGGAGCCCCATTCCCTGAGACGTCGCAGCCACGCCAGCTGGCGGCCCGCGTGCTGCTCGTCCGTCCCTGCCCGGGGACGATGGAGAGACCACCCCTGTAACCCCGTTACTCGGAAGCACTTGCTGCCATGTGCCTGGGTCCTGGGCCCTGTGAGTCCCTGCCTGCTGGCAGAGCTCTTCCTGACTCGGGGCTTGGAGGCACCTGACGCTGTGTGTCAGCGGGCGCCTGGCACTTCAACGCCTAATGGGCTGAGGTGCAGCTCAGTGTGCTCGAGGGACAGCACCTGCCTGGCCTGCCGCCTCCGTGCCCCATGGCATGAGCACGGCACATGCCCACTGCCCCCTTGGCGCCAGGACCCCGCATGCGAGGCCGCAGTGCACAGCAGTCTGTCAGCGTCCGAGGAGGGGGGACAAGACCCAGGGCCTGAGCGGGCCTGCTGGAGGCAGTGACAGGCTCCTCTGGCTGGGCAGGAGCAGGGCCGTGGGCAAGCCAGGCGGCCGGCCTGCATCGTGCAGGTGGAGCCCACAGAAGGTTTGAGGGGCGGCGGGGACGCTGACTGGCGGTTGGTGCCAGATGGACTGAGCAGCGGACAGCAGGGTGGTCCAGCCCCGTCACCAGCTCAGGGCAGAGGTGGCGGGCAGTCAGACTAGGAAGGGAGCTCAGTAGGGACGGTCCCTAAAGTGGACGTGAGGGGCATGACGCGGCCTGGCTTCTGGGCAGGCCTGCCTCTCCCCCGGTTCCGGTTCCGTCTGTGTGCTCTGGTCCTGCAGGGAGGCCTAGACCAGGGTCCTGTCTTCACAAGGGGCCCAGGAAGGCTGGGAGGTGACGGATGTGTCCCTCCCGCCCTGACCAACCACAGGGCCTGTCCTGACAGGGCCCCAAAGCGCACAGGCACAGCGGCTGACCCCGGGGTCGGGGCAGGGCTGTGGCAGATCCCCGCTGCTCCTGTCCCCACGCCTTCTCTCGCCGGCACGCTCTGACCACCTCTGGCCGAGCAAGAGCTCTGAGCTGAATTCACAGTGGCCTGGGGGCCAATACCCCGTCCCCTAAAGCGACCGCAGCCCGGCGCCCCCCCCCCCCGCTCCCGAGGCACCTGTTTGTCATGCTCCGCTGCCACCGCTCCACTGCCTGGGGCGTCAGCTGGCTCTCCAGGGTCTTCATCCCAGCCAGCTTGTGTGGGACCACCACGAGCATGCTGATGCCGCCCACGTACTCCAGACGCAGCACGTCGCAGTCCAGCTCCTGGTCACTGGCCGCCAGGAAGGCACCCTTGGTCTGCATCATGGGGACCTTGACCACCTCCCGCTCATTCAGCCGGAAGCTGTGCTTGTGCGTCATTTCCACCGGGAATTTGTTCACCCAGGACCCTGTGAGGTCAGCAGAGCAGGCCTCTCACATCGTCATAGGGCTCGCTCAGACGGGCTGCAAGGCCCACCCCACGGTCTGACCCACACGTCTGGTTTGGGCCAGACTGGGTGGCACTGATGCTGCTGGTGTGGAGGCCACACTTGAGAGCCGCTGCTCAGAGGCTGCCCTGGCCGCAGGCACACACGCGGCTGCCCTGCGATCCGCTGCTCCTGGCTGCCTGCTGGCTCCCTGGCCAGGGTGGGGGGGTGGAACACTGAGGTCTCCTGGCTGGGGTGCCCACAGGGCATTGTGAGCGGGGCCTGGGCTTTACAGACCTGGCTACCTTATCTCTGGGGTCCCAGGAGCCTGTGTGCACGTGTGTGGGGTTAGGAGGTGCCTCGCTGCTGGCCCAGAGCCGTAGCTCAAGATACAGGCTTGCTTTCCCCACCGCAGCTGTCCGGGAAAGAGGGGGGTGTGAACATGAGCTCCTCAAGCCCAGCCGGTCTGCAGCCATTGGTCCAGCCCAAAAGAGAGTAAGAAGGCTGAGATCCAGGGGCCTGGCGCAGAGAGAGGCGCCCGCTCAGCCCTGCCCCTCAGAGCGGCGGTGCAGCTCTGTGCCCGCGAGGTGGAGACGCTGACAGCAGCGGCCTAGAACGGCCACAGCGAGGCGTGGAGCCTGGGCTTCCTCACCGGGACCTTCCCTGGCCCTGCAAGCCACCCTGAGCCTGGCTCTGCAGGGGGAATGGAGGTGGGGGCTGCAGGCCCCACTGCCCTGCCCGCGAGTCCACCCCAGGGCGAAGCCGCCTCCTACCTTTGAAGTAGAGGCAGTTGAGGAGCAGCATCTGCGTCGCGGGGTCCACGTCCTGCAGCGCGTCTCGTATGAGGCCCTTGGTGAGCCGGGCCACGTGCTGGTTCGTGTGGGCGAGGAAGGCCGGATCTGAGAAGTTGGCCGCCCGGACCTCAGCGAAGTAGTACTCCCGGACCTTGGCCTTGAAGTCGTCCAGGACCGGGAGCTGCTTCTGCACGTAGAGGCCACTGACGGAGCGCAGCGTGTACCCAAAGTTCCTGCGGAAGAGGCGGTGGGTCAGCTTCCGGAACAGGTTGTGGACGGTGCCCAGCTCGTAGGTGGCGCTGGCGTTGACGAACTCAGAGAAGCGCAGGGCCGCGTGCACCTCCTGGTGGGTGTCGCCCGCCAGGCCCAGGGAGAGCATGGCCATGGCGGCTGACACGCCCACGGGCGCCAGGAAGATGTTGTCGGCCGTGCCAGCCTGCGCTGCCAGCGCCCGGTACAGGTCGAAGGCAAACTGTGCGTTGAGGAGGTTGAGCCGCTGCACGCGGCTCTTGCCGGGGAAGAGCGGGAGCACGCTGCCGGCGCCCACCCCGGGGCGCGTGGGGGGGGCTGCGTCCACGACGTCACTGTAGTCGTCGTCCTCCCCAAAGATCCTGTCCAGGTCCAGGTAGTCCTCCTCCTCCTCCCCGTCTGCGGTCCACTCGGTGGTGACCGTGTTCTCTTCGTGGAAGGCGGCGGGCGGCAGGGTCTTGCTTGCGTTGCCACCCTTCAGCCGCCCCCACTGGGGCTCCACGGACTCGGGCTCACCCCCGCCATCATCACGCCGCCCCCGCGGGCCAAGGGTTCTGCACGCGGATGCCAGGAGGAGGGCCAGCAGGAGCGGGCGCAGCGGGCACCACATCCCGGAGGAGCTGGAGCTGGGGGAAAGCAGACGCGTGAGGACAGCCTGGGGACACCCACACCTGCAGGGCCCCGGTGCCCGTCCCCAGACGCGTTAGGGTCCGGTGGCAGACAGACACGCCTGACGCTCTGTGGGGCCTCGTGAGGGGCGCCGCTCAGAACCCCTGGTGGAAAGGTGGGCAAAACCCTGGGACCTGGGGACCCAGGGAGTTTCCTTTTCACTCGTGTACTGAATTTTGGGTCAAATTTTCGAGTGACACCCAGGGCCCTGGAGGCACCACCGTGTCCCCCACTTGGGCGGGGCCCACGTGCCAGGCAGAGGGCCCACGAGGATGGTGCTGGCAGGGGCCTGGGGGGCCGTCCACCTCCTGTGCTGGGAGTCCCTGGGGGCCTGATTTGCATGGCCTGGGCTGCGTCTGCAGTGCAGGGGTCGCCGGCGCTCACAGCCCCAGGGGTGAGGGGTGTGCATTCTCACATCTGCCAGTCACTGCCCGCGGCTGTGGGGGGCTCCACCTCCACCAGGGTCCCCTTAGTGCTCTGGGTCAGGGTGTGGGCGATCCAGTTAGAGCGCCCACCAGAGGCCTGAGGGGCTTCCCTCCATGTAAGCGGGGTGCCCCGGGGGGGCGTCTGCCTGCCGCCCCTCCCCCGGGTGCCCGCCTCCCTGGCTGGGCACTGCCCCCCAGGAGAGCGTGGCTGTTGACGTGCCCGGTTCCCAGGATGGGGACAGCACCCAGTGTCCCTTCAGGCCCCTGCGGGGGCATGTCTTGTTCAGTGTGTTTGTGTGCAGCCACCTGTTGGGCCTCTGCTGCCCACCCAGGCTGGGAGCGCTGGGGGCCCCTGGGAGGTGGAGCTGGGCCGGTTGGGCCTGAGGACGGGCTCGGTGCCTGATGGCCCCTGGAGCTCAGTGAGTCCCGCCCGAGTCTCTGCCTGTGCACGGGGCCAGGCCGGGAGCTCCACGCTGGGTGCCAGCCTGCGGGTCCCACCTGCGCTGGGCCGGGGGCTCAACCATACCCAGGGTCATGGCCCCTCTGCAGTGTCCAGGGCTCGGCCCTCAGCCCTGTGAGTGCGGCCAGCCACACGCCCGGAGCACCACGTTTGGAGAGGGACAGGCGCGTGGCTCCCGACTTTGACCCCTCTGTTGTCTTTCCAGGCCCCTCCCCTCCCGCCAGTCTGTTGGGGACGCTGCCCCACACGTCACCCACACTCAGGACACAGGTCTAAGGTGCACAATGCCAGCAGGATCGGGCCGCGGTTCTGGGTAGAACTGAATGTGGATACTGATGGCAGGACACGCAAAAAGCGAAGGGGAGAGAGAGCAAGCTGTTTGCCAGAGGTCTCCCATTGAGGCTGCACTCGAAAGTATCCTTGTCAAGTTAGAAAGAAAAAAGCTCAAACGACCCCAGCTTGAGCAACCGAGGGCTCAGGAGGAGGCAGCGAGCGCCGACGGGGAGGCGGAGGCGGAGGCAAAGGCGAAGGCGCCCGTGTCTGCCCGTGTTCACTCGGCACGAATGGCAGCGCCCCGTGTCCTCGTGTGTTCCACGCTGACAAGCCTGTCATGTTCATTACGCCCTCGTCAGAGGGAGCAGGGTGTACCTTCTGAGACCTCGCTTTCAGTGGATAAAAGCTAGGGACCTGGAAGGTACACCTCCCTGTCGTCTTGACATTCAGCATCGTAGGAATTAAGTAAGATGCTTCAGAGTTATCGCTTGGTTGTGTTTAAACCCAGGGTGTCATGTTTGAAGAGAGCAGTGCTCTCTCAAGGTGAATCATGCAACAGCTTGCTTTTCTGGGCCTGTTCTGTGGCGCCGCCTCAGGCTGGTTGCACGGAGCAGGGCCCGGCCTTTGTGGTCCTTGTCCCTCCTGGCTGCTGTCCCCTGGCCCAGGAGGAACGCGGCTGACAGAGCTGACGACACTCTTAAAGTGGATGGGACTTCAGACTCAGCACAGAATACGCCCAGGCCCGTGTCCCCGGGCTCGCCACCCCCCGGGCCCCGTCCCCAGGCTCGCCACCCCCCGGCTCCATCCCTAGGCTCAACCCTGGCCCCCGGCTCGCCACCCCCGGGCCCCGTCCCCAGGCTCACCAGGTCTTTCTGCATGTGTGTGTGCACACGTGTGACACACATAGACACATTTTCCTGAGCCAGTTGTGACACCCCAGAACCAGGATGCCCCCTCCCCGAGCCCTGTCACCAGTTCAGGTCCTTAAGCTCGCGTAGACCCTCCTCACGGCCGGGCAGAATGGACAGAAGACCCTCCCCGTCTGAAAAGAGCTGTAGGGTCTGTGGGAAGGTGTTGCTAGACAGAGAAACAAGACCATCACCCACCTCACCCGCAGAAGGGCTGGAGACCTGCTCGCCTCTGCGCCGCTGGTGCAAAGTGGCTGCAGGGGCCGAGTTGGCCAAGGTTGGCCGCGTGCTTCTGCGACCTTTGGTGCTGGGCTGCAGTCGCGGTCTTCCAAAGTACACAGGTCGCAGGTGGAACACCGCCCCCCAGCCTTGTCAGCACAAAGCCCTGCTGTGTGCCCGGTCACCGCCCAGCCGCTGAGACTCCGCATTTGGAGGCCCGTCCGTCTCCTGGTGGATGAGCCATCAGGACTCTGGCTGGGGCTGGGTTGTGTCACGGGATGGCTCGGACGCTACCTTGGATGTGGGCCCCCCACCACCATGCATGGCGACCTCAGTTCTCGGCTGGGGGGGCCACAAGGAGACCCTGGCTCAGGCCTGTGTGCCGTCCCTGGTCCCTGCAGGGCACCCAGCCCAGCTCCCCTGTGTCACGGGGAAGCAGGGCTGCTCCGGGGGCCCTGGGCGCCTGTGTCTACTTTGGGGTTCCATTGCTGCACAGCCGCAGGGTCTCCGGAGGTTCTCGGGGCATCTGCAGGGGCTGCTCCAGGGGCCCTGGGCGCCTGTGTCTACTTTGTGGGGTTCCGTTGCTGCACAGACTACAGGGTCTCCGGAGGTTCTTGAGGCGTTGGCAGGTGCTGTCGGCCCTGGGTGCCTCTGTGTCTGGTTTTGGGGTTCTGTTGCTGCACAGCTGCAGGGTCTCCGTCCCTGACCAGGGACTTAACGTGGACCCCTGGAAGTGCGAGTCCAGCCCTAAAAGGAGCCCCAGGGTGTCCCGTTTACGGGGCGGATTTTGAGCTCACTTTCCAAGAAGTGTTGTGTTGAGTATCATCCTACCCACGGTGGCTGAAGGGGCCCATCTTGCCACCTCCCACAGCGGTGGGCATCACTCTGTTCCTGGCCACCACCTGGCACGTCCTTGGTGCTTATAGATCGTAGTACCCATTTGGGCCAAGGAGCCCCGCTTGCAGTGGGTTAGTTAGCACTGTGTGGGGGCTTGGCCTCTACCAGAGGCTCGGGAGGGTCTACGCGTCTGCCAGGTACTGTGTGCGTTTGTCACCATTCTCCATACCTGAGCCCCCCACACACACACACATGCACGCAGGCGTGCATGCATGCACACGGGCACACGGATGCACACACACATGCGTGCGCGCGCACAGCAGGATGCTGCCAGGTGGGGGGTGTGGGGAGTCCAGTCCCGAGAGGCTCACCTGTTACCTGCTCCATACGCATGGTCCCTGTGCCTCCCTGCCCCACACCCCCACACCCCTGTCTCGGGCCTGGTGCTTCTGCAGGCATGCTGCCCGCCTGTAAACACCTGGCCAAGGTCCTGGGGCTGCTGCCACCTGCTTCCTGGTGGTAAAGTGAGGCTGGTCCCTTCCAGCACAAAGCCCGCCTGCACTCGAGGGCGTGAGAGGGTTTCCAGGGAGCCTGCTGGGGGCCGCTGGTCCAGCCTTCCCCTCCCAGGCCAGGTGATTGCTCCTCTGAGAGGAGGCCTGGAGGGCGGGTCGTGGGCTCGCATCCGCAGGGCTCAGGTCCACGTGCAGACAGCCCCCTCTCTGCCTCTGCTCCGCCAGCTCACCCGGCGGCTGCCGCCCATCAAGGAGCCGAAGCCAAGGCTGCAGAAGCTCTTCCGGGACTTTTGGCTGTACTCGGTGCTGATGGGCTTCGCCGTGGAGGGCTCAGGTGGGGCCCCCGGGGACAGTGCCGAGGGAGGACCAGGCCCCTGACAGGGCGTGTGCACACGCAGGGCGGCCAGTGTGGCTGCTGCCTCCACAGTGGGGACGTGCTTTAGGGTTTTGGGAACACCACGTGCCTTTGGGGACGCTGCCTCACTTAGGAAACAGACTTGTTTCTGTTCCCATCCTGGGACAGGGGCTCAGGCAAGGGGCCCACAGCTAGAGCTGCTGTCAGCGTGGGCCCCAGTGGGGCGCCTCCCGAGCCGAGTGACGCCTCAGCCCTCCCCGTCCTGCAGGACTCTGGCCAGAGGAGTGGTACGAGGGCGTCTGTGAGATCGCCACCAAGTCACCGCTGCTCACCTTCCCCAGCAGAGAGCCCCTGCGGTCCGTCCTCCAGTACAATTCGGCCATGAAGAACGACACGGTCACACCCGTAAGGATGCCTCCCTGCCAAGCACGGGGCTCCAGGCGGGGTTTCGGGGCACTCCCGGGGATGAGAGGGCTGGTCCTGCGTGTCCGTGGCTACGGGGCTGGTTTCGGGGATGAGGCCGCCTGCACCCATGCAGCCCTGCCGCCCACAGGCCGAGCTGAGTGAGCTGCGCAGCACCATCATCAACCTTCTGGACCCGGCCCCCGAGGTGTCCACCCTCATCGGCAAGCTGGACTTCGCCATGTCCACCTACCTGTTGTCCGTCTACCGGCTGGAGTACATGAGGTACACGGGCTGGCCCTACGCCCACCGTCCCAGCTCAGGCTGTGCCACTCCTCTTGGCACATCAGCATTCTTAGAGGCACCAGCCCGGGCTCCCGCTCTTCCGTGTGCGCCTCCTTCCTGAGCCCCTGATGCCCCCGGTCTCCGGGCAGCCACCTCCGCTTGGGCCCAGGCTGCCGGAGCAGCCGCCAGCCCTGCACGTGGCCCTCAAGGCCGCAGGAGGGGCAGCCATGCTCACGGCCTCATCCATCTGGGCGGCGCTGCGGCTGCTGGGCCCGAGCTGTGTGCTCACCTGGGCCGTCCCACAGGGTCCTGCGCTCCACCGACCCCGACCGCTTCCAGGTGATGTTCTGTTACTTTGAGGACAAAGCGATCCAGAAAGACAAGTCCGGTGAGTCAGCACCACGGGCCTCTGGGTGCGTTGGGGTTTAGTGGTGTAAGCAGAGTGTGCTCCCTGTGTGCTTGGAGAAGGCAGCTCCGCGCCGCTGCATGCCGCCTCAGAAACATAAGTGTAGCACGTGGCCCGGGTCCCTGGGAGCGGGGATGTACTGGGCGGCTCGTGGCTGAGGAGTGGTCTTGCTTCTCAACACTGCTGCTGAGAGGACCGAGGCCAGGGTGCAGAGCCCACACGTGGGTGCGCTTCTGTTGTCTTGCTTAGAAGGGGGAGAGCACGCCAGAGTGCCCATCTTGGAGGAGGTGGTGTGCACGTGTGCCTGTGTGTGCGCACAGTGTCTCACTGCTCCTTCCGCTGCTGTTGGTGCAGTCACTAAGTCACGACCCCACGGACTGTAGCCCGCCAGGCTCCTCTGTCCACAGGGACTTTCCCAGCAAGAGTGCTGGAGTGGGTTGCCATTTGCTTCTCTAGGGGATCTTCTTGAACCAGGGATCGAACCCGGGTCTCCTGCATTGCAGGCAGATTCTTAACCAACTGAGCCACCAGGGAAGCCGATTTCTTCCAAATGTTTGTAAAGTAGCAACTGCAGGTGTTCCTCTCACGCGGTCAGGAAAGAGGGAGACCAGGAAAGAGCCACAGGGTCCAGGGAGAGGCCGGGCACCTGTGTGGGGCCCCCCCTGGGGTCAGTGACAAGGCAGGAAGGGTGCCCCACAGCTGGTGGGCAGAGACGCCCCACGAGTAGTGCTTAGAGGGGCTGGTCAGCCAAGAGCAGACAGCTTGCTGGGGGGCAGCTGCCCCTCCCTGGGGCATCCTGCGGGCTGCAGCAGGCCTGCCACTCCTGAGCAGACCCAGCGGCTCCCACACGCCTCCCGCAGCAGGATCTGTGGGGCCACACCTGGTTTAAGGCCGCGTCCTCCTTTCCTGGGAGCTGTTGGGACACGAGTCTGTGTGAGATGTGAGGACTCACAGGCCCCTGGGTGCTACGCACGGACCCGAGGCTCACTGTCCCGGCAGGACCACACGCGAGCCTCTCTGTGCTGTCAAAGTGTGCCCAGCACCAAAGCCCTAGGGAAGCGAACCTAACGCAAGAAAGGGGACAAAAGCCCCTAGAAATACTGAAGTCGGGGCGGCAAGAGAAGCGCACGGCCTAGGCGCTGTCTGCGTCTTAGTGAGAGAGCAGAGGCAGGCTGCCGCGTCGCCACAAGGGCCGTGCGCTGACTCGGAAGGCGCCTGTAAGGGGCTGGGGGGAACATCCAGGTGTGCCGGGGGCGCGGGGCGGCCCCCCACTGACGCCCCTGTGTCACAGGCATGATGCAGTGTGTGATCGCCGTCGCCGACAAGGTGTTCGACGCCTTCCTGAACATGATGGCGGAGAAAGTAAGCCTGGGAGTGCGCTTGCACGCCCGCCAGAACGCACGCATGGGGCCTGCCCACACACCTGCCAGATAGCGCCAGAACGCGCGCACGGGGCCTGCAGCCTGTGTTCCAAACCCAGGCCAAGACCAGGGAGCACGAGGAGGAGCTGGAGCGGCACGCACAGTTCCTGCTGGTCAGCTTCAACCACGTCCACAAGCGCATCCGCAGGGTCGCCGACAAGTACCTGTCCGGGCTGGTAGACAAGTGAGCTCCGCTCCCTGCCGCGCCGCGCACCGCCCTCAGCCTGCGGCCCTCCGGAGGCCCCGGGTGTGCCCCTGGCCCACAGGAGGACCGGGTCCGCCCTGAGCCCCCTGCACCCCATGCTGTCCCTGCCTTGCCGGGAACCTCGCGGGAATGACTGCCGGGGGAGGGCACTGAGGGTGGCCCGGGCCTGCCCCACGGCCCTGTGATGGCCTCAGACAGCGAACGGGCCTGCGTGGTCCCTGAAGCAGATGCTGTCCAGGCGGGGCCAGAGGGCATGTCTGAGCCGGCCTGCCCTCCTGCAGCCTGCTCCGTGGGGTCCTGGCTCCCGGCTGCTCCTCCTGTGTACCCCAAGGTGCCACATGCACGGCTGTCAGTCACACTCGGACGTCGGCTTGTGCAGGCAGTGCCCCAGCCCCTGCTGGTCAAGGGTCCCGTCTCGCTACGTTCAGTGTGAGAGGAGGGGCTGTGGGGAGCAGTGAGGCTTGGCCGGTGGCAGCCAGGATGATGGGGTTGGGTGGTCTCAGGAGCACAGCTCTGGGCGGGGGCTCTGGTCCTTGAGCATGGGGCTCTGGGTGCAGGTTCCCCCACTTGCTCTGGAGCGGAACAGTGCTGAAGACCATGCTGGACATCCTGCAGACCCTGTCCCTGTCGCTGAGCGCTGTGAGTGCCCCGCCCCCCACTGAGCCTGCCTCATGCCCCAAGCGGGGGCGGGGAGTGGGGGTGACCGTCACCGATGGGCGGGGGCAGGGAGGGAGGTGCCCAGGGGGACGTGGTGCGAGGTGGGCCCTGTGCTTCCAGGACATCCACAAGGAGCAGCCGTACTACGACATTCCCGACGTGCCCTACCGCATCACCGTCCCGGACACCTACGAGGCCCGAGAGGTAGGCGGGCGGGGCCGGGCAGGCGGGGCCCAGGGCCACAGCGCAGCCCCAGGCGCTGAGTACTGCCCGCCTTCGCCCCCTCTGCCAGAGCATCGTCAAGGACTTCGCTGCGCGCTGCGGGATGGTGCTTCAGGAGGCCATGAAGTGGGCGCCCACGGTCACCAAATCCCACCTGCAGGTACTTCTTGAGGCTGACGGGGAGCGGCCTTGGTGAGCTCCCTCCAGCTGTCGGGAGCCTTACCCAGGCACGGCACTGCTGTTGGGCCAGGGACAGCGGGGGCACCTGGGGACAGCGTGCCAGCCCGGGTGGGGCGTGCGTTGGGACTGTGGAGGGGCTCAGGGCAGCTGACTGGGGAGTGTGGCGCCGGCGGGGTGGCACCAGCTTGGGGGCTCGGCTGGTTGCCCACCGGCCGCGCGGAGGCATGCCTCAGCTCCGCGGCAACGCGGGTCCCGTGGCAGGAGTACCTGAACAAGCGCCAGAACTGGGTGTCGGGGCTGTCACAGCACACGGGGCTGGCCATGGCCACCGAGAGCGTCCTGCACTACGCCGGCTACAACAGGCAGAGCACGAGCCTCGGGGTACGTGCACCGTGGCTGGGTTCTGGCCCCAGACTCAGGAGCCGCAGCCCGTGCTTCTGACGGAGAGTAGGACCGGGGTCGGGTCCGCGCGGTAGGCGGGTCGTGCTGGATCGCGCGGCCGCTGTGGTGTGTTTGCAGGCGACGCAGCTCACGGAGCGGCCGGCCTGCGTCAAGAAGGACTACTCCAGCTTCATGGCTTCGCTGAACCTGCGCAACCGCTACGCAGGCGAGGTGCCTCCCCCGCCCGGGGGTGGCGGGAGGTTGTCTCTGGGGGAGGTCCAGTCTTTGAAAGGGTGGGAGCCCTTCTCAAGTCTTGGAAAGAAAAAAACATCCGACTCAAGAAGCCCCCTGCCCTGGGGGTCCATCCAGAGCACTGGGAGCAGCAGGTGCTTCTGGAGGAGGAGCTCTGGGGGCGGGAGGTGGGCTGCGGGGACCCTGTGGCACTCAGCGTGGGCACGGAGCTGTGGGCTGGGCGGCCGGGCCACGAGCGTCTCTACTGCCTGTAGGTGTACGGAATGATCCGGTTCTCAGATGCCACAGGCCACACATCGGACCTGAACAAGATGATGGTCCAGGAGCTGAGGGCAGCGCTGGGCGCCGGCGACACTCAGCAGTACACGCAGGCCATGTTCAAGCTGACGGCCATGCTCATCAGCAGCACAGGTGCTGGCCCAGGGGCCGCGGCCGGCCGTTCGCAGGGTGGGGACCGCGGGCCTGCCCACCAGGGCCTCTGACCCACATCCCCCTGGTTTCAGACTGTGACCCGCAGCTCCTCCACCACCTGTGCTGGGCCCCTCTGCAGATGTTCAACGAGCACGGCATGGAGGCCGCCCTGGCCTGCTGGGAGTGGCTGCTGGCCGGCAAGAATGGGGTGGAGGTGCCGGTAAGACGCTGGCCGTGGAGCCCGAGGGGTGGAGAACCAGCCTTGGCCCCCTGGGTGTGGAGCATGGAGACCCTGGGCAAGCACCCTCGTCCCCCCGGGGCCTCGCATGTCAGCAAGACGGTGATGTGAAAGCCTGACCCCAGGAACGTTTCCCAGCTTAGAGGGGACTTGGGTTCAGGGACTGGCGGTGCCTGACGCTGTTGCTCCCCCAGCGATCGGCAGGGGGAGCCCTCGCTCTGCCGGTGGCTTCCATTCCTTTCGTGTCCGACTCTGTGTGACCCCTTGGACTGTAGCCTGCCAGGCTCTTCTGTCCATGGGATTCTCCAGGGAAGAATACTGGAATGGGTTGCCATTTCCTCCTCTGGGGAATCTTTCTGGCCCAGGGATCTGACCAAGGGCTCCAACCTGCGTCTCCCATGCTGCAGGCAGACTCTCAACTGTCTGAGCCACCAGGGCGCTTGTGTCTATCCACAGCAGCCAGGTCCCAGCTGCCCAGGAGGGCAGCCCCCAGCGCCCATGTTTCTGGACTTCCTGCTGGAGGGGCCCAAGGAGAGGAGGGTCACAAAACATCTGAAAACAGATTTATGTCTCCAAGATTCCCGTTAGTTGCCATGGTGACACGGATGTGCCTCGTTTTTCCTGCTTTTATTAAGCTGAGATGCATGGTCAGAGGGGGGTTCTGTGTTCTCTCCCCTGAGGGGGTTAGCTGGATAACTTCCAAGGATGCAACTGGGGTGTTCCAGGCAGGGGCACACTCGTGGCTGAGGCGAGGGGTCACTGGCCGTGCCCCCCCAGAGGGAGGTTGGCTGGTGCTGGGCTGTCTTCAGGGCCCGCGGCAGGTCTGACTGCATGCCCAGGGTGACGGCATGGGTCCTGCACCCTGTGTCACCCTGGCCGTCTCACGCGGCTCTTGTCGCTGTGAGGAGGGGGCTCTGTGGTCCCGGCTGCGTCCCGTCCCATCACAGCTCACGCGGGACTCGTCTTCATCTGTGTTGCTGCTGCACGTGACACGCACCTTTCAACAGGGCTGTGTGTGTTGTTGGGCTTTTCCTAACCCGGTGGGTCTGTCCAAACCATGCCCGCTCCTCACGTGCTCCTGTGAGCCCGGGTCCGCGGTTCTCTCCACATTTCCTGGGCTGCAGGCGGCGGGAACATGCTCCTTCAACCTGCACAGTGGCGGGTTTTCCCGGTTCTGCGGTCCTGAATTGACAGCTGTGTTGTTTCGGATCTTTGATCTTTTAATAACTTGAGTCTTACGTGCTTGCGTATGATTTCCTGTGTATTTTATGTTGTGACTTCTTGAACTTACTAAATTTAGAGATTTCAGACTTTTCATCACACTTGCAAAATTTCAGGCCAGTGTTCCATGGAGTATATTTTTTACCCCATTTTCCCCGCCTCCTCTGGCCCTTGCTGCCGGCTCAGGGCTGCTGGCCGGCTGTCACCCAGGAGGTGCGGGCCACGCCCGGCCATGCCTCAGCAGAGAGGGGCCGTGCCCTTTATTGCTGTCTTCAGTTTCTGGACTTTCCTGTTACCGGACAGCGTGTGCTGTTACCGAGGGCATGAAGCAGGGCAGACAGACCAGCTGCAGCCCTAGCTCGGAGGCGAGCCCTGCTGGCTTCCTGCCGTCTGTTTGGGATTGTGGGAAGATAAAACGCGAGCAGCCTTGTTGACCTCATGCAGCACAGGGATCTGGGCCTTAGTGCCACTGAGGTGGGGGGAAATTCTGGCCCCTGGTTCAAGTGCACGGGCCCAGCCTGGCCCCGCCGCCCCCTGGCTGTAAATGCCCAGAAGGAAGCCTCACTGCATGGCGAGCCTTAGCAGATGCTGCCAGGTCAACCTTTTACCTCTAAGGCATCTTCAGAACCCGACTGCCTCCCTGCCCTGAGAGGAGTCGGTGCAGGTCCCTTGCTCCCTCACGTCCAGCTCTTTGCAACCCCGTGGACGGCGGCACGCCAGGCCTCCCTGTCCATCACCAGCTCCCAGAGCTCGCTCAAACTCACGTCCATCGAGTCGGTGATGCCATCCAGCCGTCTCATCCTCTGTCATCCCCTTCTCCTGCCCCCAATCTCTGCCAGCATCAAGGTCTTTTCCCATGAGTCCCCTCTTCACATCAGGTGGCCAAAGTATTGGAGTTTCAGCTTCAGCATCATCAGTCCTTCCAGTGAATATTCAGGACTGATTTCCTTTAGGATGGACGGATTGGATCTCCTTGCTGTCCAAGGGACTCTCAAAAGAGTCTTCTCCAATACCACAGTGCAACAGCATCAATTCTTCAGCTCTCAGCTTTCTTTATGGTCCAACTCTCACATCCATACATGACCACTGGAAAAACCATAAGCTTTGACTAGGCGACCTTTGTTGGCAAAGTAATGTCTCTGCTTTTCAATATGCTATCTAGATTCGTCATAACTTTTCTTCCAAGGGGTAAGCGTCTTTTTATTTCATGGCTGCAGTCACCATCTGCAGTGATTTTGGAGCCCCAGAAAAAGTCTGACAGTGTTTCCACTGTTTCCCCACTTATTTGCCATGAAGTGATGGGACCAGATGCCATGATCTTAGCTTTTTGATTGTTGAACTTTAAGCCAGCTTTTTCACTCTCCTCTCTCACTTTCATCAGGAGGCTCTTTAGTTCCTCTTCACTTTCTGCTATAAGGGTGGTGTCATCTGCATATCCGAGGTTATTGATATTTCTCCCAGCAATCTTGATTCCAGCTTGTGCTTCATCCAGCCTGGCATTTCATATGATGTACTCTGTGTAGAAGTCAAGTAAACAGGATGCCAGGACACATCCTTGACATGACTCCTTTCCCAATTTTGGAACCACTCCATTGTTCCATGTCCGGTCCTAACTGTTGCTTCTTGACCTGCATACGGGTTTCTCAGGAGGCAGGTAAGATGGTCTGGTATTCCCATCTCTCTAAGAATTTTCCAGTTTGTTGTGATCCACACAAAGTCTTTAGCACAGTCAGTGAAGCAGAAGTAGATGTTTTTCTGAACTCTTTTGCTTTCTTGGTAATTTGATCTCTGGTTCCTCTGCCTTTTCTAAATCCAACTTGAACATCTCTAAGTTCACGGTTCACGTATTGCTAAAGCCTGGCTTGGAGAATTTTGAGCATTACTTTATTAGCGTGTCAGACGAGTGCAACTGTGCGGTAGTTCTAGCGTTCTTTGGCATTGCCCTTCTTCAGGATTGGAATGAAAACGGACCTTTTCCAGTCCTGTGGCCACTGGTGAGTTTTCCAAACTTGCTGGCATATTGAGTGCAGCACTTTCACAGCATCATCTTTCAGGATTTGAAACAGCTCCACTGTAATTCCATCACCTCCACTAGCTTTGTTCGTAGTGATGCTTTCTAAGGCCCACTTGACTCCACATTCCAGGATGTCTGGCTCTAGGTGAGTTATCACACCATCGTGATTATCTGGGTCGTGAAGATCTTTTCTGTACAGTTCTTCCGTGTATTCTTGCCACCTCTTAATACCCTCTGCTTCTGTGAGGTCCAGACCATTTCTGCCCTTTATCGAGCCCATCTCTGCATGAAGTGTTGCCTTGGTGTCTCTGATTTTCCTGAAGAGGTCTCTGGTCTTCCCCATTCTGCTGCTTTTCTCTGTCTCTTTGCACTTGGAAGGAGATGCTGCCCCCAAACCCCACACCTTGGTGGTGGGGACTCAGGCTGCACTTGGTCTCCACAGCTCTTCCCAGGCCTGGTGTGGGGTGTGAAGGTGGTGTCGCGGGTCCATGGGGTGGAGGCGGCACTGGGTTCTAGAGGCCCTTTTGTAGAAGTCAAGTAAACAGGATGCCAGGACACATCCTTGACATGACTCCTTTCCCAATTTTGGAACCACTCCATTGTTCCATGTCCGGTCCTAACTGTTGCTTCTTGACCTGCATACGGGTTTCTCAGGAGGCAGGTAAGATGGTCTGGTATTCCCATCTCTCTAAGAATTTTCCAGTTTGTTGTGATCCACACAAAGTCTTTAGCACAGTCAGTGAAGCAGAAGTAGATGTTTTTCTGAACTCTTTTGCTTTCTTGGTAATTTGATCTCTGGTTCCTCTGCCTTTTCTAAATCCAACTTGAACATCTCTAAGTTCACGGTTCACGTATTGCTAAAGCCTGGCTTGGAGAATTTTGAGCATTACTTTATTAGCGTGTCAGACGAGTGCAACTGTGCGGTAGTTCTAGCGTTCTTTGGCATTGCCCTTCTTCAGGATTGGAATGAAAACGGACCTTTTCCAGTCCTGTGGCCACTGGTGAGTTTTCCAAACTTGCTGGCATATTGAGTGCAGCACTTTCACAGCATCATCTTTCAGGATTTGAAACAGCTCCACTGTAATTCCATCACCTCCACTAGCTTTGTTCGTAGTGATGCTTTCTAAGGCCCACTTGACTCCACATTCCAGGATGTCTGGCTCTAGGTGAGTTATCACACCATCGTGATTATCTGGGTCGTGAAGATCTTTTCTGTACAGTTCTTCCGTGTATTCTTGCCACCTCTTAATACCCTCTGCTTCTGTGAGGTCCAGACCATTTCTGCCCTTTATCGAGCCCATCTCTGCATGAAGTGTTGCCTTGGTGTCTCTGATTTTCCTGAAGAGGTCTCTGGTCTTCCCCATTCTGCTGCTTTTCTCTGTCTCTTTGCACTTGGAAGGAGATGCTGCCCCCAAACCCCACACCTTGGTGGTGGGGACTCAGGCTGCACTTGGTCTCCACAGCTCTTCCCAGGCCTGGTGTGGGGTGTGAAGGTGGTGTCGCGGGTCCATGGGGTGGAGGCGGCACTGGGTTCTAGAGGCCCTTAGCAGGTGGTGCAGTGACAGGTGGGCATCGGGGAGTGGGGCGCGCGTCTGGCTGTGGTCCTGGAGGGGCGTGTGGTGAAAGAAGGCTGCGGTGGGGCCATCACGGGACCATGCGGTTTTATTTTTCTTCATGCTCCCTCAGTTTTCTAAGTCTCCAGTGAGCATATACTCCTTTTATAATTGAAAACCAGCGAGGACACACAGCAGCCCATCCGTGCCTCGCAGCGGCATATGCTCCTTTCATAATTGAAACCAGCGAGGACACACAGCAGGCCCCTTCCAGCGAGGACACACAGCAGGCCCCTTCCATGCCATGCCGGCAGCCCTGACGGCCGGGCTCTTGCAGTTCATGCGCGAGATGGCGGGGGCCTGGCAGATGACCGTGGAGCAGAAGCTGGGCCTGTTTTCTGCGGAGATAAAGGAAGCAGACCCCCTGGCCGCATCAGAAGCCAGTCAGCCCAAACCGTGTGCTCCTGAGGTGACCCCTCACTACATCTGGATCGACGTACGTGCCCCCCAGGCTCCTCCCACTCTCCCCCGGGGTTGGGGGTCTACCCCAGGGCTCCAGGTTGAAGATGCCCCTCCAGGAGGGGGCGGTGCTGGCCCCCTCTCCCCCAGAACCCAACCCCCTGCCTTGCAGACCCCACCTGCCCTCCGGCAGGCCCCACAGGCGGCTTGTCCCCCCTCAGTTCCTGGTGCAGCGGTTTGAGGTCGCCAAGTACTGCAGCTCCGACCAGGTGGAGATCTTCTGCAGCCTCCTGCAGCGCTCCCTGTCCCTGAGCATCGGGGGCGCCGCAGGCAGCATGAACCGGCACGTGGCGGCCATCGGGCCCCGCTTCAAGTGAGGGCTGGCCCTCCCGGGAACCCGGGCGGGGGTCCACTGCCCGTTAGGCAGGCCCCGAGCTCGGGCTGGGGAGACAGAGTACTGACCTGGCCCCCCTTGTAGGCTGCTGACCCTCGGCCTGTCCCTGCTGCACGCGGACGTGCTGCCCAACGCCACCATCCGCAACGTGCTCCGCGAGAAGATCTACTCCACCGCCTTTGAC